>AZAH01000003.1:484879-1035239 GCA_000710315.1 Eremothecium coryli CBS 5749
ACAACAATCTGTCGAAAAATTCCATCAAAATAGAGGAAGGCTGGTGGATAGTGCACACAATAGCTTGGCCACGGTCTGCTAGCTTTCTAATCAACTGACAAATAGACCATGCTGTTTGAGAGTCCAAACCAGATGTCGGTTCATCCAAAAACAGNAATAAACCTGGCCGTGCTACCAATTCTACACCAATAGTCAAACGCTTACGTTGCTCGACGTTCAAGCCCTCACCGACTTCTCCAACAATTGCGTCAGCATAAGCATCCATTTCTAATAAGTGGATGATATCCTCAACATATGCATCCTTTTCAGCTTTCGACACGTTAGCCGGTTGACGCAAGTATGCGCTAAATTGCAATGCCTCACGAACGGTCTGCGTACGTCCATGGACATCCTGTTGCTGACAATAACCAGTGGACCGTTGAAAAGCTGCATCCCTAGGACGTCCATTTACGAACATATTGCCACTGATAACACCGGTAGTAGTACGGTTAGCAAGAACATCTAGTAATGTGGTTTTACCTGCACCAGAACAACCCATAAGAGCTGTCAAGGAGCCTGGCTTAATGTAACCATCAACACTATTTAGAATTCTCCGTGTTTCCTTCTTGATTTGTACATCATAGCAGACATCACGCCAGTGGAAAATATCGTCTGATCCAATTCGTTCTATTTCTCCTGACGATTCTGACTTTTCATTAGAATGTGCTTCTAAATCGCGGTTTTCGCCATNATTACGTTTGAGCTTCTTCAACTGAGAACGTAAGAACACAATAACTTCACCTTTTTGCATTTCACCCTTGTTGTATTCGATCAAGACTAGGTAAACAATGAGGAAAAAGATGGCGTAAGCTAACACAATAACCCAGTTACGCCACTTGTTCCTGGCATGATAGTCATATGCAAGTGCGATATACCGACTACCACTAACTACCATTGAACCAGGAGTAGCGCCGACTGCGGAGCAAACTTGGTTCTCAATTGCAACACCTTCATAACCAGGCCCTGATGGAACAATTGTTGAACAGGTAAAGTTACGTCCAGCATATTCGTTAGCTGTCATAGCCTCCATTGAGCGCGCAATTGGGTTCAAGTAGTATAACCACTTGGACCACCCATGAATACTGCTCTTAGGGATAGTGAACCCCACGTAAACTGAGATCATCATCAACAACACAGACGCAGGTGTCATTGCATAGTAAAGGGTTGTGCAGGCAGCACCAAGCGTACGGAACAAATGCGACATCGCAAAAGTAGAAGTTAGCGATATCAGCAAATAGAAGAAGAATGCGCCTGCAGAGCGACGAAGATTGATCATGAAGTAGTATACCACATTGAAACATATACAAATAGCGACCTTAGCTGGTAACTGGGTAACAACAGAGGCTAACGCATCGGCCGAAGGGTGATAGAACGCATAAGTCTTATGCTTTTCAACAATACTACGAGCCTCAAACAAGGAAATGATCTCTAAAATGGACGAAAAAGAATTGAACAAAATACCAGTGTACAAAGCCGAACCTCGATAGTAGAAGGACCCAGTATTTGCCTTTTGGTTGAAAAAAGTGGAAGCCACAATGAGACCCATCAACGAATTCGAGATAATCATAAACAGGTACACGGAAGGATCACCTTTCAATCTCATCCAATTCCTATCTACAGCCGCCTTAACTTGCATACCAAAGGAAATTAAGTATGGTGAACCATGGCGAAGATTCTTTGACTGTCTTTGCCGATGGTGTTCGACCATGCGCTGTTTTCCAAGTCCA
This sequence comes from Eremothecium coryli CBS 5749, assembly GCA_000710315.1. Taxonomy (NCBI): domain Eukaryota; kingdom Fungi; phylum Ascomycota; class Saccharomycetes; order Saccharomycetales; family Saccharomycetaceae; genus Eremothecium; species Eremothecium coryli. Next base: position 486,646 of record AZAH01000003.1, read on the forward strand.
CTAGCGTGCGCGCGATTATACTCGTCAATTTCAGCCAACAAACGTGCACGTTCAGGTGATTCCAGCCAACGCTCATAAAACTCTTTCGCCGTTGTTGGCACAGCATTTTCATACCCCTTTCTAGGACGACGCTCTACTGGAGATGTCACAGAGGTCAAGAAGTCGGCGGTTGTTTGACGTTCAGGACAGTCCCACCCCATTTCTAAGAAGTAGTTCTTTGCACGTTCCGCTGGTCCAAAATAGATTTCGTAACCCTCGTACAACACAAGAACATCGTCAAATTGATTATACGTTTCTTGAGAACATTGGTAGATAGCAATCAATGGTGTAGTACGCATCACTTCTGCATTAGTCTTGACAGCGCGAACAAACTCTAGAGCTGTCGCCGAGTCAAGACCTCTTGTTGAATTGTCCCAACACTGGACCTTCGCACCTGCCAATGTAACTTCAGCCAAAGATACACGCTTACGCTCACCACCAGACACACCGCGCACGAAGTCATCGCCTACCTTAGTATTATAAGTGTGCGACAAACCGTACATAGCCATCACTACGGCGGCATAGTGCTTATAGTAGTCCTCTCTACTAATACCTCCGAAACGCACATTAGGACATCTGCATCTAGCTGCGAATTCAAGGGTATATCCTACTGGTAGTGTAGCAAAGTGTGAATCACTTTCGGCTGCGTAGATAACATCACCTCTAAAATTTTTTTCTATTTCTGCCGGGGTAATTCCGTCATAGCTTATCTCAGATTCCGGTGCCACTGTTAAACCGTAGGTACGTACTGCAACGGTTTTCAACAAAGATGAACATCCGGCACCCGGACGACCTAACACAACACAGACACGACCTGGTTTGAATAGAGCATCCAATGGCTTGATAATGTCAAACATATTTTCGTCTTTATTCCCTACGACAAAAGAACGCAACTTACTAACGAACTTCAAAGGCCAGTTTGCCACTGTAGCCTGGAAGTCGGCGTCAGCTGATCTTCCCCTGATCCTCAACCCTTTCAAAACAACTCCCAGTTCCGCAGGCTTATAGTGGTCACTAGCTTGGACAAACAGCTTACGGATACTGCGAATCCAATATTCTGACTCAAATGCGTCCGAATGAGGGTCCAAACGAGGGTCAGAAAATAAACCGACAAAATCCAATTCCTCCTTCGTCCCTGGCTGGTAATTAACGCCAGCTGCTGATGAAGCTGAAGTTAAAGTACGAGCTAGCGAACGAATATTGCTTTGCTCTTCGAAATCGTCGTGCAATCCTGGATAAGGTCTGCTTGCCGGGGGTCCATCTTCAGGCTCGATGGCTACTACACTGTCCGCATCGGAATGTTCAGCGGGCCAGTCGGGTACCTTGGTGATTTGATCCATTGCTACCTGCAGTATAATTTTTCGCTGATCGTTTATCAACGGGGGCGATGAGAAACGATGCCAAGCTCGACACTTATTTATGCACACCGATTGAATGACATAGGGGTAGAGCAGTCAAAATTTAGACTCCGGTTTCCGCATACTATTCTTCTCACACCCTGAACAGAGCCATTGTTCTTAGGTCTTCGAGCCCTTTTTTTTCTTTTTTTTTCTTTTTTTTTCTTTTTTTTCTTTTTTTTCCGTGACAACGGTAATACAAACAAATAGAAAGCTTGGCTTGATCATCATTAAAGTATCCGGCCGAACTAAACCTTAAAATATTTCCGAACTACCTTAAAAGATGACCGACCTTACAAGATTACGTGTATCAAGGCAACATTTTGCCACTAGGAACGCCAAGATAGCTAGATTAGGATACTAGTGACCACAGCGATACCTTAGTAAAGATACCGACAGTCAAATTACTTAGTTAATCGCCTCGACAATGCTTTATGAGTCAATTGTAGATTACCGGTAAGTAAAGTAAACGGAATAATGAAGGAATGATGTTACAACATTTGGTGGGGTTAAAGAGCTATTTACAAGAAAGTACATACTAAAGCATTTACTACCCCTACTCTTTCTTAGTGGTCTTTGGCAGTATGTTATATTCCTGCAGCGTTTTGGCTGGCACATGGCTAGGGCTGTTTACAATGAGATCTGCTCCTGTTATAGTCTTTGGAAATGCGATGACATCTCTAATTGAATCACTACCACATAACATGGACACCATTCTATCAAACCCAATAGCAAATCCTGCATGAGGGGGAGTACCTGTGGAAAATGCACTTAATAAATGTCCGAAGATCTGCTCACTATTTTGAACATCCAAGATCTCCTCAAAGATGTACTTTTGAAGTTCGTAATCATGGACCCTGGTTGAGCCACCGCCAAGTTCAACACCGTTAACTACCAAGTCGTAATGTTGGCCTAGGCATTGTAGGGGGTCCTTGCCAAGTTTCTCATAGTCTTGTAGTTGCACCATCGTAAAAGGGTGATGGGTAGATGTTAGCTTTTGGTGTTCGTATCTTGGATATGGCTCCTTTTGGAGCGGAGAAATTTCAGCAGGCGAAAAAAGAGGAAAGTCTACAACCCATATTGCGACATCCTTTTCTGTTTCGCGATAAAGCTCTTTGCCAAGATTAGACTGAGTTACCAATTGCCGTAAGCGACCTAAGGGTGTAGGATTCTCAAATAGTGTGTCCCGATCCTGCCTGGTACATCCACAAATCACATCACCTTTCTTTAAATTGAGAAAACTGCTAACAATTTTGGGGTTCTCAAATTGGGCAATGCCTAGGAATCTCTCATACCAAGTAGCAGCCAACTCTTCGTTAAGAATAGGCACAACTATAGGAACACGGTTATTGTAGTTATTTGCATCTGAAAGAACTGACCAATTGGTGTCGTAATCATCATTATTTTGGAAAGCATTTCTTAAGACGAGGACTTCAAACACAGGAAAGTCCTTATTCAAGCCTCGAGCGTGAAATTCAGTAAGATCAACAAGCTTCAGTCTAGAGAATTGCATATTTGGTTTATCAATGCCGTATTCGATCATTACCTGATGATAGGCCATACGAGGAATAGGGGTTTCAAGGGAAACAGGCACAATATGCCCTGTACCAGCGACTGTATGTAATGCGCCATTTACTGCTAGTTTATTCCAAGTCTCCGCTACCACTCGTTCAACGACCGGCATAACATCTTTCCCTGAAGAAAAGGACATCTCTAGGTCGACCTGTGTAAACTCGGGCTGCCTATCTGCACGGAGGTCCTCATCCCGAAAACAACGAGCAATTTGGTAATATTTTTTAATACCACCGGCCATGAGCAGCTGCTTATATTGTTGAGGTGACTGCGGCAACGCGTAGAATTGCGGAACTCCATCCACCGTCGACCTAGTAGGGACGAGGAATTCACGTGCACCTTCTGGCGTTGATTTAAACAATAATGGCGTTTCAACCTCTGTAAAATCTAGTGAATCCAGTACAGACCTTATATTTTTAGCTGCTTCATGTCTTGTTTTTAATCTGCTCTGGAAGCTTGGAAGTCTCAGCTGGAGGTACCGATGCTGGGGAGGATAACTCTCGCTAGCTTTGTAATCAAGAAGCTGAGAAACTTGTTTACCAGCCCCATTAAGCTTCTTAAGTTTGGTTAACTTAATTTCGAATTGCTGCCCGTCCTTATCCTGCTTATTGCCAGCCTTAGAATTCTTTGGAACAACCTTTCCTTCCACTTGGAGTACATCTTCTACTTGAGTATTTTTTAGTAAGGAAGACGAGTCTACTAACTGTATAGTAGCACCAGAGTGATCCCTAAGTGTAGCAAAGGCTAGGGTTTTACCCACCTTTCTTGGTTTTCTATCAATCCAGCCATTTAGTGTAACTATTTTATCCAAATCTTTTAATTTGGCTATGTTCTTAATCTCTGTGGTTTTCTCGGAGAACACAAACTTCGAGTGTATTTGAGAAGCTGTTGGCAGGCTGCTTAACACCCGAGTGGTGCAAGATAATTTCCTTACTTGCCGGGCTAGCATTTTTAGTAGAGTCTTTGTCTTCTTACAGGTGGAAAGAGTGTTTTTTTAACAGTAATTAGTCTTCGCCTTTTTTTTCCTGGAACTAAAAACCTAAATTAAACAGCGCTCCAAGTTAATGATAGATCGTCATTGGTACCGTAAGGATACAGCAACTGAATGTATAGTTACTTAGTACAGCTATATTGATTATGACCACCTCCATAGATTGCATTCCCCATTGAGTGATAGTGAGCAAACATAAGAGGCATGGCAACTTATCGAAAGGACGGGTGAGCCTTGGTGATGGTCATTGATCTCCTGTATGAGCTTCTTAGACTGCGTATCCCAGCAGGTAATACTACCGTTTTCATTTCCGATCACCACTACTGGATCCACAGTAACGTCTTCGGGATAGAGCAAGTCTAGGCCGCATGAATACTTTAATCGCTTACATTCGCCTGATATTTTGAATGTTCGGACGACACTTCCCCTAATGAAATCCCATAGTTTCACGACCCCATCTAAAGATCTTACTAAAAGGAACTTTCCATTTTGGCTAAACTTTACCTGTGATATAGGTACCACACCATCGTCAGTTTGCCAATCTTTGTCATAGGTTAACGTTTTCAGGCAATGTCCTGTCTTGGTATCAAATATTCTAATTAATCCATCATAGGACCCTGAGCTCAATATGGTTGGATCGCACATGGGAATATCGATAGATACAACTGGTTCGGAATGAGCGGACATAGTTTTTAGCATAGTACCTGAGAGCACATCCCATTCTGTTATACTCTCATCCATTGAAGAGGAACATAGCAGGTTGCCCTTACAATTGTAAACTAAAGAAAGTACCGGTGCTGTATGTCCAATCAATTTATGCAATTTCCCGTAGCTCAAGTGTGTTATTTCTATTGTAAAGTCTTCGGATGCGCTAGCAATACACATAGAATCAGGCGACCAACATATATCATTTATAGGTTGTGAGTGTGTAGTAATATAAGTTTCCAATGATCGCGTGCTCAGCTCGTATATGTAGAAAGATACGTCATTGCAAATAGCTATGTATTTCCCATTGGGAGATATCTTCGATGAAGTGAAGAGATTGGATTCAGTTTTCGGAATTTGGATCACAGCGCTAAGCTCTAGCATCTCCTGTCCTGTTGTCACATCCGCTTACTAGTATATATAAAGGTAGAGTTCAGTAATAAAAGAGTTGCTAGATTTTTAAACAGTCACGTGGTTGGCTTTATAGCTTTTTGTTTCAGTGGCAAAAAATATGAAGCAGAGACCACCTCCCTTTTAAGTTGGTAAACCACTCGATCCGGTTATTTGTATTCACGTAGCACACAGCAAAGAGCCAATATGAATGTTTTACCACCTAGTGATTACAGGAGTAGTGTATCCGCGCATACTGGTGCCCAATTCAAGTCCAATGCAGCCCCAGCTCTACCCGACAAACTAAGAGAGGGCGTTGCAGCAAGACCCATGAACACTCAACTAAATGATAGACATCCTTTGGAAAGCAGGCTAAAGAATTGGGATGAAAACAAGCTTAAGAGAAATTACGAGCAGTATAAGCAAGTTTTTGGTCTTGCGGAGCCTGTAAGACGGATGATGGAGCTAAAGATAGTCGAACAGACAGACTTCAACCCTGTTGGAGGTTGTTCCAATATTCACAAGGATATCCTCCTCAACAAAGAGGCCTCTCTCGACTGGGAGGACGTATTCCCTGACAGCAATGGCATAACAGATAGCATCGGCCTTTCTTCCGATGTCCACACGCAAATAGAAAACTCTTTGGGAATTTAATTCCTTGCTATATCTCCGGAACTGTATATTATCTAGTCTTTGTAATGTTGCAGAAGGCTCTGACGCACGTTTTACTCGAATAATACAATTGACTTAGGAAAATTCAACTACCTTCCCGAAGCAAGTATATCTACATACTTGAGTTCCAATACGCTAGCAACGACCCAGTACTAACTACGAGCTCATCCTACGATATATGTTGCCAGGTACTACCTAGCATTCTCCATATTTGAAGATTGTCAGTCGTCGTGCTCTCCCTGCAGCACTACCTCATATAATCTTAGATATCGATACGTTAGTTTATCGTTACCCGGTTGCGCATGATTATTGTCAACGCGTAGTGTATGTAGCTCTTATTCGCCAAGGGCTACGAAACCCGTTCACCGCAGTTATTTCGGCTTTTACCTAGGGTAAAAATGATTAGTACATATATGAAAAATTTTCTTATTACTATATTAAGGAAGCTATGATTTGGTAACCTTGGGTGAAGTATCCTTAAAAGTACATAAAATCGCTTCTTTGTTGGTTGCGTGGTGAAGTCTTAACATTGTTTGATTCGACCTCCAAATCAGTGGACTTGCTTGTGGTGGTCGGTCCTTTTACTAAAAGAAACAACTTAAAACCCTGAACTACTTCATCTTCTAACTTCTAAGAATGAACTTCAATAATCAAGACAATATGGATGCTGTCAGCGCTCAGCTCCACGACCTGTCCTTCACGAAGCCTACCCAGCCTATTCCAAATTCGATGAATTATGGTCAACCGGCCTTTTTGGATTCAATTGGTGTGCAGCGGAGCAAGTCCCCCTTTTCAGCGCAAAATGATGGCCCTTTATTCCATACAGGTTTCCAGAAACCACAGATGAATCCGATTATGAACAGCTGGGGACAAGGTGCTGGATACCAGCAGCCAATGACGCCTTCGACGTCCTTGTCTTCAGCAGCAACACCTTCTACACCTAATAACGTCCAGTTAAGCAATTACCAATTTGATCCTTCGCACTCGGTGAATTCGTCTGTTATTCACCCGGCCGCTCCACGCACAGCGCCTGCAGCGGGACTGCCGGGACATTATATGCCACCTATATTAAGCCAAGAACCACAGTGGAATTATGTTGATCAGACGGGGCAAATACAGGGTCCCTTTTCCTCTACTTTGATGGATTCCTGGTACTCGCAACGCTTTTTCATGCAAGCTCTGCAAATTAAGTTAAGCAGCAAGAAGATTAACCCTTTTGGCATGGATGAGTTTACGTTTATTACCTTGATGGAGTTGATTTTGAAGGTAAGCGACTATGTGGAGCCCTTCAAAAAGTTTGATATTATCTGCTGGCAATTCCAGCAACAACTGCATGACCAGCCTTCCATGCAATCGCCAATAGCATCGCCAATTTCTTTAGGTCAGCTAACTCAGTCGCAGGCTCGGCCGCCTTTATTGAAACAGAAGCCAGCAGCACGAATTGAAAGCTATGATTACACGTATGATGAGATTATGCAGCTAAAGGATAATGATGGCGGACATTACCAACAAATATCGGTAGCAATACCAGTTTCAAAAACCGTCAAGAGATTATCTGATGAGGAATTTAGCATAGAGTGGGATGCTCACAATCTGAAAATGACCATAATGAAGGAAGCACTTGAGCGTGAAGCTCATATCAATAGTTCTGAAGAGTTCGCAAATGTTGACAAACCTTCCACTGCCCAGGAGGAGATAGAAGCACAAACTCCCGAGCAAACTATGGTGGAAGACCCTAGTTTACAATTAACCAATTCTGCTCCAGATACTATGTTGGAGGTGCCTTCTAAAGAAAAATTAGTCAGATCTTCAACAAATATTGATCCACAAGAAACAAATGCTCCTAATGTGGGGAAAGAGAATAATGAAGGAAGTGCGGAAATTGAGGAGCAAAATCCAACTACTGACGAATTAGGGACTCATAAACGGAAGGTTAGTGTTCCTAAAAAGGAGATAACCGTTAAAGCTGCTCCATGGGCAAACAAGGCCCCTTCCGCTCCGGAAGGCCCTTCAATCATTGAGATTCAGAAGAAAGAAGAGGAGGAAAAGAAAAGGCGTGAACAGGAGTTGGTCATGAAGAGCCGCAAGCAGGCTCTCAAAATGCAACAGGATATCTTGAAACAAGAACAACCGCAAGTTAGTATTACTTCTGTAGCAACATGGGCTAGTAAAACTAAAACTGCAGAGTCTACTGCCAATCCTTCAAATGATTTTGAGAAGGTCTACCAAGATCGTCTAAAGGAAAAGGAATTTATTGAAGAACAGAAAAGGCTATGGGAAAAGGCACAGAAACTGTATAGCTCCAGTAAAAATGCATCAACTGACAACGACAATGAATGGATTACTGTCACTAGCAAACAACAGCCAAAAATTGTTCCAAAGCCGATAATTACATCAGCCCAGTCTGTCAACCCTGATAAGCTGCGGGCTGTAAGTGCCAACCATAATAGTAAATTATCTATTAGGAAGCCTGGCACGCTTACTGCTACCTCAGCGCAGAAGCAAACACCTTTTATGTATAGCGGCAATGCTTCTACTTCTGCCCGCCAGGAGTTTCTAAGATGGTGTAGGTCTCAGATGAAGTTGCTACCAGGAATTGAGATCAACAGTGTTCTAGAGATGCTATTATCGTTACCCGCGGGCCCAGAATCGCAAGAAATTATTGCAGACACCATCTACTCCAACAGCAATGTGATGGATGATAGACGATTTGCGGCTGAATTTATCAAACGCCGTATTGAATGTGAAAAGAAATTGTCTGATCCCTTAACTTGGAGCCAGGCGCTATCCCTTCCGGAGGGAGAGGCCGACGACTGGGAGTTCCAGGTTGTAAGTAAGAAGAAGGGAAGGAGGCATTAGGCGTGTAACTAAATATATAAACACCTATTAATTAAATAATAGCGTTAACCGTTGTACATATGTTTCGAGCAAATATACTGCTGAATTTATGCAGTTATCCGTTGCATATCATTCAATTAACTTGCCATCGTCATTGAAGCTTAGCTCCCACTGTTCAGTTAGAATATTCTTCCTAGTTAAAATCGAATCGTACCTTCTTTGCAACGCTTGGTTAAAACATATTTCTTTTGCTACAGTAACAAACAATTGGGGCCATCCTTGTTGTAATTCTTCAGACTCATGAATACACTGTTTTAATTCATGATCTACTAACTTGACCTCATTTTGGTAGCGTTGCCAATAGTCATCGCCTATAGAACCATTTTTGTAGAGTATTTCCACCTGAGGAGCAAATTCCTTCAACTTAATTGTACGCCTTATGGCTTCTGCACCACGATTTAATAAAGCAGCTTTTAATACCTTCTCATGCACCTTTTCAGTTGTGCTCAGTTCCTTAAGTTCATAATATAAGTCACGAGCGTCATGTTCATCAAATATACTTGGCAAACGAGACAACTCCTCAAATCTACGCTTTCTATAACGGTTTGCGAATATCACTAAAGAGAGGATGAGAATGGACACGTAAAGCAACGGGGTGTAGAAGCTCACCTGCTTTGTCTCTGGTATGGGGCCTTGTTCTTCTTCAAAGAAGGTTCCATTAGAATTTGAGTAGTTGCCGGAGGACATGACAAGGAATAAGCTGTAGTTTTGGGTTACACTCCTTGTTTATCACTCTTTTTCGTTGTATGATGTAGTACTTGCAGTTGTGCATAAAAGAAGATACGAAAGTTAGATTTTATTTTGACACGAGACCGAAAGAAATCTTACTACACTTTGCCACCGATTAAACAGAGAGCAAGCGTTGAAGTTAGCGGATACAAATAAGTATAGCAAACTATCAGTATATTTAAGGTTCGTTTGAACGGGCACTATAAGAAGTTAAGCATTAGAGAGGAATACTTGTTTCACCATGCTTCTAAGGTTTAGATCTAAGAACGGTATAGGGCGGGTAGAATGTAACGAAACGGAAGCGTTTGGCGAAGTAGTAAAAAGATGGTTAAGTACAGGTAATATATCAGTAGCTGAAGATACAATTGCTATTTCCAATTCCAATGCTCCTTCCGTGAACACGCCTTTGGCAGAAATCTTTTCGAGGTCTTTGCATACGTTGGGTTTAAAACATGGAGATATGGTAACAATTACTTACCAGGAGGATAGCACAACTAAATCCGTGGCAACTACTAAGTTCAAAGCTATTTCTGCAATAGACGCTTCCAAAAAGTTTCCAACTTCCGTGGATGTGCTCCCAGTTGATTTGGAGTTGGAGAAAGAAGACGGATTAATTCCTAGACAGAGGTCAAGGTTATGTAGGCATGGAGAAAGGGGCATGTGCGAGTATTGCTCGCCCTTACCACCATGGGACCGTACCTTCAAGGAAGAAAACAATATCAAACATATTTCGTTTCATGCGCATGTAAAGGAATTGAATGAGCATACAAATAAAAAGGCATCTGGTAGCTCTTACATTGCCCCATTGTCGCAGCCAGTTTTTCAGATTAACAAACATTGTCCTTCTCCTCATGAGCCATGGCCGCGTGGTATATGTTCAAAGTGTCAGCCATCTGCAATCTCACTACAAGTACAGCAATTCAGAATGGTAGATCATGTGGAGTTTCAAAAAGGTGATCTAATAAATGAATTTATTGAAAGCTGGAGAACCACAGGTATGCAAAGATTTGGGTATTTGTATGGGACCTACCAACGTTACAAGAATACGCCTCTGGGAATAAAAGCAGCCGTTGAGGCTATATGGGAACCCCCCCAGGATGACGAACAAGATGGTCTCAGTATGGACATGCAACTCGTTGAAAAAGAGCTCGAGCATGTTGATGGCATAGCAAAGCAGATGGGTTTACTGCGAGTAGGAATGATATTTACGGATTTGACCGATGCGGGAAACGGGGACGGGACGGTCTTCTGCAAAAGACATAAAGACTCCTTCTTCTTGTCATCCGTAGAGGTCGTAATGGCAGCGAAGCACCAAGCAAAAACCCCCAACGTAACAAGATTTAGTCAACAGGGTGTGTTTTCATCCAAGTTCGTCACATGCGTGGTAAGTGGTAACTTAAAAGGAGAAATAGACATCGCTGCCTACCAAGTTTCCACTGATGCGGAGGCTTTGGTAGCTGCAGACATGATATCTCCGTCTACTCACCCTTCCCTTGCGTACATAAATGAAACAAATGACGAACGGTATGTCCCGGAGATTTTCTACATGCGCAAGAACGAGTACAACATCACCGTTAAAGAAAACGCTAAACCCGCATTTCCTGTAGATTACCTCATAGTATCACTAACACACGGATTCCCTCTCGAGCCCTTAGAATCACAACCTCTGTTCCAAACAAATAGCGGGTTCCCCTGGTGTAACAGGCAGGCAATGGGCTACTCGCAGGACTACTATGAACTCAGGCGCTATCTTCTATCTGCTGCTACCGGAGATGATCTTAATGTGCTACAAAAAAAGCTTTCTAACTTCCATATGCTTCTTTACATTCACTCGCTACAGGTTTTCAGCGCTGATGAATGGAACGTACTCATTAAGGCTGCTACATCTTTAGAGAACGATGGGCAAGAAGCGATTATACAACTTACATCTAGCTCCGGCTGGCACACATTGCTTATGATCTTACAAGAAACTGTTTGAACATACATGCTTTGGATAAATAGTCTTCAGTTTGCATTACCTACTTAGTTCAGCTGAGAAAACAGTTTGGACCTCAAAGGGTTCTTATTGTGTGTAGTATTTTTCTAGAATCTTCGAGGTATTCTTTCCGCGAGGCGTGATGAAAAATTTTCGTCACACATGGCCATAGACCCTATCCGTGGTTATCATATATGTTCAAAGTTTTAAGCTAAAATAAAGCAGTCTGATATTCGCTGTATATCGTTCCACTAGTAGTTCGTACAAACAAGTTCAATTACAATCAGCAAAATGAGTATTCCATTTGGTTTGGACTTAGGTAATAATAACTCTGTCTTGGCGGTTGCCAGAAACAGAGGAATTGACGTTGTTGTCAACGAAGTGTCTAACCGTTCCACTCCATCCTTAGTTGGTTTCGGTGACAGAAACAGATTCTTGGGTGAGGGTGCAAAGAACAAGCAGACTTCTAACATCAAGAATACTGTTAACAACTTGAAGAGAATCATTGGTTTAAACTATTCCGATGCTGAATTCGCCGAGGAATCGAAGTTCTTTTCATCTAAATTGGTGAAGATGGACAATGATATGGTTGGTGTACAAGTCAGATTTAACGGTGAGCAGCAAGTGTTTTCAGCAACCCAACTGCTTGCTATGTACATTAACAAGGTCAAGAACACTGTTAAGGAAGAGACTAAAGGTAACGTTACCGACGTTGCTCTTGCTGTACCAGCTTGGTATACTGAGAAGCAAAGATATGCTGCAGCCGATGCCGCAAGAATTGCTGGCTTGAACCCAGTCAGAGTTGTTAACGATGTCACTGCTGCTGCTGTTTCATACGGTGTCTTTAAGACTGACTTGCCTGAGGGTAATGAAAAGCCAAGAATTGTTGCCTTCGTTGACATTGGCCACTCCTCCTACACATGTACCATTGCTGCATTCAAGAAAGGCGAGCTAAAGGTTTTGGCAAATGCTTACGACAAGCATTTTGGTGGTAGAGACTTCGACCGTGCTATTACCGAGCATTTCGCTGATGAGTTCAAATCCAAGTATAAGATTGATATAAGGGAAAGCCCTAAGGCATATAACAGGGTTATCACTGCCTCTGAGAAGTTGAAGAAGGTTTTGTCTGCAAACACTGCTGCTCCATTTAACATTGAATCACTTTTAAACGATGTCGACGTATCCTCTCAATTGTCGCGTGAGGAGCTAGAGAAGTTGGTTGCACCATTGTTGGAACGTGTGACTGAGCCAGTCGAGAAGGCTTTGGCTCAAGCTAATTTGACCCCAGAGCAAGTTGACTTTGTTGAGATCATTGGTGGTACTACCCGTATCCCATGCTTGAAGAATGCTATTTCTGAGGCCTTCCAAAAGCCATTGTCTACAACCTTGAACCAAGACGAAGCCATTGCTAAGGGTACTGCTTTTATCTGCGCTATCCACTCTCCAACCTTAAGAGTAAGGCCATTCAAGTTTGAGGATATTCACCCATACTCTGTTTCTTACCACTGGGACAAGCAAGTCGAGGATGAGGATCACTTGGAGGTATTCCCAGCAAACTCTACATACCCTTCCACAAAGTTAATTACATTGTACCGTACCGGTGACTTCTCAATGGAGGCCAAGTATACCAACCCAGAAAAGTTACCTTCCAACATATCCGAGAACATCGCCAAGTGGGAGATTTCCGGTGTTAAGGTTCCAGAAGGTGAGGAATCCGTTGTGGTGAAATTGAAGTTGAGATGCGACCCATCTGGCCTACATATCATTGAGGATGCTTACACTGTTGAGGACATCAAGGTCCAAGAGTTGGTTCCTGCTGCTCCAGATGCTCCAGCTGATGCGGAACCAGAATACAAAGAGGTTACAAAGACTGTCAAGAAGGATAGCTTGACCATCAAGGCTCACTCCTTTGCTATGACTGAAAGCGAATTAAACGAGTTGATTGAAAAGGAGAATGAATTGGCTGCTCAAGACAAGTTGGTAGCTGAGACTGAAGACCGTAAGAATGCTCTTGAGGAGTACATTTACACTCTCCGTGGTAAATTGGACGAAGAATATTCCGCCTTTGCTTCCGACGAAGAGAAGGAAAGATTAAGAGACATGTTGGCAAAGGCTGAGGACTGGCTATATGATGATGGTTACGACTCTACCAAGGCAAGATACATTGCAAAGTATGAGGAATTGGCTTCATTGGGTAATGTCATTAGAGGTAGGTACTTGGCAAAGGAGGAAGAGAAGAGACAAGCATTGAGGGCCAAGCAAGAAGCTGCACAAATGGCTGAGATGGCCCAAAAGCTAGCAGCACAAAGAGAGGCAGCTGAGGCTAACAAAAACGAGGCATCTCAATCAGAAGGCACGCAAGAACAAGCTCAACAAGATGCTAAGGTCGACTCCGAGGGTGACGTCGATTTGAACTAAGCCGTTATAGATCGGTGTCTAGGCTTGTTTTAATAAGCCTCCAAACCTGTGTACATTTAATAGCTATGTTGAATGATAAAGTAAGTTATTTCTACGTTATTAGGATAATAACAGTACATCTTATGGCAAAACTCTGTTGGTGCCGTCATAAGCTAAGCGCAGTATATATTTTACAGGAAAAACTTTTGCTTAATTACTTCGAATGTGTTCTTAGCTTCACTGAATTAACTAAGCTACAGTTGTTTGGTGTTCTTTTTTCTTCTTATCTTCAAACTCGGTGAATGCCTTTATGTATACTGGGACGTTTTGCCAACCATCATCATCACTGATGGCAACCTCATCTTCTGGTGAGATATCTACAGCCTCTTGAGCACGCTTTGTCCGTAGTTTATCACTATCAGAAGAAGGTGAAGCTTGTTTGACAAACAGTGATGACGCATTAATTCTTTTCTTCTGTAACCCAAGGCTTTGTTTCTTTATCTTTAGAGAACTAGGGACATTCTGCGAGTCCAACATGCGTAAAGGGGGTTGGAAGTCTGCAGGCCATATCTCAGTAGTTCCTTTGATTAATTTGGCTGCCTTCTTACGTTGTTCTCTCCATTCCTTGAGATCTTCGTTGTATACTACCCAAACACAATTCACACATCCTGACATGCAGCAATTTTCTGGCTCAGAAGGTTTGGATGGAATATAGACCCCTGCAATACAACGTCCTCCGCTGGCAATATTTCTACCTCTGGGCTGCGGGGATTCCCCTGCAAGCCTACCCCCAAAGACCTTTTTCATTCTTTCTTCATCAGTACCTTTCAAATCTTTAGCATTACCTTCAAAAGTCATACTTGCTTTACCGGAAGTACCACTCAGCCTTTGACTAAGGCATAAGACAGGATGCTTTGCGAGTCGCTTACCGTAGCGATACATCAGTGTATGTAGGTGCCTTTTTAAGACTGACTATAATATATCTAGAAGGTGGAAGAAGATGTGTATTAGTTTTTTTAATTACTTATATTAGGGAGGGAAGAAGTAGAAGTTCCAGGACAACGACAAAACATCATCCTTTGCTGCCAAGATGAGATTTTTGAAGACAGCAACCTATGCATGTAACTTGTATACGCATTCATGGCTTTATTCTAAATGCTTTTCGTTTCCAGGTTCTGAATCTAGTGTAGCAACCTACTGAGTCACGCTCTCCAAGAGATTTCCAATTACTATCACAGTACTTCCATTTGGTATAGTCCCAAGCGTTGTCTATCCACACCCACTGCTGGGAGTACTGTTCCTGAAGACGCCATGGTGTGGGTGAGTTGCGATGGAGGGGATCCAGAGAAATGGAAAAGCACTGACGTTCATAAGGTAGCATGTTATGGGACCAGCCTTCCATCGGCCACTTCCGTTCATTTTCATCCACAAAGAACTCAACAAGTTCAACATTAACGTTATAGCCATCATTAGAATGTTTTACTTCACTATTTGGGTCGCAATTGGTAAGAATGCTTTGTATCTCCCATTGGACAGTTTGAATAGGGGCATTTTCGAACGACTTAGAGAGCGCTAGTGCTAGTTCGTTGATTACTTTGTACCTCTGTGGCTCTATCTGACTCCTCTGGCAGCCAAAACGTTTGTGTAGGAGCTTATAGTATATATTTCTTATATGCAGACTTCGCCAGCAAAGTGCAAGAGTACATTGGACCCATAAGGAATGGTATAGATATGCAGATGCAATAAACCACAAGAAAAATGATGTGGGTGTCAATATCTTTAATAGTAGCCAGTGGATTGGGGTGAGCACCAACAGCAGTTTCGCTACCCTCCCGGTACTTTCAAAGATCTTTTTCCTAACACCAATTCCAATCACCTCATGCCGTATCCTATCAAGCTTCTCTACAACAGATTCAAGGACGATAATTATATCGTCCACAGTGGGTGCCTCATCTTCGTTCATATCTTTCAGCATTGTTTGGACGTAGTATACTGCCGATAAAGTCAAAAAGCCCAAGCTTAGGAAGGATATCCAATTATATATNCCCTTTGAGCGTTCCACGCGCGGCTCTAGATTAAAAACACTCAAACAAATCAATATTAGATATACAAATCCTAGACTTGTATTACTTTGCAACCACATTATGTTATTTAGAAACGAATCAATAATGACTAGAACGGGGTAAAACCGGTAAAGCGCTTTGGAAACCACAGGTGAAGTACTGTACGTCAAAGATGGTTTTTGGCCATGATTATTAGCAAATCTTGCATAATACTTTCGTGATTGCGACATAAACCTCTATAACTCCCTCTGTGTTTCTTGCTGGTATCCTGGCTCTGTTTATTATTCACTGATATTATGCGCTAAAGTAGTTATCAAAACATAAATTTCCTGAAGACTAATAACTTATATACTATGGAGAGCGCACTTGGCTTAAACATCACACAAGATCTACGAACATTCATGGGCCAAACGAAAAGAGTTGTAGTAAGGAAGCATCCTACTGTTAAGACGTTGAATAATGAACGTTCTAAAAGAGTTATGTATGTGAAGTCAAAGATGCCATATATCAGCGCGCTGAAGCGAGTTACAAAGTGGCTTCACCAACTCGAGAAGAACAAAAATAGTGGGCAACACATAATACTACTGGGGATGGGTCGTGCTGTAGAGAAGACGCTTAGTATAGCATGTTATTTCCAAGATAAAAAAGGGCATCGTGTAGAAGTTAGAACCATTACCACACAGGTAGTTGATGAGGTGATGAACAGTGCACAGAGCGATGAAGATGACAGTAACGAAGAGGACCGAGAAACTTCACTGGAGGTCCGCAATGTCTGCGGTGTTGAGGTTAGCGTATATCCTCTTTAGTTAATTAATAGTTGATAATATTAGATGTATAATTTCAACTATCTATGTTAAATATCTGCCCCACCATTAGGCACGGAGATTCTCTTATCACAACATTGCACTATATACCTTAGTTCGCTCATCTCCTTCGAAGCACTCTTTTTTAAACTTAACAGGTCGAACCGCTCAAGTAGCTGCAACGCTAGGGCTTGGCAGGCCCGGTATTCTCCTTTGAAGTACATGCGCTGGCAAACGGCTAATAAAGTGTGTCTTTCTTGCTTGATAGAGCAGTCGTAAGAATCTAGGTTGACATCTTCTGCATCCATCCAGCCTTCTTCCGTCTTTACAGGTCCTTTGGATTCTTCAAAGTAATCGTACAGTTGTTGCTGATATTCCTCACTGCTTTGGCCCTTACGAATTTTTGCTTTACCAGTTGCTTTTCGTACTATCACTTCACCACTTCCAGCATCAAGTGTGATAGGCTTAGTCACGGCTTGGTCCTTGTGGCCTGGTTTCTTATCAGACTTCAGTTGAACCGGATGCCCTTCAGAGGTTGCTAAATGTACATCAGTAAGCTCTTCAGAAGACATACCCCGCAACTGTATAAATTTTTACCTGATGATGGATCCGATGGTTTTGCTGTAAGTCTCTACCTTTATTATATATAGAAGATGAAAAAATCACAAATACTATGGACAGTGCAAAACAATCTTGTACTTTTGGCTTCCGTAGAATCTCTCTATACAGTCGAGTTCGGGCCTTCTAGGGTTCAAAGCTTCGTATATTATGGTGCAGAAGTCAAGTTCTTTTTCTTCACCAACTACTATCATTGGAGCGTGCCAGATACCAGGTGCATAAGTCACCGCTTGGGTCCCGGTACATGTAAAAGCTCGAAGCGTAGTGATAGCTGGCTCTCCCTTAGCATCAGAAAGCGCCACCACAACAATATATGCAATTCTCTCCGAGTTCCTACCCATTGGTATAAACGTCTGTGAACTATATGGATGCTTTTCAAGGACAGTCAATGGAACGTTTACAGTATTGTTGGTAACTTTATTAGTGAACTCCCTATTTAGTTCAGGCTTTGGGAAGCAGCGGAAAAAATTGCAATTGGGCTCTTGGGTTGGCAAAACTTCGTGGAACTCTTGTTGGATATTGGTAACCTTCATTATCTTGATAGCAGACCCTTGATTTGCATTCCTGGTCCCGCTGTCTCGGTCCTCGACAAGTTCATTTGGAGAAACAACTGAGCCATAAGGTTGGAAGGATTCTGTAGTAATAGGGCTAGCCTTGAACATCATATTGTCCGTTATATATTCACTTTGGACAATCCTATGTCAAAAATACGGGCTTTACTTGATGTGTATTACTGAATGTCACAGGCGATAGAAGCGCCCCTTTTTATAGACCGCTTTTACTTACTCACAATATACCAGTACAATATAGGTCTACCAACCCAGCTCCCTGTCGATAAAATGGAATAGAGTCCCTCTTGGCCTTTCATTTACTGATCTATTGAGCGGTTAGCATGCTTGAATCTTGGTCACGTGATAAATTTATAATAAGATACCTTAAGATGCCAATAAGTGGAACTCTGTATTGTGTATTAAGGAAACAGGCGTATGATAGCTGCATTAACAGCATCGACAAGTAACAGGTATGGTGGTAGATGAAACAGTGATTAGCAAATGGAAGGAGACAAAGCGTATAGGAATCATTGGGTTGGGCGAAATGGGTCTATTATATGCAACAAGGTTTTCCGAGGCAGGATGGAATGTGATATGTTGTGATCGACCGGAGTTGTACGAATCCTTGAAGCCTAAATACAAGGATGCGAAGTTTAGTTTGGTTCAAAATGGCCATCTTGTATCTCGTGTAAGTGACTATATCATTTACTCAGTTGAAGCAGAAAATATAAGGCTAATTGTATCTATGTATGGCCCTTCCACAAAGGCTAACGCAATGGTGGGTGGTCAGACTAGTTGTAAAAAGGAGGAACTTAAAGCATTCGAGCAATATCTACCAGAAGATGTAGACATTGTGACAGTACATTCCCTCCATGGCCCGAAGGTTAACACAAAGGGTCAACCATTAGTTCTTATTAGTCATAGAACGTCCAGGCCAGACTCATTTCCATTTGTAGAGGCGTTGATGTCATGCTTGAACAGCAAGCATGTGTATCTATCTGGTGAGGAACATGATAGAATTACGGCGGATACGCAAGCGGTTACCCATGCTGCTTTTCTCAGCATGGGATTAGCGTGGTATAAAAGACGACTTTACCCGTGGGCTCTAGAGGCGAACAAATGGAATGGTGGACTAGAGAATGTCAAGGTAAATATATCGCTACGGATATACTCAAATAAATGGCATGTTTATGCTGGCTTGGCAATCTCAAATCCTCTAGCACATGAACAGGTTATGCAGTATTCTCAGAGTACTTGCGAGCTTTTTACTTTATGTCTCGAGGGGAAGAAGGAAGAACTATCGGAGAGACTATTGAAAGCCAAAAAGTTTGTATTTAGTTCTCATGAGCGTGTTTTAGCAATTGATGAGCTAGCTTTAAGCAACTTTTCACTTGGTCAATCCCAAGCACCAAATGGCACTCAAAAACTGCCGAACTCACAC
The DNA here is from genome assembly GCA_000710315.1 of Eremothecium coryli CBS 5749. Taxonomy (NCBI): domain Eukaryota; kingdom Fungi; phylum Ascomycota; class Saccharomycetes; order Saccharomycetales; family Saccharomycetaceae; genus Eremothecium; species Eremothecium coryli. The sequence continues at coordinate 505,887 of AZAH01000003.1, forward strand.
CTATCTCTTCTCGCCATAGTAGACAGTTGGTATAAACTCAACATAAATCCATATGACCATATGATATGCAGTACGCCGCTCTTTAGGATATTTCTAGGTGTCACTGAACACCTTTTCTTGACGCCTGGACTTTTGGATAAAACTATTGATGCAGCTGTGAATGTCACGGCATTTAGAGCAGATGATATGGAATTTGTGATTGCCGCGAGATCTTGGTCCCAGCTAATATCATTCGGAAGCTTCGAATTATACCGAAAACAATTTGAAGAAGTACAGGAGTTCTTTCAACCTATGTTTGCGGATGCAAATGTGATCGGAAACAAGATGATTGATGTCCTCAATAAACAACACGGGAATTGAACAACTTAGAAGTTAGCATACTATTAATATTTCAAACTCCAATGTTTTTAGCATATATGGGTTGTGTACAAGAGCAGTGCCGAAATAAATGCCGCCCTCTTACAACATTTTACATGTTGTTCTGATAACGTATATGTAACTTAACTTAACTATTAAGTAAATAGTGTCCCTATGTGATGCAGACGTTAAATTCTGCAAGTAGTACCAATATGAATGGTAATTTGTAATAATGTATAATAAAACGACTGTGAAAAGCGTACATGCTAAAATGCAATCTTTTAAAGCCAGGAAATATGAGCAAACCAAAAATAAAATAAAATTATGACTTTTAATGTAACTTACAAGCAGCAGATGACCTCTATTATTGCCCTTTCCTTCGAAACGTGTCATCATCGACCTCATTCAACCTGGCGACACCTCTGTTTTGAGTTCGCTGCCTCTTAACAGGCCGTGTGAGCTGCAACTCTTCTGAATTCTGATTCACGTTCCCATGACCACCATTATCACACGCTAAAAGGTCGCTGTGTTGACTGCTGCCACGTTCCAGATGAAACTTGAACCCTCGATTCAAAGTATCCCGTTTGTTTCTAATGCCGATAGTCTGATTCGAAAGGTACTCCTTCACTAACTCCACCCCTCTTTGCGTCACAGTGTGTTCATCATATAAAGACGGAAAATTCCACTGGAACTCTTTACATACTATGCGATTCCACGTTCTCATCAGCTCACCGTAGCCTTCTTGCTCAACGCCACCAAAGTACATCAACTTGAGTTGATTATAAAATGCAACCCATCCTCCTCCATTAAAAAATAGTGGCAATAAGTAGCTTACACATATGTTTCGGTTCACTGGAGCATATGAATTAGGCGTGCAACACTTCATAATAATCTTCTCCTCTTCATTATTCCGTATCTTAAAGTAAAACATGCAATATATCTCAAGTTCCTGCTTATCATCATACAATACCACATGCCATATTTGAACGTTATTATCCTCTGGTTTTATACAAGAAGACGTTGGTCTCAGACTACCTGCCCTCAGCGGATCATGCTCTACTACGTTTGTCGCACAACCATTACCAAGTTCGGAGCTGTGGGTAACATGCTGCAAACGTTTCCAGTCACGTAACAAGCTCCTAATCAACGGAGCAACCATACCTAAACCGTTCCTCTGCCTATGAGTAGTGTTTGTTTTAGCTACAATGCTGTATCAATTAACTTCTGCTTACAACTGTCCTTTTTCTAATGTCGGCTAAATACTAGTGGACAATAAAATGGCCGGGTAAGAGTAAAACACAAACTTGCATAACGCTAGAAGCACGTAAACCAGTGAATATTCTTAAGCACGTGATAAGCACGTGTTTGTGCTATACCGTCACCTTGGACGGAAGGATTTTTCGCTATTACGAATCGGTACGATCTAAAAGGTCGTCGTTCAACCAACATATAACAAAGAATTAGAGCGTTTATCCACGTTTAAGGCAGAAGAGATAATAGTAATCAGGATGGGGAACTTATTTAGCTCGATGTTTGATAGGTTATGGGGCGTTAATAAAGAGTTGCGTATTTTAATTTTAGGATTAGATGGTGCGGGTAAGACAACAATTCTTTACAGACTACAAGTTGGTGAGGTAGTAACAACAAAGCCTACTATTGGATTTAATGTTGAAACTTTGACATATAAAAATTTGAAGTTGAACGTTTGGGATCTTGGTGGTCAAACAAGTATCCGTCCGTACTGGAGGTGTTATTATGCAAACACAGCAGCAGTTATCTTTGTTGTCGACTCGACTGATAAAGATCGTATGTCCATAGCTTCAAAAGAACTTCACACCATGTTACAGGAAGATGAATTGCAAGATGCAGCATTGTTGATATTTGCAAATAAAAAAGATCAACCTGGTGCACTGAGCGCGTCTGAAGTTTCGAAAGAGTTGAAATTACCTGATTTGAAGGATAGGAGTTGGAGCATTGTTGCATCGAGCGCAATCAAAGATGAGGGTATAACTGAAGGTCTTGATTGGTTAATTGACGTGATAAAAGAGGAGCAGTTGTGAAGGTGCTTAGTATTTTTTATAGTCCTTTGGCTATATGATTTTCTATTCGTCCTGCTGCGTTCCCTTTACTATACATCCCACAATGGTCCTGTTATGCAACTGCTGGGCTGTAATCTTGGGCTTGGCTAGGATAGCGTCTTCCAACCCGGTGTTGTAACGTTTTTGGTGTCCTATTATACACAATCACGTGATTTAAGGACCTTCATGCATACATACATACATATATAAGCTTATATTGTATATAAATCTCGTGGTCAAGGGTCGATGGACTCCTGAGAAGAGAAGATTAAGTTACTTGGTGCTAGTATCTTTAGTCTGTGACGTTTATGTGTGTTCTATGGTAAGCTGCATACGTTGGGCTTGGTAGCTAATCGTTAAGGTTTTCTGAAAAAACGTCCCTAGTAACAATATACATCTCGTCTATCACATATAAAGAGGGGGTTAGACCATTGAAATAAAAAAGTTAAAGGGGTGGCATATTTGCAAGTTAATACTCATATTTGTTGTTTGGTATGTGCTCTAGTCACTTTTATAGAACGTTCAGAAAGGGGTTTACATTACGAGGGGTTTTTCCGAAGGCGCAATACTTCATAATACCCACTTCTTTAATTGTAACCGCTACACAATCGCGAGTCATATTCAATGATATACTCAGACCAGAGCCTCATGCAGAAACGTACGAACTTGGTTTATACTTAGCGTCTAAGAAGGAATTGCTCAATAGTAAAGCGCAGTCCTGGAATGCATTGAAAGATCAAAAATATGGTGTATTGCGACTGGTAGCTCACATGTATGAAAAATTTCACGAAAATATAGTAGAGCCAGTGCATACGGTATTTAGGTTTCTGAAGCTGACGGCAATTTTCTTACCTTTACTGGTACTTTATCCAATCACCTACTTTGGTCATACTGTCACGATTTCAAGCTTAACTGTTAAGGCAAGAGATACGCATGGTTCCCTCATTTGGTACAGACTATTCAGAAAGATTTTGGAAATTGCTGGCCCCAGCTTTATCAAATTAGGACAATGGGCAGGGTCCCGTACAGATATTTTCCCTGATGGTTTATGTGCAGAGCTGGGCAAGCTAAACAGCAATGCAAAGTCGCATTCTTTAAAGTACACCAAGAAACAAATCACAGAATCCCTTGGTGTCGACTCATTTGAAGAGGTTTTTGAAGAATTTTCTGACCAATATATTGGATGTGGGGCAATTGCACAAGTCTACGTTGGGAAACTAACGGAGCACATTGTCAAATTGAAAGGCGTTAAGATAGGCCCAGACAATAACAGATGGTGTGCCGTAAAGGTTGTTCATCCAAACGCTGCGAAAGAGATAGGAAGAGACTTAAAGATAATGAAATTCTTCGCCTCAATAATTGATAGGATTCCTACCATGGAATGGCTTTCATTACCGTTAGAAGTGGAGCAGTTTTCTATACTAATGAACCTACAACTAGACATGCGGATTGAATGTTTCAACCTACAGAAATTTAATGATAACTTTGAACACAATGTGCATATTAAGTTCCCTCGTGGATACAGTGAGCTTACATCAAGAAAAGTGCTCTTTGAAGAGTACTTACATGGTCTCTCCATGGAAACTTTTTTAAAGGTTAAGAACCGGTTGGCAGACACAGAACTATGCAAATCTGTCAGTGAGCCCTTCATTAGCTCCTTCTTGCATATGATGATTCTTGATAATTTCACTCATTCAGACTTGCATGCGGGGAACATCTTACTACGTTTTATCAAAACTGATAAGAAGCAGAGGGAGGTTCTCACTTCAGATGCAGAGATATTTGAAATTGTTCAGCGCTTGAGGAATATGTACAAGAGCAATGACACTGAATTTATTCCCACACTTAGAGCTGTGCTAAATGAATACGAGCCACAGATATGTTTTATTGATGCAGGGCTTGTAACAGAGCTCAGTGATCATAACCGTGTTAATTTCATGGCTCTATTTAACGCACTTGCTAGATTTGATGGTTATAAAGCTGGCGAACTAATGATAGAGAGGTCTAGATCGCCTGAGACGGCCATTGATAAGGAACTATTTGCTCTCAAAGTTCAGAAGTTAGTCGCAAAGGTCAGAAAGGAGACCTTCACGCTTGGCACCGTATCAATTGGGGATCTCTTAAATCAAATGCTATCTATGGTTCGTGGCCATCACGTTCGTATGGAGGGGGATTTTGTCTCCATAGTGGTTGCAATTCTACTTCTAGAGGGTATCGGCAGACAGCTCGACCCAGATCTCGACTTATTTTCAAGGTTTGTATTATATGCGTTATTGAATAGTGAATCACTTCTCAAGTGATTCACACTTTCACCGTTCACAGACATTTTACTAACTGAAAGGTATAGCTCCTTGCCCTTACTGCGTGAATTTGGCCTTCGCCGTGAAAATCAGGGAATTTTGTCGAATCACAACAACTGGTCCATGATCAAAGTCAGGCTTGGTCTTGAATTATTACATTTTATGTCTCTCTCTGTTAAGCAGATTAACACGTTGGTCAAAACTGACCAACTGTGCCCTAATTATTAGGTTTGAATATGGGCAACATCATATACAGAGAAAAAATGAAGAGTATCCTAGTTTACATACCTTAAATGAGCGACATTTTCATTTGTATTTATTTGCTCTTCTTGAGTCTCCCTATACTCGCATGTATTATTATTCCTTTCGGTACTTATTCGCACGTTTGTAATAATTACCATCTATTCCTAGATTTCACGTGTAAGGGGAAATGGCGCTAAAAAAAAAGAACCGAGACCCTTTACTGATGGGCGTGTTCTAATATCTATATAAATGCTACAAACATATATTCTCGACTGATGGTAAAGTTATAAATCTATTACTAAAGCAATTCAGTTGCAGATAAATTAGGTTGAGATCAGATTCTTCTTTAGTGTTTTAATAAGAGGGGAATCCTTATAGTTTAAGGAAATCTCTTAGTAAATTCCAATCGATATGAAATTTGGTAAAACCTTTCCAAACCACCAAGTCCCCGAATGGTCCTACAAATATGTTCATTATAAGGGTCTAAAGAAAATAATTAAGGAGATTACTAAAGTTCAGGAAGCAATATACAATAACCTGCATCCTAAAGAGAAAAACGGTAACGAGGCACCTTCTAAAAGAAAAGAAGGGTGGAATAAAGGAGAAATATATCTAAATGACAAAGAGGTGAAAAAGCTGTTGGCTTCGTTTTTCTTTGCATTGGACAGAGATATTGAGAAGGTTGATGGCTTCTACAACGCCCAGTTTATGGAGTATGACAGGCGTCTACGTAGGTTATTGTCAAGCGCGCAATTTACGGACTTGGCATGCTTGCAACAATGTTCTTTACCCGTGAATAACGGGACAACGAGAGCACACACATACCTGTACCATCCTCACCCTCACCTCGGATGTAGACTTGATGATAGTGGCCTGAATGCTCAAAACGATTTCCGTGATATGAGACCACCTGCTGATGGCTCCCCCTCGCAGTGTGTCCCAGCACATATAAATAATATGTCTGATGATCTATCCGAGGTTTTGAATATTTTAGTGGAGTTGAGAGCGCATTTCCGTAACTTAAAATGGTACGGCGAATTGAATAAGCGTGCTTTTACAAAAATCCTCAAGAAACTGGATAAAAAGGTGGGTATGTCTCAACAACATTTGTATTTGCAAGCTCGCATCATCCCTTTGGACTTTTCCAACGACTCTGACATTGTTAAAAATCTTGGAATTATCAATGAAGTTTTGAATTGTATCTCACCCCGTGTTAAAGATCTACAGGAAAAGTCAAAGAAGGATGAATCAATGAGATTGAATGGATCTTCTTCACCGGTTGATGTAGTATCGCATCTCATTGAGAAAGATGATGGACCTGGTCTGCTTAATGAGCTAATTTCTGTCTATCGCTCTGTTGTATTGATACCGACAAGAACTATGGTTGCTATACTAAACAAGGCGGCACTAAGTCGGTCCTTCAAATGTGTTGATGAAATATTGGGGATCATTCCAACACTAGGTGACCCTTCAGATATCAATGGTCGTAATTTCTTCCATCATCATGTGATTGCATTAGGTAAAAAACATAACAAGATCATAGAGGAACGTGTAAACCTGAACTCGTTATTAAGCGACAATCTGGATCTTGAAGCTGCAATCCCTCCCGAAGTTAATAATAGACTGATTGGAGCGTTTGGTCCTGATGGAATTAACTCTGATGACTCGCCAGATTCCTTGTCCTATATATTGAAGAAATTACCTGCTCACTTACGTCCGTCTTTACTTCAGCACGACCATTATAAACGGACTGCTCTGCATTATTCGGCACAATATGGTCTTGTTGAAGTGACAAGAATCATTGTAGAATCTTTGCTGGATTGGGATGCATGGAACCCATGTGTAGCAATTGACGATGTGAGTATTTGGGGAGATTCTGAAGAACTCACTCCTTTGCATCTTGCAGTCATCGGTACACATCCATTAACCGTGAAGACATTGATATCTTTCTTAAGCCCTGGGGTGGTTCTAACTAGCCCAAGGCTACTTCACCTAGCAACAAGATTAAATTCCTCAAAGTTGATTGATTCGCTTCTATCTGCTAATGGCTTTGCGGTTGACTATCAAGATGTCGAAACCTCAGAAACGGCCTTGTACCTAGCATGCAAGTTAGGGTTATATGAAGCAGCAGAGACTTTGCTTGAGAAGGGTGCTAATATGGAAATTAGCGAAAAGTTATTTGGATGGACCCCTCTATTTGCCGCTGCAACAGAAGGTTATGGTAAAATAGTTGAATTGCTTGTAAAACATGGTGCTAAGTTTGACAGTTTTGACGAGAGTGGATGGACCCCGATGGAACACGCAGCATTAAGAGGGCATTTGGAAATTGCTAAAATGATTAGGGTCAAAGATAAAGCAATTGTGCGTCCCAAGTTTGCAACCAACTGGTACAATTCTACTAAGCTTGAACTGGATTCAGTCACCTCTTCCTCCTCCGCTTTAGTTGACACCTCTTCAACTCCCGAATTACGTAACACTCTGCCTTCGTCAACCTACACAAATGGGTTTTATAAACAATCGGTGCTATCAGCGACAGCTGTGGACAAGGTCACTGATACTAGTAAGGCCAATCAGCGCAGGATCTTAAAATCACAACTAAGTAATGGAAAGATCCCGACTGTGAAAGATAACCAAAATGTGCAGCCTATTAAATCATTTGGTCACAACTATTTGGAAGAAGATGAATCGGTTATCCTTCTCACTCTCGGTACTAATGACTCCAGGTCCACTCGACCAGCGGTTCTGTTGAATATGGTTCCTCTTTCTAAGGTCCCGTCCACGGAATTGGATACAGCTTTGTCGTTGATTATAACTTGTACTGACGCTAAAGATCAACAACCCGTTATCTTAGATCTCCCCTTAGATGATAATCTAGATTCGGTTAACTTCAAGGTTCCTTACAAAACAGATTTTTCATACACTGTTTATTTTGATGTCGTTCCTACTTATGGCTATTCCCAACCCAGTGCAGGTCGTGAACTTGCCGATAACTCACTAGTGCCTGTCGAAAGTAATACTTCCTCATACCTTGAAAATCAATACACCTCTTTAAGCAGACGCAGCTCTGAGAAAAACAACCTAGGTATTCCTCCTTTGGTTCATCAGCAACAACGCCAAAAATCTAAGATTTTAGGCAGAGCAGTCGCAATTATAGATCCAACCTCTACTCGGGTAGGCGTAAATAGACAACCGCTCGTGCAGGCCATTAATGTCCCCATAATTGGAAGTGATAATTTAGAGGTCCTGGGTAGAGTATATTTTGATTTCCTTATTGTGGCGCCTTACTCTCGCACAACTCTCTCGCTTGGTCCTGGGGATGCGTATTGGAAGTCTCTGGTTTCAACTAGAGTTATCGGTCATCGTGGCCTCGGTAAGAATATGAATACAAAGAAATCATTACAATTGGGGGAGAACACTGTTGTATCATTTATTGCAGCCGCATCCCTAGGTGCTTCGTATGTCGAATTCGATGTGCAGTTGACTAAAGATAATGTGCCTGTTGTGTATCATGATTTCCTGGTGGCAGAGTCCGGTGTGGATATTCCTATGCATGAACTAACGTTAGAACAGTTCTTGAACTTGAATAACTCAGAACCCCACACGCCTACGGTCCCCTACACTAACAGCAAGAGCAGGTCATCTAGCCGGAGACGGTTGTCAGTGGACGATAGCTGTGCAGAGGCCTGGAAGCGCTCACAGATGATGCGCGGCGAAGACAACGATCTGGGCGGCGAGCTGGCAGATATTTACCGTGATCGGATGAGACTAACTAGAACCTTTAAGAAGAACGCATTCAAAGCCAATTCAAGGGGCCACGCTATCGCCTCTAGCTTTGTTACTTTGAAAGAGCTATTCAAGAAAATTCCACAAAACGTGGGCTTTAACATTGAATGTAAATTCCCAATGGTTGATGAGGCAGAAGAAGAAGACGTAAACCCTGTGGCCGTGGAGCTAAACCACTGGGTTGACACAGTTCTTGAGGTGGTCTACGAAAACGTGAAAGGCCGTGATGTCATATTTTCCTCTTTTCAACCGAACGTCTGTATCATGCTTTCTTTGAAACAACCTTCGTTTCCTATTCTCTTCCTCACAGAAGGCGGTACCGCAAAGAGATGTGATATGAGGGCAGCTTCTCTACAGAACGCCATACGTTTTGCACATCGTTGGAATCTTTTGGGCATTGTGTCTGCTGCAGAACCCATCATTATAGCACCGCGTTTAGCTCAGATTGTAAAAACTAGCGGTCTCGTTTGTGTAACGTACGGCGTGCAGAACAACGACCCCGAAACAGCAAGGATTGAAATGGATGCTGGCGTTGACGCTGTCATCGTTGATAGTGTCCTTGCAGTCCGCAAAGGCCTCACCAGAAATGCAAACTCCGCTGATCCCGACGGCCACGAAGACTTATCCTACTCCGACGCCATATAGAATCCCCTCTCTCTGAGAACAAAGGTATATTGATTACATATACTACCAAAGAGTAACTATGTCGTTATAAAAAGCCCATGGCGGATACACACGCCATCTAAATCCCAATCATAAAAATAGACGAGCGATGCAATAGCGCTCAACAACCGTCGCACCGCCGCCCATCACCGTAATCACAAGATCGTAACCGATATCCGCCTACCACTTCCGTGTCCTACAACCGCGCTTCCCTCGCCAGCTGCTCCCAGGCCGCTGCCTGGTCCCTTCGCAGACAACCTCTCTATTTCGATCAACTGGTCGATTGTCGAGGATCTGGTGAACAGATCGCTAACGCGGTGCTTGGCCTGCTCAGTCGTGGTAAATAGCTGCAATGTCTTGGTTTGAGCTGCTTCATTAATATGGTGGTAATCGTCGGGGAATGATTGAATATGCTCCACTGTTATGTCGTTCAAGTGCAGGAATTTCAACACTGTAACATTTGATACTTCTAGAGGGATGTTTGAGACTATCACACTGTGCGCCATTCTTAAGGGATTTATAGCAGGCTTAAATATACGTAGAAACTATGCTTCTGGTGCTCAGTTCATCGTCTTCATGCTACCAAGAAAGCTGAGGCTCTTTATATACGCTGGACAACGTTCTTCCGTCCGTCAGTATCCGTCGATACACTAAATGCGCCCAGAGTTTTATTCAGGGGCGCTTTATTGTCTGCCGTTCGTCCGTTCAGTTCGGACCAATGCCGCGCACCGAAACCTAGCGCTGCTACACTATATATCGTTTTTTAGAGCAGCCTCACAACAAGGTCTCCCCTAAGGCACATCTAGCTATCGAACACCCCGTTTGTATGGTGTCCACCACATGCAAGTCATGAGCTGCTAATTCAGGGTTGCATTCTACGATATCTAGTGCAACTAAATTTCCTGTCTCAGCAATTCTTTCCACGATAAACAGGCCTTCCCTCAGTGTAAGTCCCCCCCTCACAGGGGTCCCCGTAGCGGGAACATACATTGGGTCGATGGCGTCCACATCGTAGCTTACCATGATCGGGGCCTTTCCGTCGGGGCTGATAGCGTCTAACGCCATCTGCACCACGTTGTTGATACCGTAGCGGTCAATGTGGTACATAGAAAAGGCGGTAATGTTGTTTTCCCTCAGGATCTGTTTCTCGGCAGGGTCGACATCCCGCAACCCGATGTACGCGATTTTGTTCCTGGGCAGCTTCCCAGGGACCCACTGGAACATCTCGGGCCATGTCTCGCGCTCGAGGTTCATCAGGAACGACACCGGGCACCCGTGGAGGTTGCCGGTGTCGGTGCTGTTCACCGTGTTGATGTCGGCGTGCGCATCAATCCACAGGAGACATAGGTCCGGGTAACGCTCCAGCACGCCCGAAACCGTGCCAATGGCGATCGAGTGGTCGCCGCCCAGAGTCACCGGCAAAGTGCCAGCCTCGGCGGCGCTGCGGACAGCCTGGTAGATTAGCTCGGTGGCGCCGCTGACAAGAGCGGCGTTCTTCAGCTTTCCGCACTGCTCCTTGCTGCCTCCCTTGCGCTCCTCGAAGTCCGAGCCCTCTAGGGGAGACGACACGTTGACCTTCCACCCAAGATCTTCAACCCCAGTTTGAAGTCCTTGGCGCATCAAATATTTCGGTCCATCCTCTACACCGGACTTTACCTGGCCACCGCTAAACGGAGCAAGAATAATGGTTGCTTCCTTTGTCTCGAAAAAGCGGTAATGCGGGTTTTCTGAACACACCATTGTCAGATGTAATATTGAGTACACGAAACACGCCTCAAACCAGCCACTTGTTTTCAAGACGGGAAAGAAAAATTAGATAAAGGTTTTTTTTATTTTATATCTTTCTACAAGAGTCAAGAACTCAACTATTCTCGGTTACGTGCCATTTAATCTTATTTCTCTCTTCCACCTGCACTTAACTGTAATTAGCGCAGTTTTTTTGCTGTTCTTGGGTCTTCAATTATATCATAACTCCAGCGTTATCACACCTCGGTTTAAGCTGAGTGGACTAGTTACTATCTGAAACTTATAAACAAGGCAAGCGATATCCGCAATCACGGCTTTCTAAAATTTGCAGCTAAGTGGAAGACTTGGCGAGGAAATAGACTGTGGACAAACCGGACAGCCGGACAACAGAGAAAGCACGAAGGTTGCATATAAGTTTGATACAGGCCAGCAACTAACTAACAGTGTTACTAGAGAGCATTTGAGCGAAAGTATGTCCTCTCCTGCTGAATCAGCGTTAGTGAGCTCTACTACAACGACGGCATGCAGCGGAAGGGCATGTCAGAAACCCACAGAGGCAAATAGCACCAAGATAATCGTTGGAGCTGTGCTTATTCCAGTGCTAGTGATTGCTCTGGTGTTAGGTTTTGTGATCTACAAAGTGTGGAGACGGAATCGACGGGAAGCCTACGATGACAACGACCCCGACTTTGTCGGTGATGCAGACTTCATTTGTGATCCAACGGGCAAGGATGCTTTCAGTATCTACCCGGACAGTCACGTGAAATACGATGGAGTGCGCGGAGAACAAGCCGGCGTCATGGAGCCGGCGTACACACGGTCGGCAAAGTAGCCAGTGCAATATGCGGACGTTTATGCAACTATATCTAAGGTTTTTAGTGTTGTACTATAATTTATTGTTAATAGTGTTACCACTGTTGTGGTTTGGGGCGGGCTCGAAGATTGTTTAGCGCGTAGGCGTTAAGTACTCGAGCCGCGCTAAAAGAGCCCCGTTTTTACTTTGAAGTTTACAAGATGAAATACTAAAGGTGGATAGGTACACAGCTTTCAGGCTGAGCAATGTCTGAGACATACACAGATTATTATCGTCCGCAAAGTGTATCTGTGGAGGGCAGTGCTATGTTACATGTGAATGGGTCCGCAGGCGTGGGGATTGTTATACAGGAGGACGAGTCGGAAAGCGAGTCAGAGTTTGAGAACAAGTATGAGAAGGGGTCAGTGGGACGAGGCGATTCGCATGCGACGGAGGTTGCGAGGGAGCGGCAGCCTATAGTGCAGAACCTTGCAATTCTGTCACATTTGTTTGAGTCAATTAGTGGCAAGGACAAGATGGCGAAGATTGTAAAGTATTCATTGGATTTGCTACGGTTGTATGTTTCCAAGCAGCGGAGAGCGATATTAGCAGAGGAGCGTGAATTGCTAGTGCGTTATGCGAAGCTGCTGTCGAACTGGAATATTTTGATGCTGCTACGGCGTCCGGGGGTTTTCCTGAGGTTAGTGCTGGTGACGGTTGCGCGCCAGTTTGAGACGAAGTCGCAGGCTGTTTGTGATGTACTCTATACATTTAGACAGGTTCTACGGTTTGGCAGTACCCCATTTCTTGCTGCTGGCCTCTTTAGCAAGGTCCGCGATACATACACGCAGGCGAAGGCGATTAAGAGTGGGGAGACAAAGTCCGTGCTGGAAGTAGTCAACCGCTTGTGGTTCAATGAAGCAACGCTGACAGACTTGTTGTATCTATATTACGGCATCACAGATGAGCTTATGTTGCTCCATAGGATGGGCGTTTGGTCTCACGATGGTCTGCATAAAATACTTGCACGTCATGAAATACTTTCGTGGCAGTACGACATTCTGCTAAGTTTGAAGAAGGCTTGGGTTAGCCTGCAGGCCTTGAGTGCTCGACAACTTGATCTCGAGATACAATGCAAGGTGAAACAACGAGCACGAGAGATATCGCAAAAGCTTGGTAATGGAAAATCCCCTATCCAAGAGCAGCTCTTCCGCGATTTGCAACTGGAACCAGGGCAAGAGTTGCCTACATATGTACAGCTGGAAATTTTACGACAAGAAAAGCGCATAATATATTTGGATTTTATTCGGCTAACTCTGGACTTGTGTGCTAATTCCACAGATGTTTTCAGTATCCGCACCCCCCCGGGAACATACGGATGGATTTCCCTAGCATCTGGGGTAGTTGGTTTTGCCAAACTTTGGCTGCAAGCCAAGAAGCAATTGGTCGACGGTTCATAAAGCTAACGGTGCTATCGGCTGCCAGCGCTCTGGCTACCTTCTGGGAAGCTGGCTTTATCATCAGCTTCTTTAAAGCAGGCACATTTGCGCTGCTGCAAAGGTCCATCATTATGTGTAACGTACCATGTGCACCGTTGTAATTGTCTATTTTGCCTGATGGCTTGAAAAGACAATGAACTGAATGGAGAGCCATTTACCTTGCCTCTTTATGTAAATACTATGTTTCTCTCAATGCAATACACTACTTGTATTCATCAGTTGATGAATGAACTCAGTTGAGAGGCACATGCCAATCCCATGTAGACTATTATGAATCTTCCTTACATGATAACAGCTAGCGGTTTCAAGCAAAGCCTGGACACCGGTCACGGCATAGATATATCTACCATTAAGTTAAATTTAGAATGTATGAATTACATTTATAAAAATGGAAAGAGGTAAATGGATAGGATACTGTAGATATGGTAATTATTGTAGTTTTATATGTAGTAATAGCGCAGAGATATATTTAAAACTCACCACTCGCTCTCACCTTGTGCCTTCTGGAATGCATAATCTTTGTTGTTAATCGTAGCTATTCCATCCTTCAGATTACACTTCCACTTGTTCTTCACCCTCAGAACTTTTTCATACAAACATAGCATAATGTTCACATCATTACCATCTTCCTCTTCCCCAAAGTTGACATATTCGTCATCTGTATCGTCTAGATCACTGTTAATCTCATCTGTTTCAAGTAACGCAGACTTTTTAGCCTGCTTGGCTTGTTGTTTTAACTGCTCTGCTATGTCGCCATCGGGATCCTCCAGCGTCAATTCTATCGATTGCTTCAATTCTCTACTCTCTTTATCTACCTGTGTCTGCGACCCGTTATTCGTCGTTTGGCCCAAACTTCCCAACTCAGTAGAACTGTCCTTCATCATGATCCCTGGAATCTGAATACCGCTGTTTGCATTGGTTGTATCAACAGCGCCGCCTAGTTGAGCCCTCCCTGGCCCAGAAACAAAATTGGGTACAGCTTCACTCCTATGCTGTTGTTCATTAGACTCTGGATCCCATGTAAACCTTGTAACGCGTGTCTCACTCAACTTCGACTGCCATATTCTCCTTAAATCCTGTAAGGTTTGTTCATCTATCCCTGCGTTTTCAAAATCTTGCCTTACTTCGTTAATGACGTCCTCAACCACTTCCTCGTAAACCTTACCTGCTTCATTGTTAGACATGGTAGCTGTTTGCTTCGCTTCCTTCTTCTGTGCTCCAAGGTCGGTGTGTAAGCGGATGCACTAGCGTCAAGTGTTGTTTTACAATCAATAATCAACTGAACGTTCACCATTTACTTCGCAATTTTTTGGGCACTTTCTTAATAAAAATCCAAACATCGCATACAAGAGATGGCTCCTAACGTTAAATATATCAAAACCCCCATATTATTCTTTATCGTACCACTTAAACTGTGCTTTTATCAGTTTGTGAAATGCTGTGCTTGTCCTCTCTTTGGTCCCTTCCCTGAAGGGGTATATCTCTTGCTTCACACTGTTGGTCCGCCATGTTCCTTTAAGATATAGGAGAGTTGGTCTAAAAAACGCGTTTAACGATCTTCCACATTGATTACCTCGCCTTGATAATACCACGACAGAGGATACAGGACAGTCATAATGTCTAGTTCGAGAGCCAACTCGCCGTCAATGTCGATTCCGTTAGAGGCTATACCTGCGAATAGTGGTCTCCGTATTAACGATGCTAAGCTTCAGCTTACCCATTCCCCTATTAGACAGTATGCAGAGAGTGAAAATAACCATTCTGAGGGAGGAGGAAGAGATACACAGCCAAGACTGAAGCGTATTAAGATGGACGATATTCCGAAGTTGGATCAACCTGATGGCGTACCAATGGTATCTTCCCCGCAGCCGATTGAGATGTTGGACAACACCGATAACCTACAATTAACTAGTCCAGTCAAACATTTACAGGGAAACACGGTGGATGATCGCGATAGAGTTGACCAACAGGATGTATTGGATATCCAAGATGATATCAAGAACGCTGTGAATACCACACCACTGAGGGGGCATGATAGTGGCGGGTTTGAAAAAATGACGCCAATTAAACCGATGGAAGAAAGAAAAAGCACTATTGGAGGGGGTTCAGAACGCCTGTTGGCTGAAGAGCAGGAGACTGACCTTTTACAGATGACAGGAGAACTGGAGGAGAACTGGGATCATGTAGTCAACGTGCTGGAAGATAAGAATACTAAAATACAGGAGCTGACGGGAGAATTAAGGAGAACACAAGATGAAGTATGGGAAGTAACTAAAACGAAAGAGCGCCTACAAGTAGTATGTTCTGTACAATCTGAAAAACTAGAGCGCTTGAAGCAGATGAGCGAAGAGTATGATGAGCTCTCAAAGCAGGTTGAGCGGCTGGCGGAAGAAAAAGGGCAAGTGGAAGTAAGAGCAGAGAAACTAAAGGCAAAGGGGCTGGAGCTTAAAAACCAGTTAACTATGGCGATTCAAAACTCACAGATAGTGCAGGAAAAATACCAGCATGAAGCAGCCAAGAATGAGGAATTAGAGCAGCGCGTCAACGAATCCAACGAGCTGGTGAATAGCTATAGAGAAAGTTTAGAGAGATCCACAACTCAAATAGAGGAACTATCTAGCACCCTGGGGAAACTTACAGAAGAAATCCACTCTGGCGAAAAGAAGTATGTCGAAATGGAAAACAGATATAAAGAAGAGTGCAGGAAAGTGCAGGACCTAGAAGAAAAGATTTTGCAAAAAGACCAAAAATTACATGAGTTAAACAAGGAAATAGAGAATTCAAAAGATGCTCGTGACAAGTCATCTTCCGAGCTGCAATCGAAAATTGTGGAAATCAATAAGGAGCATGCTATACTCGAAAAAGAATATGGTAAACTACTAAAAGACTACAGTTCAGAAACAAAAACTTTAAGCGACCAGGTGTCAGCGTTGTCCAATGAATTGGACGCGGCTAACGCAAGGTATACAGGTCTCAATGAAGAATATACAGCACTTAAAGATGAGTTAATAGGCTTGGATTCCAGGAAGTCCAAGCAGGCGGAAGAAATTGAGGAACTAAAGAATGACCTAATTAGCAAGAATGCAGAGATTGCACAAATGACTGACATTATTGAAGATCTAAGGGAATCTGAGAAATTTTTACAGGAGTCTATTGGCGGGCGGGAGCAAGTCGCCAAGGATTGGGAAGCGAAACTTAACGAAAAGTCCGAGGAGTTGAAGCGGCTCAATGCTGAGTATGAAAGCGTCATGTTCAAAAACGGGAACATGGAAGCTGAACATTTGGCAGAGCTCGAGCAACTCCATGACAGCATGGCCAAGTTTCAAGACATGCTTGAGAAACTGAATAAGGAAAACATGGAATTGCAAGAAAAATTAGCTAGCAAGGATTCCTTGGCTTCAGAAGTCGAGAAGCTAGAGCCTTCTACGGCCCAGACCCCTAATTCGGAATTGGAGGAAGAACTCCGGGAGAGAATTAAATCCCTAGAGGCCCAGCTTGTGGAAAAGGACAACGATACCAGTAAACGCTTACAAATGCTTGCAGAGGACCTATATGTTCAATATTCTTCGAAGCATGAACAAAAGGTTAAGATGCTAAAAAAAAGTTACCAAGTCAAATACCAGGAGTCCATGGATAAACTTCAACTGGAGAACACTGCCTTAGTCGATGAGGTTGCGCAGCTACAGGCTACAGTAGAAGCTGAACGCCGCGAAAAACAAGAACTTATAAAGCTTCTCGATAAGTGACTGGTACCATTGCTGTTTGACTACCATAATAAAGTGCATGTAATATTCAGCTATTAATACAAGTAAATAATGCACAATCATCGCATGACTTTCAACGGTTTCTTGTACTTAAATTTTCGTATATAGTGATACCGTGTTACATGAGATGATGTTCACCGAGTCGTAATTTATTCGAAACTTTACTACTTTCTATACGCACTACGAGTAACTAATGAAAACAATACGACTAAATTTATTATAAAATATCAATAGGCAAAAGTGTACAGTTCCCTGCAATTGGTTCATTTGATAGTTTATTTTGTTAATTAATAACGAACTGACCAATAAGGGTTTTAAAGCCTTTAATTAAGATAATACTCCTTCCGGTCTAGCATATTCAAAAAAAATAATTTCATCTGTTTATCCTATTTCAAGGCGGTAGTAACAAGTTGGGTAAAAGCAGCTGCTGGGAGGGTATAGTGTGCAACGTATTGTGTTAACCTGTTGCAAGTAGAATTAAATACCACTCTTTGTTGCTTTTTAAAGGGTTTGATAATGGTGGATCGGAGTTCAGTCGATAACAAACCCCTTCCAAACACTTCAACATTACAATTGTTAGAAAAGTATGATAACTACATCATGGAGCGTGAAAAGGCCGTTGAAAGCATAACGAAGAGTCAAGTTGGAAACTCCAGTAGGCCTAGTTACGATGATCTTTTCAAGGAAAATGTACGACTAAAAATGCTACTTAGGGACTCTCAGGCGGAGATAGAAACTCTAAAAAAGGTCATAGGGAAGCTTCGGCGCGGGAGTTCAGATGCCTTTGAAACTGACCTGGTGGAATATAGGGAGTCAAACCCTCCAGCTGTAAGGGAGTTGTCGTTACCACCGCGGTCTGTTGACAGAAAGGGCGGCGGTAGGAACCTAAGTTTGAGTGGGTTAGGGAAAGGTTCTACAGAATCACTTCCAGTAATATATAAGACACCCACGCATGATACTGGTAGCGGGAGTACAGTCTCCATCTCGGGAGGGATTGCTAGTAGTAAATCGACTGACTTGCAAGAATATACTAGTGCTTTGGTTCTAGATGAAAAACGTGCTCCGTCCCTTTCGAAGCCCGTTTCACGGTCTAGTTCCTCCTACTCGAATAATCTTGGTAGTCCAGCCACTTCAGTATTTTACAAGACCTCGAGAATCTCGATTGCTTCTCCCGCTCGTTCTGCTGCAACAAGTAAAGCGGCTTCTTCTTTGCATCTACCGGAGCTGAACACGCAGTCTACTAGTAAGGATATCTTACGCCCGCCATTGCGGTCTACAAAAACGTATGCCTCCGATACTAGTGAGCATCAACTGTCCGCCCATAGGAAAGGTGAAAATGGTGAGAGCGCTGCAAGCTCTCCTACTCGTCCAATAGTTCCGCGAGAGAGTAAAGAGTGGGGACTGGAAGAGACTAGTTCTAATATTCAAGGTGATGTTCGAAAACTCAACGATATTATTGATCTGAAGTTTACCGGTGCTAACAGTTATATTGGAGATCCTATTGCATACTCTGATTATGAGTCTATTGTTGAAGCGCACGAGACTGGTACAGCCCTCAGCTCCCAGTGTGTGCAATCTCCTACATCAACCAGGCTAGGGGTAGAGCATGTGTTATCATCCATTTCATCTGGAATCCATGAAAGTATGGACTCCACCTTACAAAATCCTGGTACACACCCTACTACTGCGAAGACTTCTACTTCTCCAACTTCGATTAGAACAGATGAAATCTCTCTTGGTCAAAATAGCATTGGCCTCAATATTAAAACTGCTGCAGTGGAGAACTTTGAAACATCCACTGCCTGTACTAGCACGCCAGTTTCCAATAGGGCCAGCATTAGTGACGGTTATCGTGATGACTCTATGCAAGCTGAAATCCCACTTTTTGTTCAACCAGATGACCTTGCAACTGTTAAAATTGAAGTTACCAGTACCTTATATCACGAACCTGGTAATCAAGCGAACGTTTTGTTCAGTGTGATTGATAAAAACTCCAATAAGGAGATTTTCAACTTTGCGAAGACTATAGATAATATCATTATATTCAATGAGCAACTCAAAGACTACCTTGAGTTTTTGAGTATTCCACCTTTACCTGATCGTATCCTGTTTAATACTAACATACCAACTAAAGTTGACGCAAGGAGAGAAAAGTTAAATGACTATTTTGCTAGTTTGCAATATATGTCTCCTCTGGAACCTAATGCCGCTTTGTTGTTAGCTCAATTTATTAGTACTGATCCTGTCATGAACCCTATACTTGGTGATTGTCTAAAGGAAGGTACATTATTAGTCAGGAAGTCAAAAACTCTTGGAAGTGGATCTACATGGCGGGTGAGGTACTGCACCGTGGAAGGAACCTCAATGCATCTTGCGGATCATGCCAGAATAACGGATACAATTAAACTTTCCAGTAGTTCTATCGAATTACAAGCAAATTTACCTGATGATAAGCATGGTACAAAGAATGGATTTATAATACATGAGCATAAAAAAAGCGGCTTGTCTAGTACTACGAAGTACTATTTCTGTGCGGAAACCTCTAAGGAAAGAGAGCAGTGGGTCAGCCTGTTGACTGGTATTTGTGAGACCCCAGTAGTGAGCGTGTTCCAACCTGTAAACAGTAAGTCTGAAGTCTGCAGCTTATTTGACCAAACCAGTACAAGTGACTCGAGTATTATTGGTCCCATTGCTAACCTGGAGCATACTGATGCAGTATCATTCACCAAGGGTAATGATGGAGCAGTCACTACATCACCTGTAGATGATGATCGCGAAGTTCGGAGGCGGCGTATGAAGTCATTCTTTCCTTTCAAGAAGCTTGGGACAACATCTTTGTCATATAGTGCAGGAAATGATAATATTTCTATTTTTTCACAGGATGAGGAAGGAAATTCATCATTCAATACCGGTAATGAAAACAGTATTGCTAGATCCTTACAGTCTATGAACCTGCATTCGAGTATAAAGACAGTATTTGGTTCAGAATTGACATCTGCTTTAGAACTAAGCTCGCAGCTATACCAAAGGAAATACCGAATACCAAGTATTGTTTTCCGGTGTTTGGAGTATATCTACAAGAATCGTGGTATCTATGAAGAGGGAATATTCAGGTTAAGCGGGTCTAGCTCTTTGATCAAGTCCTTACAAGAGCAATTCGACAAGGAATATGATGTCGATCTATGTGAGTACAATAACCATGTGTCGGTAGCATTTCAGAATGAAAACCAGGGTGGATTATTTGTAGATGTCAATACGGTTACCGGTCTTCTAAAATTATACCTAAGAAAGTTACCGCATATGCTTTTTGGTGATGACGCCTATATCGAATTCAAGAAAGTTGTTGATAGGCATAGTGGTAACGATAAAGCTATAGCTCTTGACTTTAAAGCTCTGCTTTCTTCTGGCAAAATTCCGAAAGAGAACGTCTCTCTTATGTATGCATTATTCGAGTTATTGGTGAAGATTAATGACAACAGCAAGATTAATAAGATGAATCTGAGAAACTTATGTATTGTTTTCTCTCCTACGTTGAATATACCTGTGAACATTGTGCAACCCTTCATAGTGAACTTTGGCTGTATTTTTAAAGACCAACCGCCACAAGAAAACCTACAGGCAGTAGGCATTCATATACCGCATATATAATGATAAGGTTTTAACAAACTTTTTTGGATAAATATAACTAACAGATATATAAATGTAGTTAGGTATGCTTGTAGCACAAATATAAGGGGGAATTTCCGAACACTCTCTCAGGCCCGTTTTATTATATACATGTTTAGTTCAGGAAACGGCTAAGGATTCCCGTCCAAGTGCTTCCCTACTTCTTGCTCTCGGCCATTTTCCTTCTCTTAAGAATACCCTCAATGAAAGCTTCACCAGCTTTATAGGAAGAGCGTACAAGCGGCCCTGAAGCGCAATATTGGAACCCCATCTCCATCGCTTTCTGCTTCCAATAATTGAATCTCTCAGGAGAAACATACTCTACGACTTTCATATGTCTCTTGGTAGGCCTCATATACTGTCCAAACGTAACTATATCACAATCGATGCTGCGTAAGTCTTTCAAGGTCTGTAAGATCTGCTCGTCAGTCTCACCTAAACCTAACATTAAAGACGTCTTGGTGATTAATGTTGGTACTGTTTCCTTGGCTCGCGCCAAAACAGACAACGATTGTCTGTAGGTTGCACGGCGATCTCTGACATGGGGTGTGAGCGCTTCGGTCGTCTCAAGATTGTGAGCATACACATCAAGGCCTGAACGTGCCATTATATCCACTAAATCCATATTTCCCAGGAAGTCCCCAGACAACGTCTCTACATATATATGTGGAGCACGCTCTTTGATCTTTTGCACAGTCGTACTCAAATGATGCGCGCCACCATCAGGAAGATCATCCCTATCAACTGTCGTCAAAACAACGTAGCCCAAGCCCCACCGGGATATCGCCTCAGCAGTTTTTTCAGGCTCATTGGGGTCTGGTTTCGCAGGCGTCCTACTTGTTTTTACGGAGCAAAACCTACATCCTCTAGTGCAAGTATTTCCCAACAACATAATTGTGGCAGTAGCTTTCGACCTGTCCTTTCCACCCCAGCACTCGCCAATATTAGGACACCTCGCCTCTTCACAAACTGTGCTCAATTTCAATTCTCGCACGTCCTCCTTGAGTTTATGGTAATTTTCACCTTTTGGAATAGGAACATGTAGCCATCGAGGCAATTTCTGAACATCTTCTGCGTTCTGCCTCGCCAATTCAATCGGGTCTAATATAACTTGAGCTGCTTGGCCGGAAACAAAATCTTCAAAAGAAGGACCCTTGTTCAAGGCATCTGTGAATTGCGTCGATCGTCTCCGTCTAGTGGCCTTAGTTTGCAATCCAGATCCGCTTTCAATAGACACCCTCCTTAACTGGCCTAGCTGGGCTAGGAACCGTCCTCTCCTAAGCATATCTTGTATGATAGATACCCTAGTGTCTTGGAGCTGACTTGAGTGTAGGTGGCAAGCCGCGCTTTCTCCTATAATTAAACGCTCCTCCAATCAGGCCACCTACTAAAAAAGCTTACGTTAATTATTGGCTTGATCATATAAGCCAGCTAATTATGGTCACCTGACCTATTTATAACCAATACTACGTTACAAGCAGCTACGAAGATGAACAGCTGTATTCAGCCCTACTACCTGTAGGTCAAGCTGTGCGTTAGACGGTACTATTTGTGGCTTTCGCAGAACCATTAAGGTTGCTACCTTCAAGGTAGCTAGCTGTACCCTCTCAGTGTTAAGAAACAATCTTTTAAACATTTAGACAAAATGAGTCATATGCATATAAATACATAAGGTTATTTATTAAATTTAGAGAACTGGATAGCCTAAATGTTATAAAATGGAAATGTGCTGTCAATATGTTCTAAAATCGATGGTTACCCACTAATGAACAGTACTGGTTTCATCACTTGGACTTTTCCCCACAGCAGCAGCTTTGCCCACCGCTACAGGAACCACAGCATTTGCCATCTCCACAAGAACACTTAGTGCAAGAGGTGCATGGAGATGAAGAGGAATAGTTAATCAATTCAGCAGTCATTATGATAGAATTTTCTGTTAATCGTAATGTTGTACATGGTAAAGATCAAGAAAAACTACGCTCTAGCGGTCCTCTCCCTTTATTTATAGGAAAAATCGGAATCCTCGATTCATTCTCAGGAGGGATACCATTACAATGAAGGGGACCAAAAGGGCAGAGCATTGCCTCAGAAACGTACATCACGGGGAAATTGACACAAAACTAACTAAACGTAGTGTCAAGTCATAAAACGAAGCACTGTTACTGTTGTGGCGGTGTGTTTGTACCGATGAAACCGTTGTTTCTCTCGAGGGGTGTCGTCATTTTCTTGATGTCAAAGGATAAACTGGTTATTGTAAACTTAACGGCTAAGAACACAGTTCGAGGCGATGTACAACATATAGATAGATAGGGTCTTGGTAGACAAGTATAAATTTATCTCGTAACCTCTTAAAAGTTATATATAGCTATTATTCAACAAAAATGGATGATATTGGAATGTTATGCAAGTCTTTTTAATTTACCACTTCGTCCTACCACTTCGTCCTACCACTTCTAGTTGAGTGCTTCTTGGCAGGTGATATGTGGGAGATCATCGAGATATCACTATCGTCGATGCTCAACAGTTTCGATGCTCTACTATTGCGTAGACAACGTACAGTGTCAGCGGACGGGACCCGGTACCCGCGCTGGGGGGCGCCGTTAGTTAATTTGGGCTTGGGTTGCTGATATTTTTCAGCAGCATTAGTAGGCTCTGCATCTTTTCCAGAATCATTAATTAGCTCAAGAACCTCCAGATGGCGGGATATGTCGTCAATCGTAATATCCTCAACTGTGCGGTTGAAGGTCTTGTTGAGTTCCTCGTCGTAGACGTAATCTTCGTCCTCATCTTCGGTGTCGCTAGGGAAGTTGCCTTCAACAAATGGCACCTTGGCTACTGTTGGAGCACATGTTTTCACTGGCTTGCGTTCTTTAGGGGTGGGCGTGTCAGGGCGAGGTACATCTAGCTGCTGTGTGTCGATCTTTGCTACGAGCTCCGAGTGTTTCGAACGCGTTAGGCGCACATTTGAAGATCGCAGTACTTCATCCTGTACAAATAGTGTGTGTTCGAACTCTGGGATCATACTTCTCCCCAGTTTTATAACCTCTTCAGCCCATATACGAATAACATCTCTTGACTTTTTGGTTTTGTATGGTTTCCAATTTGACTTGCAGCCACGAGTGATTTCCTTCACTACCTGAGGGGAACCCCACTCCGGAATCCACTGTTGGTTCTGCAGACCAATCAGATGGGAAAAGATGCCGGAGGCAATGGCACCGTCCGAATAACCACCTTCGAGAAGAGATAAAACCTTTCCCTTCGTGTGTATTTGTGCAAGCCGAAGAACATCTTTAGTGAATGTGGCGTAGAATGAAGTAGGGACTTTAACGCCATGTCTCTGCATGGAAGGCTGTTCGTATTCAGAAGCATCAAATCCAGCGCTGACAACGACAAGTCCCTTGAAAGGGCGACCCTCTTTAGCCATTTGACGTCTAGCGGTTTTGAAGAATTCGTCTGCCTTCGAGAACAATGTTCTATAACGTGTCTGGTAGAGCTTGTCAAAGTCTTCCTCAGTTTTGTAGGGCATGAGATGGACATTCCAGATATTTACATCGTGGGTATCCATTATGCATGTAGATGCATCTTTTATACTGTCCTTAGTTGCATAGCCTAGTTCTGTTGGGAAAGAATTAATGTCATGCATAGAAAAGTAGCCAACTTTTGGGTATTCTGCAAAGGTTTTGCCAAACTCATTATAGCCATTTTCGCTGTCCTTGATGTCATCTGGTTTGAAGCCAGCACGTTTCCAGCAGATATCCTGTGTACCGTCCCCGTGATGTAGATCGAAATCTAAGATTGCAGCGTGAGTAACGTCATATGTATCAGAAGCATACTCTATTGCGATATGCGCGTTGTTCAACAGACAAAACCCAGAGGGCGTCGCTGCGTGTGAGTGGTGCCCTGGAGGGCGTATTGCCACAAAGGCCCTGTTTGCAGTCTCTTCAGCGGTTTTACCTGAGAATATTGAGTCTACTCCACACTCAAGAGCTCCGATTGATCCTTGTAGGGCGTTTATCGTCTCTTCGCATAAGTAAATATCGCCTACATTCCATTCCTCTGGCACCTCAATGTGCTTCTTCATCAGCTTCTGGGTAGAAGATTCACACAGACGTAGTAGTTCGCGTGGCCAGGAACTGCCGTGAATCTTGGTAACGTGTGGGGAAAGAAGTGATGCTTGTCTTTTGTGTGAAGACTTCAGTGTAAACAACGCAGGGTACATTGTTATGGCTGCAGCAATACCCATTGAGCACGCTAAAAGACGTTCTGGACGCTCCACAATAGTACGTATAAACGATTTCGAGACCCAATTCCTCGGAAACTTGTGCTGCAATGACAGAGGCGACAGCACTATTACAGCTTTCGCGGACTCCGGAATTTGTGACGCAGACTTCGCAGCCGAAATCACGTTCGGATTATTGTTTACAAACTGTTCAAACTGCTTGCTGAACTTGTATAGTGGGTCTGTGGAGGACATGCTTCTTATTATTACTGCAACTATTCGATGACGATCTTGTAATCCAGTACTCGATGCTGATTCCCGAATAGAAAGCACACCTTAAAAAATAGCAAATAGTATAATAGCAAATTACTTTAATGAAGCCCTTGCTGGTCTTGATAAAGAAGCTCAACTTCTATTCTATAATACTAGTTTATAGTTTTTTAGCTCAACTTGTACTTTCTTCGTTCTCGATAGATATCAGGAGTGTTTTGAATTATTTTTATAAAATAAATTTTGTTT
This sequence comes from Eremothecium coryli CBS 5749, assembly GCA_000710315.1. Classification (NCBI taxonomy): domain Eukaryota; kingdom Fungi; phylum Ascomycota; class Saccharomycetes; order Saccharomycetales; family Saccharomycetaceae; genus Eremothecium; species Eremothecium coryli. The sequence continues at coordinate 531,517 of AZAH01000003.1, forward strand.
ATAATAAATACCCAAACAGGCAGTTTATAGTCCCTGCGCCATGTATAAACAAGAGCACTAACTACATTTGGTGGATATGGTAGCGAGCCATTTCTATAATCTACGGTGCGCGTACCGTATTTGTTCGATGCGTCTGTAGCTTATCTTTTTTGTACGGATACTGGGGTCTGGTTATCCGACTAAACTTTACAGTAATGAATGGGTCCTGGGTAAAGACACACAGTAGATATATATATATGTATGCAGATACACAGCTTTATTTATTCCTGACTGCGAAATGTTAGTATTAAAAGTAAAATTACACTTTTAGCTATTTGTTGCAGAGTTGACTGCTTTTTGGATGCCAAATGTAATAACTCGTGGTTAAAACTGTTCTAACTTTACCATATTGACTTAGAAATGAAGTTTAAAAGTAAAGAAAGCAACAAACTACAGTAATACTATTGCAAATTGTTAGTGAGATACTCCAATAAAATTTTTATATAACTTCTTATATTCTATATGTTCTTCGGGCTTTCGAGGTCTTGTGGCTTAGATCATACTGTCATCGTTCAACTAAGAAGCCCGCTTTATAAATTAGGTTGAAATACATCACCGCGCAATAAAGATAACTTATACGACTAACACATACCTAACAATCGTAGCAAAATGTTTCCAGGAGCAGGGCGTCCTACTTTCAACAATCAAAGGTTACAACAACAGCAGCATCAGCAACAACAGCAGCAGCAGCATTACGGGCATGGAGCTGGAACCTATAACAGGCCAGGAGTGCATCCTCCTTTTGGTGAGCAACCCCCACCACCCTATTCCAGAGTGGAAATGCCACCTCCCAACCAAGGATTTGGAGGATATCATCGACCACCAGCTGTTGAACCCCCAATGCAAAGCGGCAATCACTACAATGCTCGAAGTGATATAGCTATGAACCATTCTACGGACTACTCAAATATCCAAGGCCCTGAGGGATATGCTAGACCAACTGGCATGTCTCTACCTCCTCAGAACACTTTATACATGGACCCTGCTCATGCGCAGGTACAATACCAGTATTCGCAATGTACTGGGCGTCGGAAGGCCTTATTAATTGGTATAAATTATTTTGGAAGCAGCAGTGAATTGCGTGGCTGTATTAATGATGTTAATAATATGTTTGGTTTTTTGACTACACGTTATGGTTACAAGGCAGAAGATATTGTTGTTTTAACTGATGATCAACGGGATCCGGTACGCATTCCCACGAAGGGCAACATTTTACGTGCAATGGAGTGGCTAGTAAGGGGTGCACAGCCAAATGATTCATTATTCTTGCATTATTCAGGTCATGGTGGACAGACAAAAGATTTGGATGGTGATGAAGAAGATGGGATGGATGATGTTATTTACCCTGTTGATTTTCAAGTCGCAGGTCATATAGTAGATGATCTGATGCATGATATCATGGTGAAGCCACTATTGCCTGGTGTGCGTCTAACTGCTCTCTTTGACTCGTGTCACTCTGGAACTGTTCTCGATCTACCTTACACTTACTCTACTAAAGGTGTTGTCAAGGAGCCTAATGTTTGGAAGAACTTGGGGAGTGACAGTTTACAAGCAGCTATGGCGTACGCTACTGGCAATGGACTCGAAATGGTGTCGTCTCTAAAGAATCTTGTTACCACCGTCGGGCGGAAAGCGGGTGGTGGCCAGGTTGATAGGGAACGTATCAGACAGGTCAAATTCTCGCCAGCTGATGTTATTATGTTTAGTGGCTCTAAGGATAATCAAACATCGGCCGACGCCGTGGAGCAAGGCCGTGCTACAGGCGCTATGTCTTACGCATTTGTCAAGGTGCTAACTCAACAGCCTCAACAATCGTATTTGAGTTTGTTGCAAAACATGAGGCAAGAGTTGAGTAGGAAATACACACAGAAGCCACAGTTGTCGTCCTCCCACCCAATTGATGTCAATCTACAGTTTATCTTGTGACGAGATATACGATTGATTATACATAAATCTGTAAACACATACAAATATACATAAATTTTATAATCAGTCTCTTCTATGCAGTTGCGCGAACATCGTTTTGGAATGCTTCATAACAGTTGTTCACGACATTGCAGGAGTTATTAGCAGTACAGACAAAGTGCACATTTCTAAAATAAGAAAACAGGTCAAGAATGGATATGATACCGATTATTGAGATTCGGCAGCTTCTTTCAAAGCTTGCTCTTCCTTCCTCTTTTCTTCCAATTCTTTCTTAACCTTCTCCTCTTTAGCTTTATATTCCAACTCTAGCTTCTCCAAGGCGGCTTCGGCCTCGGCAATGTTCTTTTCGGTTTCTTCATCTTGTCTAGACAAATAATCTTCATATTTCTTCTTCAATTGCTCGACAGTGACAGAAACGTCATCTTTGTTCATTGGAACGGCTACATCCAAGTCCGCTAAAATGGCAATCAAAGTTGGTTCCAATGAGAACTTACCAGAAGCTGAGCCAGATCCAGTTGAGCCAGCAGGCGCTGACTTCTTCTTGTTTTTCTTTGATTTACCAGATGATGGGAAAAATTCCTCTCTTTCCTTCACAATTGGGACCAAGTCATCAGCTTGGACCTTCTTAACTGGCTTAGCCGGTTGGGAACCTGGGAACTCAATATCGTTGGCAGCTGGTTTGACAAAAGTAGGATCCAAGGAGAACAAAGCAGTTTCAATGGTGCTAATCTCATACAAGAAAGCAGGCTTCTTTGCGTGAATCAATTTCTCCTTCAACTTACCAACGTTTTCTTCCTTTTCCTCCAAGATTTTAGCCAACTTTTGTTCCTCCTCTCTCTTCATGCGCTCCTCGTCCATTTTCTTCTTGTAAGATTTGAACTCGTTGTCAAAGTCGGCTTTGATCTTACGGATTTGAGAGTAAATCTCGTCACGCTTATTGTACAAAGCAGAACGCTTTGAGTACAAACGCGTTCTTTGGTCGTAAATCACCCTGTTGTCAGATTGCAATTGGTTGATCTTTGCCTGAGTGGATTCAAACTTTGCGGAAATCTCCTTGGTGTTCAATGTGTTCAATTCTTGCTTCAACTCTGCAATAGTGTTCTTGTCACTGTCAATAGACTTCTTGACAGGCTCTAGCTGCTGCAAATCCTTCATCAACTTGTTCAAGGATTGCATCTCCTTAACCCGCAACTTCTCCTCCACCAATGACAAGTCCCCAGAGGAGATTTCATCATCAATTTGATCCAAGCGCATCTTGATCTCGTCTACAGTAGAGTACTGTGTCTTCCTTCCAACCTTTTCAGAAATCTCCCCGTTCTTACGCTTGATTTGTGCGTCCAATTGCTTGATACGATCGAAGATCTGCTGTCTTCTTGATTTCAACTCAGACTGAGTCTTGATAATATCCTTCAACTGCTCATGCAACTTCTGCTTGTCGGATTGAACGCCATCTGAGACTTGAGAATCATCAATTTGTTTCTTCACTAGTGCGATCTCCTGGTCTACTTTCTTCAACTGAGTAAATAGAGTCTCCAACTTCTTATCCCTCACACCTGTATCAGGTTTCTTGATGTTAAATCTGCTGGACATCCTTCATATACTGGTATCCCAATTCCTACCTTCCTGCTCTTTCCAAGCTTAAGCACTAATACTGTACTCAAATTTGTCTGGCTTTGACAACTGCCACCTGGCGTCAAGTAACGCTGAAACCTTCGATTCTTCGAACTTTTTCATGACAGACCTTTTCCGCCACCCCGAGGCATATCCAAAAAAACACCCGTAGGGACAGTTTTCGGTAATTTGCCAACCGATTAAGCATACGTTAACAGATCATTGGTATCACGTGAATAAATGAAACTAACTGCATAAGATCACGTGATATTCACGTGACATAACTCACGTGATGTAAATCCGATATTTCAACTTTTGGCAGCTCCACGCTGTTGTGGATGAAGAAATTGTATGGCTAGAAAATTGGCGACACATTGGCAAAAGAAAGATTAAGACTGCTAAAGGAGGTTTACACAATAATATAGTGTGCGGGCAACCATAAAGTTTCGTCTAGTAGGTTAATATAAAGAGATGTCTGTTATTGTCGAAAGAGAGATTGCGTTTGAAGAACGGAAAGAAAAGGATATGTCTGCTTATGCGGAGCTTGTTATGTCACTCACACAGGAGGATGTGCTAGAATTGTTTCCAGAGGTAATCCCCGTGAATAATAGACCCAACACACACTCCAGTGCTTCATCCGAGGAGGATCACAAGGATACCGTTTTCAAGGGCCACGACAAGGAACAGATCAAGTTAATGAATGAAAATTGCATTATTTTAGACTGGGACGATAATGCGATTGGCGCTGGGACGAAGAAGTTGTGCCACTTAATGGATAACATCAAGAAAGGGCTATTACATCGAGCTTTCTCATTATTTGTCTTCAACGACCAAGGTCAATTACTTTTACAACAGCGCGCGAGTGAGAAGATAACATTTCCCGACTTATGGACAAACACGTGTTGTTCCCACCCACTTTGTGTGGATAACGAGATTGGGCAGAAGGGGACCTTGGAGGCCAAGGTTCAAGGTGCGAAGGTTGCGGCAGTGCGGAAATTGGAGCACGAGTTGGGAATACAACAGGAGGAGACTTTGCGTAAGGGTCAGTTCCACTTTTTAAACCGTATCCACTATATGGCGCCCAGTAACGGTCCTTGGGGGGAGCATGAGATTGATTACATTCTCTTCTACAAGGTCCATCCCTCTGAGAGCATAACTGTTGCACCTAACCCTAATGAAGTGAGGGAGTTCAGATGGGTGACCCAGGATGAGTTGAGAGCTATGTTTGCCGACAAATTCTTGAAGTTCACGCCATGGTTCAAGTTAATTTGTGAAAGCTACCTTTTTGAATGGTGGGAACAATTGGACGACTTAATCCTAGTTGAGAACGATACCCGCATTCACAGGATGATCTAAGTTGCGGAATCTGTAAAATATCTTCCCCTAAAGATTTTTGTAGCAATACTTGAAGTTGTACCATAAAAGGTGATTGTTGTTTTTATATCCGTTCTTCGATTCATAATAGGGATTAATTAACAACAAGCACCACACAGCAAGGGGCATACAAATAGCAGGACCCACTGAAGATTAATCGATTTTACTTTTTATTTTGACTAATGAAAATCCTCACTAACCGTAACTTTTCTATATATTAAAATAACCTCTGTCTTTTCAAACAGCCAAATTTAATAATAATAAAGAAATAACATCGGCATTGCATACATACGCTGGTTCTTTGTAACAGGCTTCTCCATAGAATTCGTAACTGCCGCCATATATATATATATATATATATATATATATATATATATATATATTTACTTAAGCTTTATTCCACTATTCACACGTCTATTATACATATATATTGAATGAATACATTGAGCGTGGACGGCGAACCTAACTCCTTCTGGCAATCCCTTTTTTTTGGAGCCTTAATTAAGAGCCTGCAATGAGTTTTTGCAGTAGCAAAGCAGTCGCGACGCCAACATTTAAGGAATCTATATACTGCCTTTCGCCATCTCTACCGAATGGAACTTCAACGAAGAAGTCACTCCTTTGCATTATGTTTGTCCTGACACCATTGCCTTCATTTCCTACAACCAGCATTACAGGTGAGTTTTGTAGAGTGGTATTCAGGTCTGAAAGGGGAATACTCCTGTCTTTGACAAACTGACGCACGCCTATCCCCTTTGTCAGGCAACTGGCGATGAACAACCAGCCTCCCTCGCTTTTTGACCGCTCGACGAACTGGAGGGGTTTATCAGTGGTCATGATGGGCATGACCTCCATGGCACCACTACTAACTTTGGACACAACCGGTGATAAAGGAGCGCAGTTTTTACGAGATAGTACCACGAAGTCGGCACCTAGAAAATAAGCACTTCGAAGAATGGCTCCTAAATTATGTGGGTCGACTACTTCATCCAGGTATATCCCCAAGGGAAATAGTTTGTTTTGGTTGGCCAAATAACTGACAGCTTTCTTCTGAGGTTGGTCCAGAAACATCTCTGTTATTTCCAGGGTTTTTGCCTCTGGGTCGCATAATCCCATGTGACTTACCTCTGGTATTGCAAGTGGTTTAGCCTCAAGTGCTACATTATTATGAACACCATAGTTCGTCAATAAATTTAATCTGTGCTTGTCAGTTTCCTCTAACTGGATTTTCGCATCGTTAGCTACAGATGCGATTTTGGGATTTAATGGTCCGTGATGCAAGAGTCTAGAGAAGTACTCTCTTTTACGCGCTTGCAAAGCAACTAATACACTGTTGGTTCCATAAACATAATCTACGAGAGGGTTAGTTTTCAGCCCCTGGTAAGGATTTTCTTTTTGATATTTTGCCTTATGCTGTTCGTGCTTCTTTGCAGCTTCGTATTTTTGCAGCTTAAGTCTCTGAACATGAGCCTCCTTCTTCTCCTTGGAAAACCTAGCTTCTTTACCTTTCTCTCGTGCATGTATATGAGCATACTTCCTTCTGAACCAATTGTCCTTAGTATCGCCATCCCGCTCCCAGGCCTTTTTCCGTTGATGTACGGGGAAACTTCTTTCAAATGCAACAGGCCGACCTTTGGAGGAAGCGGCATTGGAAACTCTTACTGCGCTTTTTACACCATCCGATAGATAACGGTAGCATTGCTTTACAACCATCTCAGCCTTTTATCTTTAGCAATATAAACTCACGGTGTTTACTCAAACATGGCACATGTGGTTGGAAAACTTTTTTTCGATTAAACTCCGTCCTCACTTTACGCTCCCGTGTGTCGTAATGAAATAGTATGACTAACTACATAAACTGTAAAGTACTTGATACTAGAAGTATAATGTATCTAGAAAGCTACAAGTGGACTAGTTTAACATGGTGCAGGATCTTTTGGGCTTTATCAAGAGAACTACAAACGAAACTAATATTCAAGTAGCTATTTCACTGAATGGCGGACAGATCAAGCTTAAGGAATCTATTTTAAAAGAAGATAGACAGCCAGCTGCAACTCAAGTGTCGGCAAATCAAGTTATCAAAGTCAATACGGGAATTGGCTTCTTGGATCATATGATCCATGCTCTTGCTAAGCATTCAGGATGGTCATTACTTGTAGAGTGCATTGGTGACTTGCACATAGATGACCATCACACGACGGAAGATTGTGCGATAGCTCTTGGTCAGGCATTCAAAAAGGCCTTAGGGGCTGTCCGCGGGGTCAAGAGATTTGGTAGTGGCTTTGCTCCTTTGGATGAGGCCCTCAGTAGGGCAGTGGTTGATTTGTCGAACAGACCCTACGCAATTATAGAATTAGGTTTAAAACGTGAAAAGATTGGCGATCTGTCAGCTGAAATGGTACCTCACTTCCTTTCCTCATTTGCGGAAGCTGCCTGCATTACTTTACACGTAGACTGTTTGCGAGGGTTTAATGACCATCATCGAAGCGAAAGTGCTTTCAAGGCGACAGCTGTAGCGCTACGAGAGGCTCTATCTCCTTCTGGTTCGGATGACGTCCCATCGACAAAGGGGGTGTTAATGTAAGTACAAATGATTACTTTTTTGACTGAATGAATATCTATGTACACGTAAAATATTGGTGGTAAATACTACCGAAATTACTTTTCAAAATTGGTCAAAATGCTTAACAGCTCTTCAGCTTGCATTGCGGACTGGGCAGGGTTGATAGTCTTTCCCTCGCCAGTTCCTCTTTGATAAATATGCTGGTTGTTACGAGGCATTGCCACATACTTACCATTTCTCTTCATAGAATCTGCTCCTTTTTCTATTAGACTTACATCTAATAGGATTCTGCCTTCTTCATTGACCTTAGCACCCTTTACTACGAATGGGAAACGCTCTTGACGGATAAAATCACCAAACTCATAGTCCAATTTACGTATGTTTCTTCCTAAACCGGAAGCGCTCGCAACGAAACCACCTAGGGCAACGGCCTTGTCAGAACTGTTAGCATGTAATATTCTACCCTCAGCAACAACACCGTGTTTCACGCCCTTTGGAGATTGCCGCAATCTGCCACGTAAGTTATATGTTAGTCCACCTGTACCTACTGTCTTCCACTCCCCCTTAGCAGAACCCCTCTGATCAAAATGCGTCTTTAAAAAGTCACCTGCAAGTTTGTTGAGCTGTTTACGATCACACGTAAGCCAGTTAGTGGCGAACTCAGGATGGTTAGCCTGTAGCCAATTTTTGAATACCGGGCGTAAAGCTTCTATTAACTTTAAATCCTTTCTAGTTATAGTCTTGACGCCGCCAGAAGATGTACCAACACATCCAGGCAATAGCGAACCGCTATTTTTTCTAGTTGAATTCCCAGCAAAAAGAGGATTTGTTTGTTTACTGGAATAAGTTGGAGCAAGACCTAGTTCTTGAAACCTTACCCTGTTCCATTGGTACTGTCCCATAGGTTCAAAGGCCGTAAGACGTTCCAATGTGTCTAATTCCTTGACCACAACATACCTACTCCTAGTTTTAGAAGGTAGACTAGCTTTCAAACCCCATTCTTGGCGATGTAATGTTGAAGGCTTGGTCTCGATAACCTGATGAGAAGGGTATAGCTTTCTTCCAGCTTCAAAAAAAGGTTTGTCTGACTTCGGAATGTGGGCTAACCTTGAATTCCTCAAAAGGTTAGATATCGTACTGCTACTCATTTCGCTGTTCGCTGTTCCACATTAATCCGGCTTTGATCTTGAACGCTTTCTTTCGGTCATGTTAATTAAAAATTTTCTGTTACAATAGTCACGTGGGAAGTTGACCTTACTTAATTTTTTCGTTGCTCGCTGGCGAAGGTGGATGAACTAAGCCAGGGGGGGCTTCGGGATGACGGTAGTCGGTCTGCATGAAAGGACATCATCGACTATGGTCAAATGGAAAAAACCAAATCAGCAGCGCACTCATGCGGATTCTATAGTTGATTCCGAGGAGTGACTGCTGTTAGTTTGCCGTCAACATATAGTGTACTTAGTTATATATTAGCTTAACTATTCGAATGGTAGAGTAGCTAGGATAAGTCTCGAGTAACTCCATATTTGCAATGGGGGTAATCAAAGAAACTAGAAAACAGCGGTTGCCTATACCAGACTTAGATGCTACTCTCGACAGATATCTGGCAAGGTTAAAGCCTCTTCAAGACAGCGCACAACATAAGAGAACTTTGAGTGCCGTTAAGGAATCAAAGGAGATCCTCAAGTCCCTAGACTATACTTTAAGGGCATATGATAATGAGCTAGCAAAAATAGACTATGCAACTTCTTATATTGAGCAGTTTTGGTACGACTCTTATTTGGAATACGATGAATCAGTAGTGCTAAACGTGAATCCATATTTTCAGCTGAAGGATGACCCTACGATGCGAGGCGTATCACTTGGTGTTTTCGGCAAGCATACAATACAGGTTAAGCGAACTGCAAAGTTAGTTGCTTCAATATTGAAGTTTGCTCAGGCGATTCGGCACAAGACTTTGGTACCGGACAAAGTAAGGGATGTCGAACTGTCCATGGACCAGTATGAACGTTTGTTTGGATCGTCGAGGATCCCGCCCCCTCCGGGAGGAAATTCATGTCAGCTGCAAACAGATAGTACCTCTCATCATGTTGTGGTAATGTATAAATCAAGGTTCTATTGGTTTGATGTTCTCGATTTGAATAATGAACCAATTTTTAGCAACCCTGATCAGTTGGAATGGAACCTTTACAAAATCATAATGGATGGCGAACGCGAAGAAAACTCCAAGACTAGCTGCCACTGGGGGGCGTTAACCACCGAGAATACCCGTGTGTGGTCGAATATTCGCGAGCACATTGCACACGCTGCTGATAAAACCAATTGGAATAATCTCAAGATTATTGACAGCGCCTTATTTATAATCTGTCTGGATGATGTCGAGGTTTGGGATGAAACGGAGTTAGTTAAGTGTATGCTATGCGGCACTTCTGATATACAGTATCCTTCTTCCGGTGATTTGAAAGCGTATACAAAAAAAGGCATTCCGCTAGGGATACAGCAGGGTACCTGTTTAAATAGATGGTATTACAAGTTACAGCTTATCGTGACCAAAAATGGCAAGGCAGGAATAAACTTCGAGCACACTGGTGTAGATGGACATACAGTGTTACGTTTGGTCAGAGATATTTATACAGACAGTATATTGAATTTTGCCCAGGGCATCACCAAAACTGTCCCAAAGATATTTGAGGATATACCTGGCAAGAACAGGTCCATTAGTAGCGGAAGGAACATGAATCTAATTACTATTCCCAGGAAATTAGAATGGCAACTGGATTCCTTCTTACTATCTTCCATGCATTTTGCTGAGACACGCCTGAGTGACATGCTATGCCAATTTGAATTTGCTCCATTGGAATTCAAAGGTTATGGGTCAGATCATATTAAGTCGTACTTCAAAACTTCCCCTGATGCCTTTCTACAAATGTGCTTCCAGGTGGCATATTATGCATTATATGGGAAGTTTGAGATGACATATGAACCGGCGATGACAAAAATGTTCTTAAACGGGCGTACTGAGGCTATCAGGACAGTGTCATTTGAGTCTATTAGTTTTGTGAAGTCAATGTTTGACAAAAAGAGCACTGATAAAGAAAGAATTAAACTTTTACATTCCGCCTCTGCTTATCATTCACAGATTACCAAAGAATGTTCTGCGGGGCAAGGTCAAGACCGTCATCTATATGCGTTATATTGCATATGGAAGCACAACTTTAAAGAAGGACAGCCATTGCCGGCGATCTTTCGTGACAACGGCTGGAAGTTGCTGAATACAAATGTGCTAAGTACTTCTAATTGTAGCAACTCATGTTTGAAAAGCTTTGGGTTTGGGCCAGTATGTGCGAACGGATTTGGAATAGGGTACATTATCCGCTCAGACAGTTTGTCATTGGTGATCACATCAAGACATAGGCAAACTAAACGCTTCGCATCACTAATTGAAAAGTTCTTGATTGAAATTAATCGGATATTTGCAAGGTCTGAAACTCAACCGGAAGATGTTAAGTCTATTAAACGCTCGAATGATTTTAAGTACTTGACGTCAGGCTATGACTACTTTGATATTAGTATTAGTGGATAAATTCAATGTGTTTCTGCTAACACTGAGTTTAAGTTTTAAAGGAATTATGAAACCATAGGTCTCTATTTTTCTATCAGTATGACTCGTTGTTCACTGCGCTGACGCAGTTGTTTATACCCTATAAGTTCATTTTGTGGGTTATTTATCAGCTTAGATTTTGTGCTTCTAAACATGTTGATGATGCATCTTCTTATTACTCCACTAACCGAGACAGTAGTCCTTGCTAAGTATATCATACTTTTTTGCAGGGTCCTTTTATGTGCGATGCATGAAGTTCAAAACACTTGTGTTTATTTTCTGTTATGTAATTAAGTATTACCTGGATTCTGTAGGATTCTAAGATGCTCCTATAAGATTGGTACAATATACTTCAGGTTGTTGTGCCACGTACAGATGCGGGAGCTATTTTCAGTACCATTGATGTTAGGTAATTGGATTGAACAATCTCCTTTTTGGCCATCCTTTCTAGCCCATTTTTTTCTCTACTAACAGACAAGATTTTACGAGTGATCTGGCTTCTAAGCGGATCAGCTTCACAACGAGACCAAAGTGATCATAGTATCTATCCTCATTTGAACGGAGGGCTGTTGAAAGATAGAGTATTTAAAACTTCTGCCAAGTGCTGTATTGTGCTTTTCTTTTTTTTAACTCACTTTTACTTTTGTTTCCTATACGCAAGCGCATAGAGCCCCTTCCACTATTCAGGAGGTTAGAAAAGGGGGCCAAATCAACGATCGCGAGCAGCTATCTTCAGAAGTTCCAGTTTACTTGACTTATCACTTAGGCTAGTATATGCTTGTGCGTGTTCTGATTGGCACTAATAACAACAAAAACAGAGGAAAACACAGTATCAATTATTACTGAAATAATGAGCCAGCACGTTCTAAGCGAAGTAGAGGAAGCTAATGCACCAGCTGAGATCAGTAAACCGTTACTAAGGTTGAAGTTGCTAGACTCGTTGCGTCAAGCAGACTTCCCAAGGCTTCAGCAATTGTTCACTTCTCGTGATTTTGAGCCTTTGGATCATCCTGACGTTCAAGAAGTTGTACAACTTACCCTACATTATGCTGTTCAAGTGGCTCCTTTTCCACTTATAAAGGCTATTGTATCTAATTGGACTCAGAACTTGTCCACCGAACGGAGTGACCAGCTTGTGAAGCTAGATGTTAACAAACAGGACTCTGACGGGAACACTCCATTGCACTTGGCGGCTTTGCAATCTAGAGCAGATGTGGTACAGCTGTTGATGGACCATGACGAAATTGATGATTGCATCACAAATAATTCACGTCTACAACCTGTAGAGGTGTGCAAGAATCTTAACATTGCACAGATGATGCAAGTAAACAGGGCTAATTATGTTGCTGAGATTGCTCACGAATTTCGTTTGGCATTTAATAACAGGGATTTTTCTCATCTTGAATCAATTTTGAGCAACTCAAGAAATGCTGAGTTGTTAGACATCAACGGTAACGATCCAGAGACTGGTGATACTGTATTGCACGAATTTGTAAAGAAGCGTGATGTAATAATGTGTCGCTGGATCATAGATCATGGCGGTGACCCTTTCAAGAGAGATAAGCGAGGGAGGCTTCCGATTAATTCACTTGGGAAGTCTCCCGCAGATAAGGACTCTACTTCCTCGGAAAACACAAGAAGTGCAGTTGATAATGAAATCAAGCAACTTTTGGAAAAAGCTGCTAGAGAGCAAAGCGTCATTAACGTGACAAACAACTTGCACGAACCACCTAGCTATAAAGGGTATCTGCGTAAATGGACCAACTTTGCTCAAGGGTACAAACTAAGGTGGTTCATTTTGGGCCCTGATGGCACATTGTCTTATTACAAAGACCAAGATGATTCGACGAACGCATGTAGAGGGTCTTTAAATGTGTCAACTTGCTACTTGCATTTAGATTCCAGCGAGAAATTAAAGTTTGAAATCATTGGGGGTAGCAACGGGACTGTGAGGTGGCATTTGAAGGGCAACCATCCTATAGAGACAAACAAATGGGTTTGGGCAATACAGAGCGCAATAAGGACAGCTAAAGATAGGGAACTGGTGCGCACACCTTCGCATCCAAATAACTATGAACAGCAACAAACTAGCGTTTCTAGTATTACTAGTCCAAAGGTTCGAGTGACGCCGCCAGGTGGCCTCCAAAATTTAGGCACTATCCCAGCTGCGCAAGATACGAAGTCAAAGTCCAAAAATGACCATTTTAAACATATGGCTTCTCAAAGCAAGGTGGCTCGCTCAAACTCTGGTTCTTCTATATCCTCGAGCGACGTCGAACTCAACGATAATTTAACTGATTCGGGAAGGCAATACGTCACAAAGGTTAAGATAAACAGACAGCAAAATAGTAGGCTAAGCGATACAAGTTCTACAAGCATGCACCATTTAGAGCAAACAAGAGTGCAGAAAACAATGAAACAAAAATTTGTGATGCAGGAAGACTTCATTTCTAATTCAAATGCAGAATACGCTCCAGCAAATGAGGAAGGGGAAGATGAAGACGGTGATGAGTTAGAGAGCTTGTCTCATTATGATCATCACTCTCCCTATGCAGTTGGTGAAGATGAGGAGGACCTTAAAGTTAACTATGGACCGTACGCGCAGGAACTGGCTATTCTCCAAAGGTCAATCTTAATCGAGATCTCTACGTTGAACGAGCTACTAGACGATGGCCAGGAAATTGGCCCCGTCATAAATACAGCAAAAAAATCACTAACAACTATCAGTAAAAACTTTATGCAGTTGAACCGCTTGACGGAGAAGAGGGATAAACATCTTGTCAAGATGCTTGCAAAGCAGCGAGATATCAATAATTTGTGGATAAATTCCGTCAAAGAACTCGAGATGGAACTTCTTCAGAAGACGGAAAAATTAGCTTCCATGGATAATGACCGCCGTAGCCTCAAAAAACTTTTACAAAAGAAACTGAATGAAGTCACCATCGGTACGGAAAATACCGAGGACTCTGGGGATGCGACAAGACCCAATTTAGAACGTACAAGGGACTCCTCAAGACAGTTTGCTGAAATAGTTGAGTTTATTCAATCCAATGAATCCTCGGATGAAGAGGACTCAGACATAGACGAATTTTTTGATGCAGAAGACATGGATAAAGACTCAACCCCTTATGACGGAGATGACGTTGTTTCTTCAGTTGAAAACCCAGACACCAAAGACATGGAAAGTAATTTGTTCCACATGGAGGATGAATCTAAACAGGAGACACCAACTGTGACTACAACTTCACAAAAACCTTTTGATCAAAAGTTTGTAGAGGGGAGCCCTCCTAGCTTGGACACCGAAGTCACCAACTTAGCTGATAATATTGAGCCTACTGCCAATGCCATGAAAGTTTGCCAAGAATTTACGTCTAATATCACGGCAGACACTATTCCGGAAACTTCCAAGGAGAATAACAATATTTACCAAAATGGGTTGACAGACGACCATTATGCCACTACTGAAGATCAGAAAGCCAAGCAGAGGATGATTTATGAAGAAGGCACCTTTTTGGGGTACGACGATGGCCTAAGAAAAAAACTTGCCCTGACTCGCGATGATCGCCCAAAAATTAATTTATGGTCAGTGCTAAAATCTATGATTGGTAAAGACATGACCCGGATGAGCTTGCCTGTAGCATTCAATGAGCCCACCTCTTTGCTACAGCGTGTGGCCGAGGACTTAGAATACAGCGACGTCTTAGACACTGCTAGTTCGTTCGAAGACTCTACCTTACGTTTACTACATATTGCCGCTTTTCTGTCTTCTTCGTATTCTTCCACAACGAAGAGAGTGGCCAAACCGTTTAACCCTTTATTGGGAGAAACTTTCGAGTATGCTAGACCGGACAAGAAATATCGGTTCTTCACGGAACAAGTATCTCATCATCCACCTATTTCTGCGACATGGACTGAATCACCCAAGTGGGACTTCTTTGGCGAGTCCTATGTTGACTCTAAGTTCTATGGTAGGTCTTTTGATATAAAGCATTTGGGTTTGTGGTACTTACGTATGCGCCCAGATAATGGGGATCCTGAAGAGCTTTACACATGGAAGAAACCAGACAACTCAGTTATAGGTATTCTTATCGGTAAGCCAGAAATTGATAATCATGGAGACGTTCATATTGTAAATCATACCACAGGAGATTACTGTCTATTGCACTTCAAAGCTCGTGGATGGAGGTCTGCCAATGCATATGAAGTTAGAGGCGAGGTGTTTGACTCAAAGGGGGTCAAATGCTGGGTATTAGGAGGACATTGGAATGACGCCATTTACGCAAAGTGTGTGCTAAAACACAATGCTTCTGAAGAGCTAACACTTGACAGAGTTAAGAATAACCACCGCCGACCAGGTGTTAGTGCGGGCCCAAATTATGATGGCCATAAATTCATGTTGTGGCACGTTAATGATAGACCTGATTCTCCATTCAATTTAACCTCTTTTGCTATCAGCTTGAATGCACTTCAGCCCAGATTAGTGTCTTGGCTTGCTCCAACGGACTCACGTCATAGACCAGATCAACGTGCAATGGAGGAAGGGAGGTATGACGACGCAACGGAGGAAAAACGTCGCGTTGAAGAAAAGCAGCGTGCCACTAGGCGAGAAAGGGAGGCAGAAGCCGTTGTCTACCAGCCAAGGTGGTTTAAGAAAGTCACTCACCCTATAACAGGCCAAGAATATTGGGAGTTCAACGGTGAGTACTGGAAGATGAGAAGAGACAGGAAACTCAATCAACTCGAAAATATTTTTTAACCTATAGCGGAGGTCTTCCTTAAACAATCTCTGCTGCTGTTTATATAATACTATCATGATATCTTACCATGATGCACTCTCGTTTCTAATTGCGGTCAAAGAATATATTTTACAATATCATTATCTACCTTTGTTCTCACCAGTTCACTATATTAAACACGGATATATTTCCGCTGTATACGGTAATGTATAATGCTTACAACAAGGTGACGTTTAGCTAGCAGGGATTAGATAAAGAATGACGAAAGAAATTATGAGTACGTATTAGTAGCAGAACCGCAAACTTACGAGGCTCGTGGCTCCAGATGCCTTCAAGAGTATCTAAAATAGAGCAGTTAGTCCCTATTGATTGGTTTCAACAGCAATCAGGCCGCGCACGCCAATAATACTACATTGAGCACTCAAGTAGGTGCTAATGTTATTTTTATCTTACTATGATTATTGTTTTTACTATTGCCACCTTTTTTACTATTGATTATCCTGTCCCCCCGTTAATAGAATAATAATATAATATAATTAATATATAAAACAATAAACCAGCAGTGAAAGTAAAAAATAGAAACTTCATGCATTTCTCTAGCTAGTAAGTAACGTACGCTCTAGCCGCTTTTCAAATCCTACCAGGTTACGAGTTAAGATGGACGTAGAAACCGTTCAGAAACAAAATGGGGAAAACTGGTATTGTTTTTTTCACCAGCTTACTGCATACTTAAAACTCTGTCCTAATGAGTCTTACATTTAATTCGTACTCTCAAATAGTTGCTGAAAAGGAGCTCTACAACTCTGTTTAGTGTCGTACTGGTCGCCAATTCTAGCATGTGTGTCAGCTGCTCCATCATGTTATGTATGGTAAAATTGTGATAACTACACGAGGGCAAGTCAAGTACTATGCTGTGGGGCCCATGATTATTATATGGGGAAGGTGTAAGAACTTGAGAAAAATATATAAGTTATACGACCAAAGGGCCCAAATCATGTAACTGAGTCCTCGAAACCATTGGAGATCACGAACTCAGCATGGTAGTTTCTATAGTTGCAAAGAAAACCGAACACATCAACCCTCCTCCCCCATTTTCATGCCTTAGCAGAGAGGATAGACTTCCAACTGTCCTCACCGTAGCGGGGTCTGACCCAAGCGGGGGGGCAGGCATTGAGGCAGATTTAAAGACTTTCACTGCTCACCATGTGTACTCAATGACTTGTATTACTGCTGTTACTGTCCAAACACCTCGTTCGGTTGTTGCTGTACAGCAAATCTCTCCTAAAATTGTTTCTGCGACATTGGAAAACCTTTTCCGCGATATGCACATCGACGTTATCAAGACTGGGATGCTGACTTCATCGGCTACGAAAATACTGCTAGAATTGATAAGCAAGATTGGATTCAAGGGCAAGATCGTGGTAGATCCTGTGATGGTTTCTACCTCAGGCGACCAGTTGGCAGATTGCAAAGGACAAGACAATAAAGAACTCTTCAAGAAGGCCACTGTCTTAACTCCAAATCTACACGAGGCCTTTGCAATTCTTGACCGCGACCCAGTTGAGATTAAGACAGTTGAAGATATGTCCGCCTTAGCAGTGGACCTCGTCAATGCCACAGGAGCGCAGAGTGTTTTGCTAAAAGGCGGCCATTTAACCTGGCGGCAGCTACCTGACGGTGCCACCATGGCGGACGTCTTGGTGTCAGCTGGCGGCGAGGCCACAGTATACAAGTCAAAATTCGCGAATACCACACACACACACGGCACTGGGTGCTCTCTAGCGTCAGCTATAGCCTCAAACTTAGCGCACGGGGTTTCCCTACGCGAGGCTGTCCACGGCGGAATACAGTATGTACACAGCTGTATTGAACTGAACCCGGCAAACCCCGTGACGACTTGGCCCAGTAACGGCCCTATCAATCATATGTATGACATCGAGGTCCCGCTTGCTCGCATGCTGCCGCAGGCGTACGATTCGACACGCAAAACCAAGATGGCAGACATAGCTGCAAGGTCCTCGTCCTCTCCCAAAAATCCAACCTCCTTGGATGACGTTATCAACCACCCGGTAGTGCAGCCGCACTGGCGCCGCTACGTGGAACATCCCTTCGTCGAGCAAGTCGCACAAGGCACTCTCCCTCTCAACATGTTTCAGTCTTTCCTCGAACAAGACACTGTCTATCTCCATACGTTTGCCAGAGTGCACGCGCTTGCCGCCAGCAAATCCCCAAGTGAGGCCGACTTCCGCGATGAATTAGCCATCATGCACAGCATTATCGAAGAAATCGAAAAACACGCGCTGAAGATAAAACAATATTTCCCCGGCAGAAGACATGGCAGCCCGATTGAAATCGCTCCTGCTACAAACGCCTACACATCCTATCTTTTGGATGTTGCTCGTAGGGGTTCTTGGGAGCAGATCTGCGTATCGCTTATGCCCTGTCTTTTCGGATACAATGTCGCAGCAAGCCGTTTCGACTCTCCTGACAAGCTGTTGGTCCCTTCTGACCATTGCTACTACCATTGGGTTAAAGAATACACTGCTGTAGCCTATACAGACAGCGTCGCAAAGGGACTTGTCCTCCTGCAAAGAATATTCTCTGGCTACTCCGATCACGGAACCCTGCTCCGTATCTTCGCTGACGTCTGCGAGCTTGAGGCACATTTCTGGGATACATACACGTGACTTAGGTCACTTCCACCGTACATAGATATATACAGCGGTCACGTGACGATTCAACAACTTCGAGAAGCTTCTTGATACGTCAGCTAACACCCGGACAGCACATACGCGTCCAAAAATCTGCCGTCAAAGGGATTTCCATATTGGGCAAACATTAGAGCCTGTAGCCCTGTACACCTCCAATCCAAGTTTCACCAGTTTCCGGCATTGGTAAATGGATTCCAAAAAGTAAGTAATTCGAAGCACAAGACTTTGTCAATGTGTTAAACTAATTGAATGCGCCTAGCGGGTTAAAAGATTGTTCCCAGTAGTCGCTTAAGGTGAACAAAACGCTCTAGGGTTCCAAGGAATTATAGAGACTACTACCCGTTGCACATATACATATTAGAAAACATTCAATTGATATTATCGCTTTGTTATACAGTTTAAAACAAGAAAAAGAAAGAGGAAATACTATGTCCACGGCCGAACTAGAATTAAGAAGGTCACTGGGAGATGTGTTAGATGATGAACTTAATAGGATGTCAGATCATTGGAACGCCACAAGTCATTCAAATAGGTCGTTGGAGGATTTGTTGATTCTGCCTGCACAAGAACATCACCAAGATTATCAACTCTCCAGTCCTATTTTTAAGCACTTTACCACAAACAACAACAACAACAACAACAACATTAACAGCAGCAATATCCCTAGTAATATTGGTACGTTTGCAGCCGCTAACCATCACTCTATTTTGCAGTCCTCTATGATCAACAATACCCCTATGATAGACGATACACATTCAGGATATACAGCTGTTGCTGAAGGGATATCGACGGCTAACATTTTTAGCAAGTATGCAGATCCTTCGTTAACAACAACACATGTTAACAGCAACCAGGAGCAGTCGCACCAACGTGATAGCCATCATCGCCTTCAGGCTTCGCAGCAGCAGGGTCACCAGAATGTACTACAACATCAACACCAATATAAGCGCGTACAACGTGCGACAGATACTCCGCAATTGAGCCATAGTACGAAGACACAACAAAAACAATACCTTCCAAACCAGATTCAACATCTAACACAAAAACGCTCTCAGCAGTTGCAACAGCAGTCAAGACAACAATCTCTACAGCAAACACATCCAAAACAACAGCAGTCTTTGCCTCAGTCGCCGGTTACTGCTCAGAACAGAAGCTCACAGACATGTTCTAATCAATTACCCTGTCAGTCTCCACAAGCGCAGCAGCTGCTACAACAATGTACGGCAAGCGGTAGATTTCCGAGTAACGCTGGTACGCCTACACAACCTACCATTTCTTTGAATAACGTGATGTGCACAAACAATCCTTTTATTCCAAGATTTGCTTCTACATGTGCATCTAGCATAGCCACCAACCCACTGTCTACTGTTGCTGGAGCCACTATTGCATGCAATCAGATCTCACTTAGCAAATATAACCTCATTGATGATCATCAGGCCCGTATTGCCGATCAACAGGAGCTGGAGTTAATCGATAACGACGACTACATTCGTGACTACTATTTGGAGGAGAATGGACATAAGATGAACTATCTTTGGCCACTACAGGAGAACTTCAACAATTCACAATCACACTTTCATGACCCTATGCAACAGCTTTTTGATCAAGATTTTGATGATGATCTGAGCGATGAGGATGACGATTCAAACTCCTTTGAATTGTTAGGCGATGATTACGAAGGTCTTCGCACTCAAGATGATGAATCTCAATTCTTCGGCTGCAGAAAGGCCAGTGTTAATACTTCAGTCATTTCAACTGCTCGCCCGCTTTTGAACACCGATACATATGTAGGGAGTGGAATGACAGTTGATGGCTTTGGCACATGTAAAAACATTGACAATGGCAATCTGGTAGAGGACATGGAAGGGGATAATGATGACGATGATGAAGATGACGACGAGGAAGATGACGATTCATCATCCGTTTTTGATGATGATGATTTATTCGAAAGCAAGGGCGCACGTAAACCAAGCATGGTGGTTTCTAGCAAAAAACTTTCAAAGGCTTCCAAGTCCTTTAAAAACATGGCATTAACACCTTCTTCACCATCCTCTTCCAATGATACTGTTATCCCTTCTGCCTCGAATACTAGCACTGCTGTTAACTCCGACACTTCCGCCGTCCTTATTTCGGTCCCAATACACACTAAAAAGGGAATAAAAGGCTCCACAAGATCTGAAAACGTAGATGTATCACCACCAGCTACCAATTCATCTTCCTCTACTGCCAAGTCTAAAAAAAGGGTTGCTACTAACAGGCGCAAATCTTCTGGTGCTGGAATGATACCCCATCTTGCCAAGAAATCGTCTCCTCCAACCTCATCAAATGTTGCAGTATCTGCTCCATCTCATTCTCTATCGGGCGC
This sequence comes from Eremothecium coryli CBS 5749, assembly GCA_000710315.1. Taxonomy (NCBI): domain Eukaryota; kingdom Fungi; phylum Ascomycota; class Saccharomycetes; order Saccharomycetales; family Saccharomycetaceae; genus Eremothecium; species Eremothecium coryli. The sequence continues at coordinate 552,443 of AZAH01000003.1, forward strand.
AGCTGTTTCAACGGCTACTAGTCATATACCTGCCTCTAACGTAGCTGCCGCCAAAGACTCCCTCCACCACCCAAAAGCATCTGCCGTTAGCGCGACTCAGCATAACCAGCTTACACATCATCAACACTCTTGTTCGAACGATCCCAACGAGGAGCATACATGTCTATTGATCAATTCCATCACTAAACTTCCTTGTTTAAAGAAGTTTTCGAGGCCCTACGATTTAATCAGACATCAGAAAACTATTCATGCCTCCAAAAAGAAAATCTTTCGTTGTTTGATTTGCATTCAAGAGCATGGTACCGAGGGATATCAACGCACCTTTTCCCGAGGAGATGCCTTGAGCAGACATGTAAAGGTTAAGCATGAACTGGTGGGCGAGGAAGCTCAAAAAGTAATTCAATTTGCTAAAGAGAACGTTGAGTACGTTGAGGCATAAAATAGAGATACATGAAGAATGAGTAAGATGAGCAAAGCTATTCAATTTATTAATCACAAGACAATACATTTTTTTTCATTCATTATTTACTTTTATTATATCATTCATTAGAATTGGGCAAAGGGTTGAACCAAAGCTTGTTTTCGACATATCATTTATTATTTTTTATTTTAATCATTTTAATCGTTTCGGAATGGGAACTAAGAAGTACACCGACAAACTATTTGTAATTAACATATATATCCCGTATGTTTCTATTTGCAGATGAACCAAGAAATTGCATATCAAGTTTATGATGTCGTTATTCTCCAGTAAGGCTCTAATGCTAGACAAACCCCTCGTTTCGCACCCTCTCTGCCGAGAGTTTTGCAGATTCTGGATCAAGGTAATACATCCGGACAAAGGAGTTGTCTTTTGAGTTTATTTCAACCACCAATGGCATCCCATTCGGTATATTCACTTCTTTAATGTCTTTGTCGGAGAGGTTTTGCAGGATCTTCAATAGGGAACGGACAGTACTTCCATGGCCAACAACAATTGCACTTCCACCATGTTCCTTGAGTGTACCCACTATCACATCCAGGAGAAAAGGTCTAAATCTCTGAACAACGTCGTGCAAAGATTCACTGTTTGGTAAACTCACTCCAGCTTGCGCTTCAATGCCGTACTTCTGTTTCCTGTTGGGCTCCTTAAAATCATATCCCGTTTCTGTCCCTTTCTCATTGAACTCTTGCACCATTTCACGAACTAAATCTGCTGGCGGTGGCCGACCATAGTAATCACGCCTGATGTACATGTAGTCCTCCTTTCCACATCCCTCTAACACAGTAGGTTTGCGCTGCCCCTGCCATGAGCCATAGTGGCGCTCATTTAACCTCCATGACTGTATGACCTTTAGATTTCCATTTGGTATAGGCGCTTTCAGACATTCTAGAGCATCATTGACGCCAGTTTTAACATGAAAGTCAGCAGCAAGCCCTAGCGTGCGAGCAATGGCTTCTATAGTTTCCTGTGTTCTTACGAGTCTTGAAGTATACGCTATGCGTGGTAATTCAATGTTATTCTCATTACAAATGGACTTGATCATCTGCGCTGACAGACAAGCCTGCTCAACTCCCTTCTCAGTTAGGTGCGCGTCTATCCACCCACAGAATATATTCTCATGATTTAGTTCCGATTGTCCATGCCGTAGTATGAATAATCTTAATGTTTCGCTTCCTGACATATCTGCAATTTCATATATAAATATATAGTTTTGAATTGAGTTAAAGGTACTCAGTTGCACTGAATAAACTGCGAAAGTACTAGCTAGTGTTATTCCTTGCACTTTTGATGCTCATAAAACACTACAAGTATGTTTATTATAACCCTTACGTGACAGCGGAACCATCACATGAGATGTTCTCGGCTTCCAAAAGATATTTTTTTCAAAAAAGGAAGACTCAGGATGCTGCCGCACCTAGAATGAAAGGGCTCAGCACAAGGGTTTAAAGCCTACTACAGATAATATGATTATAACTCTCTTTCGGCAAATGACTTTAGGACCCCTAGCGCCGAAGCTTCATATTCGTGTAATATAACTGCACCGTGTTCATCAATAAATGTATTAGGTTGAACAAATTGTCTTCTAGGCTGCTTCTTCTTCAATATAATGTCTCTAAAACGACTCAAATGAGGAGGAACAGATGTTCTTTCCAAGAAGTATTCCGTACCCCTGTCAACGTCTCCACTGGATTTGTAGATATGTAGGTGCCTTAGGAAATCAGTCAAGGAGTCGCGGCCAACTGTTTCTATTAAGTTCCTGTCAAGTTTGATAGTCAAATCACTGAAGTCATCTTCAGTGTAGACAAACTGTAGGAAAGCTTCATCAGAGACGTATTCTAAGAATGTTTTCATAATAGCAAATCTAGCCTGCATGTGGGGTTGGCCCCATTTCTCTGTGTTGGGGTCCCAATATTCTAATGCTAGTAAACCTGCACGCGCCATTTGTAGATATCCTATGTAGATAATCATGTCTTGTGTTGCCTTATCGGTAAAACCAAAGAGGGATAATAACTCTCTATTGGTTATCAAGTACATAGCGATGACTTCGGCTCTACACTCTTCGTAAGGACCGGACAATTGCCCAAACTTAGATGACCAGGTCTCGCCCTTTTTGTAGTAGGTGGTGACAGGCTTGTTGTCTACACCCAGCGGAGGATTGTCGATAGGAAAGTTGAAGGTGCCATCAGGTAACTCAGAAAGCAATAGACCCGAGCCATGACCTAGCAGCTCGTGTATGCCCACTTGTACTTCAAATGCGTCGGACTGGTATTTGTTAAAGAGATCAGCGTCTTCTTCCCATACAAAAGTTGGCTTAATGGTTGAGACGGAAGCGTTCAGGATGTTACCTAGAGACACATTTTTAAAGCCGACGTTAGTCCTCACGTCATCGTAGTTTGGAATATTGATACCAGCTGGAATACCACTTCCCACAAAGGTGAGCACTTCCAAGGATGTGAAGTCTGGGGGAGTGAAGACAGGTTTCTCGAATTCAGGCCCCCAAGGTAGAAGCGAAATATACTTTTCCGCATTTTCCACCAAGGCTGTGAATTTTTTTGTACGTTCTTTGTTGGTTACTGCAACCAAAGATTCATATTCACCAATAATACCTGAAGGTTCACGGTAGGTTTCCACAAACCCTATGTTAGTTTCGATAATTGGACTGAGATCTTTAACCCAAAGTTTTTGAGACTCCTTATGGGCCTTCATGTCACCAGTACGGAAATGATCGACGTATGCAGCTATCATATCACGTTGTGTGTCATTTGCAGCATATTTACTGGCCTTTTCCAAGTAGTCGGAGATAGCTTTCATTTCAGAGCTGTGATCGCCGAACTTGAACGTTACAGTAGCACCACAAGAGGTCTGAAGACTTGACGTAGGGTATCCCTTAGCTACATCATTTGCTTCTGAGGCGACTAATATCTCAAAACTCTTATCGTCAAACTTCCTGATCCTAACGTTTTCAGGCATGAGGTCGTAAGCACCAAATACTTCCTTATGTAACATTGTCATATCTTCTTGACTGACGTTACCAAAGTAGTAAGCGGATGTATGGCCTTGTGCAGGAAAACCTAGCAGCACCAAGTTAGGATCAACGTAGTAGATGCCCTTTTCAATCAATTCTTCATAGGTTTCAAACAAACAGGATTGAGTGGAAGGCTTACAACTTTTGTCAATTTGAGCTGACTCCAACAATTGTAAGAAGAACTCCTTAGAGCAGCGAGGAATGAACTTACTGTTACCAAAAGAGTTGAAATTACCCATGTTGGCGAGGAACTGTGAGACATACTCCAAATAGAACGTACTTTCCTCACCTTCTGGGTACTTCCCCTGAAGGTTGGAGTGGATAGTCAAAATCATATCAAATATAGCCTCACTCTCATGAGACACTTGGCGAAGAACAACTCTAGACCCAGCATATGAGGCCTTTAGCATATAATGTGCATATAGCTTTTCATCGTCGGTCAAGTCGTCAAAAAAACTTGTTGCTCTCAAGTTGATATATGGCGGTTCGCGGTCTGCGAAGTACTTTGCTAGTTCAGTGGAGAGGGGCATTGATGTTTGTACTAATGGATAGCTGAAAGATATCTTATCAAGAAGCTTTTTGGTATATAGTAGTTTCGTTAAGGAATCTTTGAAGCTTTATATATCAGAACTTTTTATGGTGGCAACAACAAAGCGTATATTATCCGTTTCAAGGTAAGGCAGCAGAAAAGCGCGATCGGATGACATTAGAACTCGAACATTCATTGAGTAGTCTAAAAGCTAGATGGAAAGGATTGAGGTATTTACCCCTCGGGCTAAAGATATTACGTAACTACAAAGATATAGCCTCCTTACGGTCCTTTTTGGCTTGACCATATTTCTTTATCCTAATTGCTTGAATTGCAATAAATCCAGTAGTGTCTGTAGGTTGGAAACCAGTCAATTGATCCATAGAAGATTCATCTGCGTCATAGAGATTCTCCGAATCGGAATGTCTGCCCGATACAATAACGTTACCCTTGTACAAGCTTAACCTGACGACACCGTTTACAGTTTTCTGGGACGGAGCAATCATGGACCTGATGTATTCACACTCGGGAGTGAAGTAAGAACCGTTGTATAGAAGCTTTGAGTATGTTGGAGTTACAAACTGGTCGCGCAAATGACGGACTTCTTTGTCTAGAGTTAATCCTTCCAAATCGAGATGCGCCTTTCTGAACACAGTTAAGGGTGCTTGCTCGTAACAACCCCTGGATTTCAAATTAATGTATCTGTTCTCTACGATATCAATACGACCAACACCGTTCCTTCTAGCTATGTTTGAAACCGTTAGAAACACTTCTAGCGGGGAGGTGACTTCCTTCTCGGATGATCCTTCGGTATATTTCACTTTAACGGGGATACCCTTCTCAAAAAAGATACTTATGTCCTCAGGTTTATCTGGTGAATCTTGGGGGTCCGTGATTAACTTCCACATATCCTTTGGAGGAGTAGTATTAGGGTCTTCCAAAATGCCTGCCTCATAAGAAATATGGGCTAGATTTTCATCAGTAGACCAAGGCTTTGCCTTAGTTTGTGTCACAGGAATGCCCTTTTGCGCAGCGTAATCTAACAAATCTTGTCTACCGGCAAACCGTGTGAAAAACTCAGGGTCTCTCCAGGGAGTAATGACAACGACATCTGGTTTTAAGGCATAGAAGGCCATTTCAAAACGGATCTGATCGTTTCCTTTACCTGTACAACCATGGGCGACAGCAAAACAGCCCTCCTGCTCTGCGACGTCAATCTGCGCTTTAGCGATAACAGGCCTAGCTAAAGATGTACCTAGTAAATAGATGTCTTCATATACAGCATTGACTTGAATAGCAGGGAATAAGATATCTTTCACGAAGTCCTCGCGACAGTCAACACAAACGAACTTCGTTGCTCCAATTTGAAGTGCTTTAGCTTCAGCAGCCTTGAAGTCTTCTTCTTGACCGACATCAGCCATGAAGGCGACAACCTCATAGCCCTGTTCCAATAACCACGCTAAAATAATTGAAGTGTCCAAACCCCCTGAATATGCTAAACAGACTCTACCCTTTGACATTGTTATCTCTTTACTTTATCTTAACTTATCGAGGAGATATTCCTAATGGTTAGCCTCTGTACAAAAATAAATGGAGGGCTTATATACAGCTGCCTTCAGCTCTTACTTATACTTTGTTTAGACATGTCTGCCATGAGTCATATAATGGATGACCATTTTCACGAAGATTACACGGTACAGATGTAGAGTCAGATACCGAACAATTCCGGGTGGAAAAAATACGAATCCATGTTCAAAAATTTACTTTCTATATAGGTATACACATTTAACGGGTTATATATAGAGGTATTATGTCTTACAAGGCCCACTTCGGCACCTTATACCTAGTCAAAATCTTTGCTAGAGACTGAGGTGGCTGAAACTTCCTCTTGCACTAAGAGTAAAAAGCTCTTGTTTAAATGGGGGAGAATGTCCAGCATCTCAAAGCAGATGGAGAAAGTAATATACATTTAGTTTCTTTCGTGCATTCTTTCAAATCCCCTACTTGACGTATTGTAGTTATAGTGAATTAAAAAACTACGGCTTGCGAAGTTTCACCAAATAGCCCTTCAGACTTGGCTGTCCAACGGGTTGACCTCTCCAGTCAAATCGTCTAGCATCATTGGTAAGTTGTCGACCTTAGCATTGCAGAATGTGATTTGGTAGACGGACTCGAACAATGGGAACTCGTGAAGCTTGCCACAGCGCTCTAGCCACTGGTGCACCTCTTCTGTTGTAGGAATACCCTGTGCAGACTGTCCATTTAGCAATTCCTTTTCTAGCTCTAGAGCGGGCCTGCCAGTACGCGCCATCTCACGCCCGATACGGACGTTTCTGCCGCCGGAACATGTGGTGATCAAATCAGCAACACCTGCAGATTCTTGATAGTAGGTTTCCACCTTGGACTCAGGGAAAAACATCTTTCCGAACTTGATGATCTCCTTCAAACCAATACGCTGGACAGCCGCGGCGGCGTTGCTGCCCCAGCCGAGACCTTCCACAAAGCCGCAACCTAGGGCAACGACGTTCTTCAAAGCACCCGCAACGGAAATACCTGCAACGTCCTCAATAACAGAACAATGGAAGTATGGTCTGTGGAAGAGGCACTTCAAAACAGTGTGATCCACGTCCTTGCCAACACCGCGGAAGTCCCGAGGTATCTTGTATGCAACCGTCGTCTCGGACCAGTTCTCTTTCGCAACCTCCGGAGCCAAGTTCGCACCAGACAAGGCACCGCACGGGATGTTTAGCTGCTCCTCGATGTATGTGGACAACAATCTAACACCATTCTCCTTATCTAGGTCAAAGCCCTTCAAACAAGAAATGGCCCGCGCACCCTCTTTTACGTGCCCCTTCATTTGTTGGACAATTCTCCCCAAAAACTGGTGAGGAATGTTGAAAATCAAAATGTCGGCATCCTTCACAGTGTCCACGATCGACGGATTCGCAATCAAGTTCTTGGGCAACTCGATCCCTGGTAGATACTTGACATTCTCGTGGCGAGTGTTGATCGTGTCCGTCAACTTGCGCCCGTCAACCACCTCCTCAAACACCCACATAGACACCTCCGGCACAAACATATGAGGCCGCAAACTCGTGTTCTCGGCCGTAACCTTGGCAATTGTAGTGCCCCAGTTACCAGAACCAATCACCGCCACCTTGAACGGCTTCTCTACAATCAACTCGGTGGAAGACGATCTCGACAATATTTGTGAAGTCTGTTGTAATCTCTCAGAGCCAGCCATCTTGTGTCTCTTTGGTGTAATCTTTGCTGTGTTGTTAACGTTCTTGTAAAGTTTTCCAGATCTATAATATTCCCTTTTTATAAATCCCAGTCTGAAATCACTTCGATGAACTCCAATGTAATGACTTCTGCTTATAACACTAAATCCGCTTTTCCACTTTCTAGTAATGGATGGTGATACGAATAGCTTCTTGTTGAACATCCTAAAAAAAAAAGGAAATTCCACTAACTCTAAATCTTCCGTTTAGGATGCCCTGATATTTATAATACTCCAATTTTTTCAGCTTCCCTCGGACAGCTAAAGCTCTTAACGTAGGAAAAAGACGTGGATAAATTACTTACGGCGTAATACGTAGTGTCTCCTGCGTGTATCGTCAAGCTTTAAACTACGCAAAGACGATGTACCAATTCCTTTTTTCTGTCTAGCGCAGCGCTTCGTTTCATCTGACTTCAAAGTACTAAATTTTGGTGTCCGTTCAGCTTCGAAACGACCGCTTTTCGGGGCCAGCTCGGGACCCAAAATGGATGACGAGTTTTTTCGCTCAGGTCCAATGCACGAGTGGAGATAGGCTTTTTTCGCCGACGTCACGCAAGCAGGGCCAAAGAGAGACAAAGAACAAGGGACAAGGCCAAATTTTTGGACAGAAAGTGCCCCGCCACGGGATCACGCCCAGCCATGTGGACGACGTCGGTCTAACGTGACGCAAAAGGACTCATCAGATAATGCCAACAACGAGATAAGCGAACGGGAAAAGTGCCAAAGCACGGTGCCCAAGAGGAAGGTACGGTCACATGATCGTCGGAAGCAGTTTGACGGGATTTTAGCGACGGGATTCTAGCAAGCCGGAATTCGGAGAATGCTAGTCATGCCAGTTGGACGGGTAACCCGCCAGGCAAGTAAGCTTATACGAGGGGCTTCCGGAAGGTGCGTGCTCGCGGCGTCGAGCAGAAAGGGCACGCCTCTTTCCAGAAAACCAGAAAACGAGCAATTTAAGGGATGGCGTTGCAACTTGCTTCTAGTGTGGAGGCTAGTACTTTAACGATAGTGAAAAGATATAGAGTAGTTTAACTATATGCGACGAAACCATGCGATATACGGCAGTGGTAAGGTCTTGATGACTTTGCTAGCAAGGCTGCCGACGTTGCTAGCGCTGCCGACGTCGGCAGTGCTGGGGGCGCGGTCGGGGCCAGAGAGGTCAGGCGATAGGCAGCAGTTGTATACGTTTCTGGGAATATCGGTTGTTTTGGTGTTCCTTGGGGGGGCGTTTGCGGGCCTTACGTTGGGGCTCATGGGGCAGGACGAGATGTATCTGAAGGTTATCAGCAGTTCTGGGACTGCGGCGGAGCAGCGGGACGCTAAGCGCGTGTTGAAATTGATCGAGCGCGGGAAACACTGGGTGCTGGTGACTCTACTTTTGAGCAACGTGATCACGAACGAGACGCTTCCGATAGTGCTGGACCGCTGCCTGGGCGGGGGGTGGCAGGCGGTGGTGATGAGCACGCTGCTGATTGTTGTGTTTGGGGAGATTATACCGCAGTCTGTGTGTGTGCGGTACGGTTTGCAGGTCGGGGCGTGGTGCAGTCCTTTTGTTCTGGCGCTAATGTACCTTATGTACCCGGTTGCGTACCCGATTGCCATGCTATTGGATTATATTTTGGGCGAGGATCACGGGACCGTTTACAAGAAGTCCGGCTTGAAGTCGCTTGTCATGTTGCACAGGACGATGGGCGTCGAGAGGCTTACACACGATGAAGTGACCATCATCTCAGCTGTTTTGGATTTGAAGGACAAACAGGTGCAGGAAATTATGACTCCGATCGAGAATGTGTTTACGATTAGTGCCAACAAGATTCTGGACGAGAAGGCTGTCGAAGAGATCTTCAATTCGGGCTTTTCACGGATACCGATATACCTTCCAGGGCAGCCGTCTAATTTTATCGGGATGCTGTTGGTCCGCGTGCTTATATCATATGATCCAGCAGACGCGCTTCCGGTCTCGCACTTCCCGCTAGCCACTTTGCCGGAAACGTCCCCGAGAACCTCGTGTCTCAACATTCTTAACTACTTCCAAGAAGGTAAGTCACATATGTGCATTGTGTCGCAAAACCCTGGCTCGTCTTCCGGTGCCTTGGGTGTTTTGACCCTCGAGGATGTTATAGAAGAGTTGATCGGCGAGGAGATCGTCGACGAATCCGATGTGTTTGTTAACATTCACCAGCGCATAATGCGTGAGCAACCAGGCCCGCTTTCGAAACGCCACATAACTTCATACCTCCACTCTCTGTATACCAGCTCAAGCAGAGCGTCCGCGGCCGCCGCTGCAAATGGTGCCGCAGTGGATGGAGAACCTTCTTCTACGGACACTACAACCTACCAGAAAAAATTTAGTGACGGTGTCCGCGCATACAATTCTGTGTCACTCCCTGCGGACCGCGTCATGTACAACGCTGGAGGCCAAGACTTGCGTGTCTCTGCGCCAGATGTGATTCAGCCGATGAATCCTGCAGCAAACCCGCTCAATATTAAAAATCCGCATGTGACGGTTAAGCGGCAGTCAGCAATCCTGCAGAACCCCTCTGTGGGTGCAAAGCAGTCGCCTTTGCACATGGCTACAACGTATGACAGTGACGACGAGAACTCTATTGGCTGCAATGATAATTCTACAGCCGAAGAGCGCTGTGCCCTTATTTCGATTCCCAACCAAAATGACTATGGAGGTACAGCAACGGCTCATTATACCTCGCCGGGCAATCAGCACAATCCAGTCAGCACTGTTAGTACTATTGCACGTGCATCTCGAAGCCTTTCTCCTTCAAAGGTAAACCCAAGATGTCTTTCTTCAGATGTTTCGCTACAAAAGGACGATAGCGACAATACCAGCGATGATAATGAAAATGCCTCATTCAGCGCTTCTCCAGAGAATGCTGCGCAAAAAGAAATTTTGTTCTTGTCGGACTCCTCTTCTAAAGTTGTTCAATCGAAGCATCTTTTTACTTCAGAGGATAGGGTAGCCTACCACGAGTCTTTCAAAGACTCTTATCTGAATAATGGAATAGTGTCTACGTACCGCTCTACGAGGAATGGTATTGTGGAGTCTGTCATCACTGTCGAAGGTGTACCGAAAACTATTATCGAACCTGCTCTTGGCTGGGATGATTCAACTTCCACATATTTACTATCTACGAATGGCCCTGGTTACCACTACTCCGGCGGTCACTCAGAAGCGGATAACACTGACAGCAACAAAAAAAGGGGCGATATGGATCACCATCGCAGGCACAGCTTCAGCAAGTAAGTAATTAAATAATTACAACTACCTCTTATGAACTGATTTAGATGGAAGATAGTCTAGCATTTCCCATCTATCCTTGCGGCCTTTGTTGGCGTCAATGGAGGTTTCCTCATACTTACGTTATCTGTCTTAGCCGTCATCATGCACGGCTTCAAAAGAGTCATAAAAGTCATTGCACTTCATTTAGAATGCCGACTTCCATTAAAACGTTCCATGTTGTCTTTTTTTTTAACAAGCAATATATACTATCGAAGTAACTTAGTAATGCAAACACGGATGAACTACATAGTGGTTTCACAAGTGAGAAGTCTCGGAGTTCATTTGGTGTCCATATACAGATTTCAACCAAACAGGTATACTAGGTATTAAGTATTGCTGGTCCACAACAGTTATAAAGTTTTGTCTTGACTTGTTCTGGCAAAAAAGAAGGATATTACTGTCGGGAACGGAAGCAAAAATGCCAGAGTTACTTTCAGTAAATGCAAATAATAATAACAACGGTAGTGAGGATGGATCTATCCAGTCTTCAGGCTCTGCAACTAGTGTGAGAGCATACATGAAACAGAAAAGTGGTAGTTTTTTGGGCTTATCGAGGTTATTTCGCGGCAACAATGGTGTTAACCACATGCCAGGAAATACGGAGCATCATGCAGTTGGCGAAAACAAGGATTCTGATGATACGCAGTTGTCACTTAGGGAAAGTAACGCGTCTGTTTTCTCAGCTCGGCATGATTTGCGTAATTCAGAATTTGGTGGTAGTAGTAATAGGTGCACGTCACCATCACTTTCAGGTACAGGTAGGAGTGGCACAGCAGGTTTAGACCATATGCCAAAATTTCAGAACTCGCACTCTGCTTTCAAGTTAGGGTCACCTGCGCCTACATCGATAACACCTCTAGATACTTCTCCGCATCCTACACAGCATCCGGCAAAGTACTTGCAAAAACAGATAGAAACTATAAGAGAGAGGGAAGCATCGAAGCTGAGACAGGAGTCTCATTATTCAGGAACTTCTAGCGGTTCGGGAAAGAAGTCACTTCGACTGAAGAGGTTCTTCAAGATTCCCTATGGCTTGTCTCGGCAAGGTTCAAAGGGGGCTGGGAATGGTGACGAAGTAATAGCCGATACCCCAGAAAATAATACACCTGCTACAGCTGTTGTTACTGACAGGACCACAGTTCAAATGACACTCTATGGCGCTGAGGATGCGCATGCCTTGATAAGAAAATATGGAATGCCTGGAAAACTACTAGGTGAAGGTGTATCTGGTTCTGTCTCAGTCATCACAGGTACAGATGGACAAATGTTTGCTGTAAAGAGGTTCAGACCGCGAGGGCCTAAGGAAACCACGCGAGAGCACGCCCGAAAGGTTACGTCGGAATTCTGTACTGGATCTACACTACATCATGAGAACATTATTGAAACGTTGGATTTGCTTCAGGAGGGCAGCTTGTTTCTGGTTGTCTTGGAGTATTGTCCCTATGACTTTTTCACTTTGGTAATGAGTGACTTACTGACAAAGGCAGAAATTAGCTGTTTTTTTAAGCAAATATGCAGAGGTGTCCAATACCTCCATTCACAAGGGTTGGCGCACAGAGACTTGAAGTTAGACAACTGTGTTGTCGCAGCAAACGGTGTACTGAAGCTGATAGATTTTGGTAGCGCCGTTGTTTTTCAGTATAAATACGATGATACGATTTCTTTCGCAAAAGGGGTGGTTGGTAGCGATCCATACCTAGCTCCTGAGCTGTTTACACAGCTCCTCTATGATCCGCGCCCAGTGGATATATGGTCAATTGCAGTGATATATTATTGTATGGTATTGAAGCGCTTCCCATGGAAAAAACCAAGTACTGACGTTCCCTCATTTAGATTTTTCTCTCAACAGCCAGAAGACTCAGAAGACCGCACCAAGGGCCCATATAGGCTATTGAAATCTTTACCACGCGATTCTCGTCCTCTTATTGGTAAGATGCTCGAACTAGACCCAAAAAAGCGTATAACGATTGATGACGCCGTTTCAGATCCCTGGTTTGAATCAATTGACGTATGTACTTCTGTTGCCAGCTCGAATTTGCACGAACATCATCTGGTGACAGAGGAAGAGCTGAAAGAGCTACATAAGAGAAAAGAAGAAGAAGCACGCAGGAATGAGAACATAGAGAAGGTATTAGATGAAACACAGAGCTCTATTAAAGCTGAAAACTAGCAGAATTCGTGGTTGAAATGTGATAATAGTAACTAATGATTACAGTCATGTATTATGGACATCCAATGCTATAGTAACACTTAAACCTAATAAACGGTATGAGCAGTGTTGCGATCATTTGTCGCAATTAAAATGGGTCTACATTTTAGGGAGGATTTTATATATATACATATATATATGTATGTATATATTTGTGTGTGCTTGGGTACGCATTCAGAAGCTCATACGAAGTGCGGAAAAGAACCGTATATTGAACAGATGACCACATGGGAGTCAGCAACTATACAACGAACAATATTGGCAGCTTAGGTCGAATACTCAAAGAGCATACTGATTGACTCACCATTGTGGATACGCCTAATAGCCTCACCAAATACTCGCGAGACGTCAATAATATCCACCCTGTCTTGTCCTAAATGTTTAACGGTTTCCTCTTGGGGAACGGTATTCGTTACAATGATCTTGTCAATATCTGACCTCGCCACCCTATTTAGAGCATCACCACTAAATACCCCGTGAGTAACAATAGCATAAACCTTTATAGCACCCTGGTCCTTTAGAAGGGTAGCTGCACGTGTGATGGTGTATGAGGTATCCACTAGATCATCGAGGAGGATACATACGCGCCCACGTACATCGCCAACTAGCATAGTCGTTTGGACAAACTTCGATGAACGCAATGCTGGATTTGTATCTACAGCCTTCACATTTGGTAGTAGGGCATCTGGACGAAGTGGCAAGGTACCTCCAGAAGCTAACGTTGCATCAGGCGGTCCCTTCAATATCTGAGACCGTCTTTCCTTATGAATTAGTGCAAATGGAAGGCCCAAAGAATCTGCCACCCTACTGCTACGTTTTGCACCACCACTGTCAGGTGAGACAATCACGGCATCCTTGTAGTCGGGAATATGGTGCTGTATATAGGCATGAATCAAGTGCTTACAGTACAAGTTATCAACGCCAATGTTGAAAAAGCCCTGGAATTGCGCATCGTGAAGGTCCATAGTAATAACATGGTCTGCTCCTGCATTTGTTAAAAGATTTGCGATGAGGGTTCCACATTGTGCTACCCAGATTTTGTAACCGGCGTTATTCGTGTTAAATAAAGCGCCCGCGGCCTCATTCGATGACCCATCATTGCCTTCTGGAATCATGGGGATCCGTGAATTAGACGGAGACCTATGCATCGCCCCATTTCCATGTGGTTTTGCTGGCTCTGGTAGGTCCAAGCTCATCGCGGAAACACCCTTTTCTATGGAAATGTCACACTTATCGCGACCCTCTTCACCTTCTTCTTTTGACTTGGAAAGGATAGGGGCACCTTTTGCAGTGTATGGGATGTCAGGCTGCCTAGAATAACAGAAATATGGCATTACTGCAGTAACACGGCTTGCCGAGGATGTCTTACAAGCATTTATCAGGATGAGCAACTCCATTAAGTTATCATTCACGTGACCGCATCCGCTCTGAATAACATATACGTCCTTTTCCCTAACAGATTCTCCAATGTTTATAGACGTTTCTCCATTTGAGAACTTCCCAAGTTTTACCTCCGCAGGCTTAATACTCAGGTTTTCACATATTTTGTCAACTAGAGCAGGATGTGAACTACCTGCAAAGACCACTATGTTCTTCATGACAAATAAATTCTAAAGCAAGGGGTTAACTGTATGATACCAAATCCTGCTTCTCTAGCTGAGGTATTGCTGCGCGGTCACAGTGTCACAACCTTCGTCTGGGAAGGAAGTCTGGGAAGGGTGTTTGCTCTGCTTCTTCATAATGTAGGAGGGCATCGTAAAAATTTCAATTTCTATTAGCTATGCTACAGCTTCCAAATTCTATACTATATCATGAACAAAATCGAAAGCGCAGATTGAGGGAAAATAAAAACCATAGTTATTTATCAGAATAACAGTAGCTGTAAATGCAGTATCCCCGGTAGCATATTAGTCGCTTTCTTACATTGTTACTAGTGCTATATACCCACTATTAGCCGTAGATTATGATCGTTGAAAACACACCTACTATCCAGTTCTCTTTTATCCTAATAGTGCTAGGTACACTTCACAAGTAGTATATATGCGACATAAGCCGTTCAGTTTGTCTCATTGACATCATGATAGGTGCTCTTTTTGTTTTTGCACCTACTGCTGAACTGCTTGTGGCTAAGCTGATAAAGGATGATATCAAGTTGTCTGCTTCGGAAGTTTTTACCATCCAGGTCATCAATCAATTAGAAGTGGATTCGCCAATCCTAACACTGGGCTCTATTACATATCACCACATACACACACGTAATGGTTTGTGGCTAGTGGCCGTATCACGCAATAATGTGGACAGCGCAGCCATATGGGAGTTCCTAGACGCGTTGAATACGCTGATGGATTGCTACCACATCAATACTGAGGATGGACTTAAACATGACTTCATGCTCTGCCATGAACTCCTAGATATTACACTCTGCAACGGGATACCTCAGAATACAGACGTTTCCTATGTGGTGCAGCACATGTCTTGTAAGCCGCCTGAAAGTCATATGGGAATTGAATCATCATCTAGTGAAGGACTGTTCTCCAAGCGCAAAAGGACAGGTACACAAGTGGCCGTCAACACCGATAACTCTTGCTTGGAAAATTGTACTTGGCGTCCGCTTAACATTCGATACAAGAAGAATAGCTTTTACTTAGATGTAATAGAGAAGGTGAGTATTTTAGTGAACAGTAATGGCGCTATATTGAGAGCTAAAGTTGACGGAAGTGTAAACTGCCGAAGCCAATTATCGGGCATGCCTATATGTCAGTTTGACTTGACGTGCTCTTCACCTTCCAACGTTGAAAACGCTCAGTCTATGAAGGAAATTACGCTTGATAATACACATTTCCATCAGTCTGTTCAATTAAACAAGTTCTCCAAAGATAAGGTGATACGATTCGTCCCACCAGACGGGAAATTTCAATTACTCACCTATCGTGTTGATAACGACATCCGTTTGCCGTTTAAGGTAGTACCGATTGTTTCAACGAAGAGAGACACAGTGGAGTTCTCCGTTAAGGTTAAATCGCTGTTCCCAAGCAATTTATTTGCAAAAGACTTTGTTCTGCGTATACCTGCACCTCCCAACACCGTTTCAGCTAAGATAGACGTTACAACTGGGACTGCAAAGTTTATTCCAGAGGAGAACGCTGCTCTCTGGAAGATAAGCAAGTACCATGGTCTGATAGAGAACGAGATGTACGTTAATATTAAACTCATGCAGCCAACTAACAATGGTCAAAAAAGTGAGCAATGGGCCCGTAAACCTATCACATTGGATTTTGAAATTACAATGTTCAGCAGTAGTGGCCTCCTTGTAAAGTATTTACAAGTGCTTGAGCAGAAGATGAGGTATAGCACGATGAAATGGGTAAAATATGTCTGCACTTCGGGTGCATACGAAATACGATACTGAAAGAGATTATGTATCCACTCATTTAGCGTCCTTAGCCATCCAACTATATACCTGCTGTTACTTTACATAACTGACAAGCTTGCTGTATCCGTAAGTTGTGAAAGTAAAAACTCCCGAAGGCGTCTTCACTACTTTCACTCAACACCACCGGAAACAGCTAAAAACAACCATAAAATAATGGTATCCAGTTATAAGTGAGACATGTTAGAAAGTATTAAGCCATTCAGAACACTGCAACTTATTCATCACGCTTCATGCAAGACGGTATTACCCATAATTCGTTTCCAGCGTTACAGTACGGATCCCCTGTGTGTTGTGAAACTTAACAGGCTATTTTGGGCTGTACCCCCTTCCCGCAGAAATACAACGACAAGTTTGCTTCCACAACTAAGCGTACTCAGACCTACTGGGCTGTTAACCGGGAGATTGCATGGGTTGCAGCCCCGGAAAGCACTTGCAAATATACATTCCACAACCCCGTCTAATGGGCCGTACCGTCAAGGAGGGCCTCCTAAAATGAAGGTGCTTAAAATTTCCAATGGTGTGCTCCTCCTTGGGATGTTTGCATTTGGATTAGTCATTCTTTTCGCTCTACCTGTCATGATTTCGCTGCTCTTTCCATTGATCATTGTAGGGATATTATTCAATATACTGAGGTCATGGAAATCCAAGGAAATATACCGCCAAATTCATAAGTCACTGCAACTTTCTACCTTGAAGATGTCTTCTAGGACTTGGGCTGAACTACAAAAGAGAAACCTCGAAAACATCTTCCCTGGCGGTGCCCCAGGTATGGAGCAAATGTTCCGTACCCGTCCCCAAGGGATGAACATGGGTTCTTTTAACATCAAGCATGATCAATCGGCGGTTGAAAGAGCAAACAGACTGCTTGTGTTCATGCAAAACCGTATCAATGAATCGTTTGCAAAAAACGAGCAGGGCATTCGCTCGTACTTTTTGGGAAATAGAACCAGTGAAACGTCTTTCGAAGTAGATACGTCATCTCCATCTTTCTCACTATCACGCCTTGGTGATGATCGCGTTGCATCCATTAACTATCCGGCATATCTCATCAGTGAGGAAGTCCGGGCTCATGTTGGTAAAGTTAGTATCGTTATCCTCGAAGACACTGCAGCCTGGGCAACAAAGGGAGACTTCATGTCATTTGTACTAGGTATGGAACAATACGATAAGTTTTACCCCATGGTTATTGCTGTACGTGCACTGGGCCCATTTTCTAGTCGCGTCTTCCTACTATCGGACATTGGGAATAGTAATCATTCCAACTATAGCGTACGCAAAACAGAGAAAGGCAATCGAGAGTTCACCTATCACGAAAAAAGCACTGATATCTAAGCCTCAATGGGCCAGTCCTCGCAGCTTTTAACAGTAACGCCATTATTTAATGTCTTTAGAATTAAGTAGTATATATGCCACTTATTATGAGATGTTCGTATACAATGCCTTATTCTTAGTTTTAACAAAAGGGGCTTCCGTAAACTTCACAGTTGTTCAACGCTTCGACAGACAGCTACTGATAAAGTAGAGACTTCCGCCCCATTGTACTTGGCATATCGTCCATACCATTGCTAAACTTGTAATATCATGGATCCCAACAGCCCAATTGTGCTTGACCAAGGTACAGGTTTTGTTAAGATAGGGCGTTCCGGCGAGAACTTCCCTGACTATACTTTCCCCTCTATTGTTGGTAGACCAATCTTAAGGGCAGAGGAGAGGGCAGATGCTAGCATTACCTTGAAGGATATTATGGTAGGAGACGAGGCTAGTGCGGCACGTCCGTACTTGCAAATATCGTATCCTATGGAAAATGGTATAATTAGAGACTGGACAGATATGGAGCATTTATGGGACTACGCATTCTATGAACAGATGAAGATTCCAAGCACTTCGGGTGGTAAGATTTTATTAACAGAGCCTCCTATGAACCCACTCAAAAACAGAGAAAAGATGTGTGAAGTTATGCTTGAGAAATATGATTTTGGTGGTGTTTATGTTGCTATACAGGCAGTCCTAGCTCTCTACGCTCAAGGTTTGTCTTCTGGTGTAGTTGTAGATTCGGGTGACGGTGTCACTCATATTGTACCTGTTTACGAGTCGGTGGTATTAAACCATTTGACCCGCAGATTGGATGTTGCCGGTAGAGATGTAACAAGATATTTGATTGACCTACTCTCCCGTCGAGGCTACAATTTCAACAAGACTGCAGACTTTGAAACGGTTAGACAAATAAAGGAGAAGCTTTGTTATGTTTCCTATGACCTAGACCTTGATACAAAGTTAGCTCGGGAAACTACTACATTGGTCGAACAATATGAGTTGCCCGATGGTAGGATAATTAAGGTAGGTTCGGAGAGGTTTGAAGCAGCTGAGTGCCTTTTCCAGCCTAGTCTAGTTGATGTGGAGCAACCAGGTATCGGTGAAATGTTGTTTAACACAGTCCAATCAGCTGATGTTGATATAGTTTCATCATTGTACAAGGCAATTGTCTTGTCTGGTGGCTCTTCCATGTATCCTGGGTTGCCGTCCCGTTTAGAAAAGGAATTGAAGCAGCTATGGTTCACGAGGGTGCTGAAGGGTGATCCGACTCGCTTGGACAAGTTCAAAGTAAGGATTGAAGACCCCCCAAGAAGAAAGCATATGGTCTTCACTGGAGGCGCAGTGCTAGCTAATATTATGGCAGACAAGGACCATATGTGGCTATCGAAGCGTGAATGGGAGGAATCAGGACCTGCTGCTATGAGCAAGTTTGGTCCAAGATAAAGGTAAAATCACCTATTCATATAGGTAAGGCATTTATACTGTCTAAATATCATGTCGGTAGTTTGTTGCAAGTCGAACTTTACAAATATCGAGTACTACCTGCAAAGAACCCCGAAATCTTACTAAGCTAGAGTAACTAAAAATGCTTCGGGTATGAAGGTATTTCTGTCTTTATATACATAGTTATGTATGTGTGGTAGTGCATATACAAGTAACGCCCTAGTTTAAAATTAATGATACAACTGTTCTCAAATTAATGCAATTATAACCTAAAATCACTTAACCTGCTCCAAACATCATCTGCAAGGTCTTCTACTTTTTCTTTTGAGACAAATTTCTGATCGGACCCATACTTGACAGCATTCTTAATTAAGTCCCGAATAAAGAATCGAGTTACGGCAACAGGTTTTATAAATGGGCCACCTAGCAAGTCTTCTACAGTCCACCTCTTATCGGGATTCCTTTCTAGACAAGCCTTTATTGTATCCAGTGCAGTGCGAGGGACTACATCCCCATGCGAAGTCTTCTCTGAATACACAATCTTAACATCAGGATTCATAATAGCCAGAAGTCGATTTTGACCTTGAAATCCCCCATAAGGTGGCCTTCCATAAATCATCTGATATATTATGCAGCCACAGGACCATATGTCGGATGGTTTGCCGACTTTCCATCTATTATGGTGCACCTCGTGCTGACCTTGATCCTGATCGTTGGTGTAATTCATAGCCACCAATGCCTCAGGTGCCATATAATTGGGTGTACCAATCTGTGTGTCACGGTAGATATTTACAGTGTGATCTGGGACGGCATTGGCAATGCCAAAATCTATAATTTTAAGGATACCCTTAACAAAAACAAAGTTGGCAGGTTTCAAATCTGAATGGACAATTCCGGCATCATGAACAACTTTGACACACTTCAACATTTCTTGGGCATGGTAGCGAACAAATTCAATGTCTAAAGGCATATTTGCTCGCTGAGCTAAAACTTGGGAAAGGTCATGGTCACCACATTCCATAACAACATATAAAACACCATGAGTCATCTCATGGTCTATTAGCTTCACTACTCGTGTTTGATTCTCTAGCTTCTTTAGCAATTCTATTTCGCCCTTAAATCCATCAATACTGGAATCGTCAAATTCATCAAAAGATACACGTTTTAGTGCATATATTTTGTTACTAGAGCTGCGGACTTTGTAAACTTTGGAAGAACCACCTCTCCCCAATAACTCAACCTTTTCGTATTCTGAACCGTTCACTTGCAAAACAGGTCTCCTCCTTTGAGCAGACTGGTAGTTAGTCTCTGGTCCAGGTGATCCTGATTTTAAAGGCACGGTTGTAACAATAGAATCTCGCACCGGTTCAACAATTTCAACTTTCTTAACTGAGGGAGGGTTAGGTGCTTTCCTGTGGTGGAAACTGTTTTCATCTGGCTTGTGTTTCTTATTTGCAGTGCGGCTATAAGTATTCTGCTGCTGTTTCGCATTAATATCTATGTTATTCAGCGCTTCTCTTTTCTTTATATTTTGTGTTATTTTGGCCATATCGTTTGCAGATGGAGTTCTTTGAACTGCTGCTTGTTTCTGAGTTTCTACAGAACTAGCGACGGCAGCTGTCATTGGAGATGATAGTATCTTTGAGAATGAGCTAACAGAGGCGTCGCTAGGTTTTCTCCGAGGTTGTCTGTCGTTTTTTGTGGAGCAATTCAGCTGCAGGGCAGTTGCAGATTTACTGCTTATATTTTCCTTTATTGTCGTAGTCGCACCAGCAAATATATTCTTCCGTACAGCCGCTCTGCGGTTTTCCTTCTTCTGAATCTCGAAATACGCTTTTGATATATTTGAAAGTTCACTGGTGGGTAGATTGTGAGCCCTGAGATACTGATAGGGATTAAGATCACCAAAAGATATATTCTCATAATCGATATTCGATGAGCGATTCAAACGTTCATCACCTTTGGGGGGGTTCCGTAAATTCGCATCAGTATCTAGGAATACGTTGTAGTCCTGGTTCTGAAATATGCTACTATTGTTGTTCGATGAAGACGGTATATTAGCTTCTACTTGTGATATATCACGCGAATCGTCGTGGCTCACATTGGATGAAAATTCAAAATTGGTAGTCAGAGTCGGGTTCCTCTTCGCAGGACCTAGACTGGAAAGTCTTGACGTTATAAATCTTCGGCTACGTCTCATTGATTGTCTGGTAGAAATTTCATCTTTAATCGATTGCTGGATAAGTTGATATCTGTGAGAACTCGATCCATCCTCTCCAGTGTAACCATTATCTTGCTGTACAGTGGTCATGCTTGGTTGATGCCGTGAGTGTGAAGTGAACAACGTGGAATGAGAACCGTCTTCTGTGTGCAGTGTTTCTGTAACGGTAGTAGGCTTTGTACTGTTTGTTGTCGCTTGTAAGCCTACACCAGCCCTTCTCAGATATGTCGGTGTCTCATTTTCTTTATCAGTAAGTAAAGCAGAGCCAAAGTTACTTAGTTTTGGTGGCCCCAGAGAATTCTCATCATCAGAATCCTCCACTTGGGGTTGTGATCTTCGAATAAAGCTTCCAGCGCTGCTGTAGCTACACAGGGGGCGATTCCTAATGTATTGTTTCGATGAAACTGGTCCTGACATTACGTGTCTTTGAGACCCGGTACTGTCCACTTGTAACAAGTTATCCGTATATTTCTGCGTTGACAACCTATAGCACCACGATTAGTTCCTAGACCGGTGAACTAAGTCTTCGCACCCTTTCAGATCTTTAATGGGTTCATTTGCGGAGTATTTATTTAATATATTTATTGGAACGTTTTTTTCGCGATCTTACACAAAACACTAACAAGGGTGTCTGGGTTATATCTTTACGGTCATCTGCTGAAAAATTGAGAACCGCACAAATATTTTATATTGACAGTAGTACAGTGGGACAATGGAACTGATTTGGTTCTAACTTTCGCCGGTACGAGCCTCCTCGGTGGCTATATTGTAGTACTATCCCTTCTTATTATAATACTCTGGATTTATGTCAGTTACGAGTACTTCTTGAGCTAATGATAAGAGCAAAGTGCATTTTAACTATTCATTAATAGATACTAGGTAATTTTAATTACCATGGATCGTCACAATACCGCAGACTCCTTGGAAAAGGGTGTGCCCAACATCTGCACTTATCCTCAAGAACTCAAACTAGAACTCCTGTCGTACGCTCCAGAATTGCGCTTTGCATCAAAGGAATGGTACTGTCTCCATAACGTGCTCTATGGTCTTAAATGCTATAAGGTCCACCCTCAGCCTTGGTCAGACAAAGAAGTAAGTGAATGCAAAGCATATATACAAGCTCATGACGACAAGTTAGGGGTCCTAAGGGAAAACTGTTTAAGTTATATACTTTCTAAGAGTTCGCCCGGTGATACGAGACCTATTGCCTACGTCTCCGATTCCTGGTACTGGATATACTGTGCAGCTTTCGTGTATCCTTTTATCAAGCTGCCTTCGAACAACTTTCAGACAGAACTGAAACTGCTAGTTCCGAACAAAAACCGTGGACAGAAAGTAAAGGTATGGCTTGAGTTGGAAGAGGATATAGCACTACCTAATTTTCAGGTCGATGTCGTCGTAACTTTCAAAGACCCTGAAAAGTGTGCAAATACTGTCGAAGAAGTTATAGAACCTATATTTCCAGACTTCTTTCAATGGATGAAAAAAAGGGCTTGCTATTGCTTGTATATAAACAAATTGAAGATTCCAACTGCTCTTCAACTCCTTTCGAGATTACTAGTTAAATTTACAGTGAGATTGTCAGGTACAGTGTCTAGGCTGCTCATCCCCATGGCCATAGATCTGGCGCCATACCAAGACACAAGAGAGTGGTTCCTTTTTGCTATTTCAAAGGAAGATTACAACGTTTTAGTTTCCCATAAATTAGGTGGCGGCAGAGGTGTCATTGACCACAGGAGCAACCGGCAGGGGGATCTTAAAAGGGAATTTGTATTTAGATACCCGAGGGAAACTGAATTGAACCCTCATATAAATTGGGCTGACCCATATCTATTGCAGAGATAATCTGGTACTATGTAGAGCTAGCTGGTGAGGCATCGAATGTTAGCCTAGGAGGAATTCGATGGTATTCTTAACTTCGATCACGTGCACATTGCCTGTAAGGTACATCAACCCTGATCGTTGTTGTTCCTTGCACTCTCCTGGCTACATATACGATGAGCTGTAAAACGTGTCTGGTGGGCAGTATATAGCATGGATGACTGCCTTAGTGATAACAGCTCCGATGACTCTGTGAAGTACTTTAGACCTGTCTATATGAAAAAGAGGAGCAAAGAACCTATAGTTGATCGAACAGATGGTAGAGTGTCAGCTTCTTCAGCAACATACAACTCTAACTTACTGCAACAGAAGAAGGTTACAAAGCGGTTAGACTTTGAAAATTTAACTAAGTATGACTTCAATGCCTCTGCTCAGGACATGGTGCAAATAGAAGAATCTACTAAGTTACCGAAGTCTTCTAAACTGAAAGAATTTGGAGATGTCAGGGGCTATCGTTTCTTGGTGACAGAAGAGGAATATGATGCATTGTTATCGCAAAAGAAGGATAGAGAGGGAGAGCATAATGAACACATCAGAATCAACACGATGTTGTATAATAACCCGATGTATAACAAGAACGACACCAGTAGTACTTTAGACGTTTTTACAGACTTCTGGAAAGATAATGGTGAGATCCGGATTCCCATACCTACGATGCCATTACTGTCTGAGGTAAATGTATCAGATATATGCGCTAAGTCAGTGAAATACTTCCTATCGAAGAGTAGCAAACAACTAGATATACCTATCAAAGTGCTCATCCGCGATCAACGAATTCGTTGGCATCCAGATAGGATGACAAGACGGTACAACCCCTCAGATGGAGAGGTTGCAGTGATAACACACATGTCACAGATTCTCAACGAGCTTTGGGCACAATTTATAACTGAAAAATAGTCAAATATTAAAGGTACATATCTATCCAACACAAGGCTGGCAAAAATCTGCCGAGGTTTTTCTATCATCACTTAGTTTCCGTAGTATCCTGAGGCGTTAGAGCTGTTTCAGCGGTTGGTTCATTGGAGCCTTGTAGAGTGTCTTCATCTTGTTCTATATTGTCATCCTCTTCCTCATCGCCCTCCTCTTCGTCTTCATTGACTTCCTCGGCCTCATCCTCATCCTCTTCGTCGTCCTCCTCGGCCTCCTCAGCTTCTTCATCTTCATCTTCATCATCTGCTTCCAAATCTATCTCCTCGGCCTCTTCATCTTCATCTTCGTCTTGTTGTACCTTCCGTTTCTTTGAATCAGGGACATCTATCTCGTCCTCGCCATCCTCATTATCCTCTTCATCTTCAATATCCTCGTCATCAACACCAGGTTGTTCGGGTGGGTACTGATCTTCTGGTTCGTTATCCCATACGATATTAAATCTTGTCACCCTGGGTTTTTCTGCAAGTATATTTCTTACAACATGGTCAACCTGCACCTTTTGAGGTGGATCATTCCGTAATTCCTCCGTATCATACTCGTTGTTCACATAGTATCCCACTCTTACAAATTCTCTGCCATCGTATGAACAGGAAAGTAATATAACTGTGACGCTCACTAACTCACTGGCTGGTATAAGCTCCGGAGATGGTGGATCAGCAGTAAACAGGAATTTGTTCACGCCTACAGGGACCGGTCCCACAAGAATAGAGTCAAGCTCTTGGTCATGTTCTAACGACCTCGAAGAACCAACATATGTCAATTTCCATTCCAAATCATGCTTCAGTTGTTCCAAGCATTCAAAAGTTATTTCAAATTCATAGGGATCGGTGAATTTCGCTGGGTTATTGAGCACATTTACTCCTAATAGACTAACGATGGACATTTTTCTGGAAATTCTAATGTAAAGCTACGAGTTTATAAAAGCCAGATGGTAATAGTAAATTTCTAAGACCTGCTTTGTAGCTTTAAGTTGTGAGCAAAACGTACAGCAGTTAAAGTTTTCCCTCTTCATTTTTCTGCAGATGTGAACGACCGAGAAAGGGATATTAATGCTACTACTGCGCAGAGCTTTACGCGTTTCGCGTAGCTAACGCGATAAAAAAAAAAAGACAGAGCACATAGATGCAGTCTTAAAAGGATATAGATAAGTAACAAGCTATTTAACTATCAAACCAGTTGTAGTAGGAGTTCCTCTTGTTCAAAGGATAGCTTGCTTATATGTCTATTACTGTTCTGTGGGAATGTTCCTTGGGGCCGCCTCGGTAATGAGACATATTCATTTTGCTCCTCGCTGTCGTTCCACGAGTAGATTGGACAGTATGAGCCCGAATCTGTAGAGGCAGATCGAGTTGTGTTGGAGAATGAGTTGTATGGGAGGAAAGCTGTATGGCGCTTGAGGGAGCCATGCGAAGAGTCTGTCAGCAGCAATTGGAGATCCCCATCATGGCGCTGGGGCAAGATAGCAATGCCGCCAGAGAGACAGATGATGCCTATTACAGTACCTAGCACGCAAGCTACAGAAAACCGCTGTTCTCCGTCATAGAACATAGCACCGTTAATAATTGTCGTAATATTGTAAACCGAAAACACTAGTGGATAAAGGATTGAGGTGGACAAATAGTGCAGTGAGTAATTTAGCAAGTACAACTGTGACAATGCAAAGAAGCATAGAAAGAATATTACTGGAAGTGCGTGTCTCACTAGCGTAGGCATTCCTCGATGTCCCCTAATATCGCCCAGGATAATGTCCGCCAGGCATTTAGCGCAAAGTAAGGAATACGCAGACCAAATGCCGCTCGCATGCGCCAGCAGAAGACCCCAGAGTTGCGAGCGTCGCCTCCATAAAACTCCGCCGTTCCAGTGGCTGTTGTTGGTATCATTGACATCAATATTTCCCCTACGAATTCTCCACCAGTCAAATACCACGTAAACCACCAACATCAGAGCAATGAGGTTGCTTACGACAAAGTATAAGACAAACTTAGGACGGGCAGCTAACGCTACTAGTCTACTAAAATCATGGACCCATATCTTACCGTCTGCATTTAAGCTTATCCGCGTGCCTATCGTTCCGAGTAGCGCTCCGCCTATGCAGATTAAGCAGGTTGCAACAAGAGACTTCCTAGTAAACGGCTCTTCCAATAGCCAACTTGAAAACAAACTATTAAACAATAGACTCGCCGATTGTAGTGGTGCTACCACTACAAGAGGTAGTGTCGCAATCTGTACTGTACTACCGAGTAAATTGGCCACAACGAACATTGCAAACCCTATTTGCCATACCTTATCAATATAGACAGGGGTTCTCGCCGCTATTCTTTCCGTGAAAGATCCTGGTGAGAGAGTTAGGTTGTTCTTCCTGTGTGCGTCCCTCTTCATCACAGCTTTGCGTTGCAGAACCAGCCCAAGAGACTGAATGCCACCAGATACTATAGCAACAGCTATCCCGTAACAAATAGAGTTCTCTACCATAAAGCAAAAATAAATAAATAAATAAAGACCAACGAGTAAGTAATGAAATTACTCCTCTGTGATATTTGTAGATTTTGCCAACTTTCTCGAACTTTTTATTGCCACCCCTCTTTAAAGCACTCCCCTCTGGCTTAAAATATTCCTAGGAATTAATCAGCCTCTTAACTGACGGAAAACAAGAAATAGCAAGTCCCTCTATCCTGGATGTCTACCTATATATCTATCCCGATTAATTCAAAAGTGATGAGTAGCACTTAAAGGTATGAATTAGCTTATTGTTTTCTTGGTTTGTTCTTTTAGCAATAGTTGATAACTACTGATTTTCAATGATAATTGTATGCGTATTCCTTTTCTTATCATATTATTCTGCCAGGATCGCGGCTAAAATCTCTCGTACTTAGTTATTTTAAGCTCTTTGGGACCAACCCTTAACAAGACCACGTGATGTACCCACGTGCAGCTCTGACAGGTTACTGCACGCAATTCTCAAGTATACACTAGTATTTACTTATTATGCACCCAGTGTATACGTCTGTTTAGTTTTAAAACCTGATTAATCCTTCCTTTGTTGTTTGTGTTTGTATATAAAAGGGTCAAGAGCCTGTGCAACTGCACCAAACAAGGAGAAGCAGCACCGAAAAGGTTTCTTCGAGATTATAGTATGCCTTTGAGACGCCAGGTTCAATTCGCCTTTAACGCATGTGTTACTCTGCTCTAGCGCCCGAAAGTAGCTCAGTCACTAATTATTACAGGGTCTTTTGTTGTCTATTAATGAGTCTTTCCTTCTGATTATGTAACTAGCGTTAGTACCCCTCCTTATAAAATACTGAAGACTATTTACTACTCAGTTCGAAGCTTCCCCCTGTAAGCTGGAGTTCATAAGAAGAAACAAATATATAACGCGTCTATGGTAACATTAGCTCCTATTGTGTTATAAATGTTGTTCTTATAAAGCTTCTGTCGAGAAAAATTGCATTTTGTAAGATACATGCATCAGCAAGTGAGGTGGGCTATTTATTGTACAAAAATAAATCTAGGTAAGCAAGTTTTCTGTTTATGATAGTTAACCATCTATGGCAATTGAAAGCTCGAAAAAGTAGATTGTGATATTTGAATTTATCTAGCTCTAGCTGATTGGACAAAGACGGCGAAGATATGGCAAGAAACAGAAACTGGGAAGCTTGGATCGTGTCCTTTGCGATAATTAGTACATTCACCTTGTTTCATATGTCCTTTCCTTCACGAACTGAACTTAATCACGGGTATGATAGAGCAGACAGGTTAAAGGAACCCAACTTAGATGAAAAACGGTTATCCGTAAGGGAGCCTTTACTAGTAAACCGTTACCACAACCGCGATGCTTCGTTGTCGGTACCTTTCCTAGAGAATATTAATAAGTACTGGTTTGTAAAGGGCTCTGCGGATATAAAAAATCGTGAGGCTGTTAGACTCATCAAGATTGGGCAGAAGGAAAGCTGGGGGATGTTATTATCAAGTGGAACAGGGGACAATACCCTCAATGACTTTGAGGTTGTGTTCGATTTCAGTGTTGAAACACCCGAAGGTAAGCAACAAGGCGAAGGACTAGTATTCGTGATAACGCCTTTCAATGACTTTATGACTGCTGATTTGCGTTCTTCGTATGCGCGTGCCCAATACCAGTTCCATACCAACTTGGATATCAATAACCATGACCTTATGGGGTTTCCACGAAATCTCCCGGGCCTCGCACTCGTAATTGATACATTGTCGAATGATGTTGACGGACCAACATCTGCGCCCTTTATTTCTTTATTCTTTAATAACGACACCAGCACGTATTACGATGCGCAAAGTGATGGTCATCTCTCTACTTCCAGCAAATTGATGAGTGTTCCACTAATAACGAACGAGGAACGGCACCGTGTGCGTATAATATACTTGGAATGTGTGGGGTACTTAAAGGTTGACATAGATTATGGCGCAAAAGACAAATGGGTAGAATTGTACAAACAAGAGAAGAACCTACAGCTTCCGAAGGAACCTACTCGAGGAGAACGATACATCGGTGCAGGCGCTTTGAACAAACAGACTACACAAACTGTAAGGTTGCATAATATTGAAACATACGAATACCATTGGATCAAGGGTGAAGAAGACAGCCAGATTGAAAGTTCATTTGACTATGTTAAAGAGATCACCAGGTTCTTCAAATGGCAACTAGGAGAGGAAATTCATGTTGGGGAGGATGATTATGTAAGATGGTCAAAGATTCGTTCACAAATGAAGCACTCAAGTTATAGAGATACACCAACAGCTTCGAGTCGCATCGCGCTTTCCAGCTTCGTCAAGCGATCTTTGCTATGGTCTCTTTTCGCCTTGGTAGTTTACGCGTCATATCTGCATCTAAGGGGTGGCTTGAAAGCCAGGTTCGCTTACCGTAAACAAATTCGCAAGGATACCATCACATTTGGCATTCTAGGGTAAAACACTGGATGTCGATATGGATCTGGGTTAATTCCCGGAAAGTTTACATACATATAGATAAGAGAATATATCACAGAGCTTTTACCGTTACTTAGTGGAGTCCTGTTTAGGTTCAAAGTGGAATTGTATGCCCCATAACTCTTTTCTAATACCGAAAAGACCACCCAAAATTCTACTTTCAGGCATCTTAACATTTTCCACAAGGCTGAAACCCTTATTTCTCAGAGTGTCCCTCATAGCAGTATCAAACGAATATACTTCTATTAACAATCTCATGGATTTACCAGTCTTGTACTTTTTAGATCTTTGCTGGTAATTTTTTGTCCTAAGTAACGCCCAGTCTAACAAATCATCCAGAATCCCGCTTTTCAAATACACACGACGACAGCCCAAAGAGTTGACAGTCATCACTAGAGTTTCCTTGGTTGACAGAAGGCTATTTTCTTCAATAGACACCAAGGCAATAGGCGTCTCTCTATATATAACAACGTGGGTATTTTCTAGTAGCTCTTCTTGTGTGTCATCGATATCTTCGCTTGCCAACTTGTTCAAATTTACACCAAAAATATTGGTTCCATGGTACTCAAGAATAGCAGATGCCTTACTCTTGAATACGGAAGCACTCACCTTGGATAAGGAGGTGATGAGCAGAGAACTGACCATACACAACACAATGACAGCAGTTGACAACTCACGCTTGTTCAAAGAGACGAATGATGCCAGGTAGCCTGTGACAGACTGGAAACTACCCTCCGGCAAGCTGAATTTGCTGAAACCATAAGCAATAACTGCAAGACCAAGTGTGCTCAAAGTATATATATGTGTTGCCAAATAATGGTTCGCAATAGACTCCTTCTGCTTAACAAAATCAATGGAGAGGTTTAAAGCTGCAGTAGCCAATTCTGGCTTCAACTTACTACCATATATGGTAGGCGGAGCATCTTTATCAATGGGATTTGACAAGTTAGGGTCAAGTTGAGGAACAACCATCACAGATATTCAACAGATGAAGGCGCTAAGCAAGTTCAAGGAATAGAGAATAACTTCTTCACTATTTCTTCAAACTGGGCTACTAAGTCACTGTAGAAATACACCCGACGCCGCGTTCACCACTTTTTACTAAAATTATTTTTTTACCATTAACTAATACTTTGGATGCACGTGAATGACTTTCACGTGGTTGTCATGGAATGAAGTGGAGATTCCTGTCACCACTTTATGAGAAATGAATCTATATCGTTAGTAGTGTCGTTATTAGAATCACTTCGGTCTCATATCTAGATGTCATTGATGAGAACTTTAATCCAACCTATTATGAGTCCAAGATAGTAGCAATGCTTGTCAGGCTGACAGATGTATGGAGGCTGTTGGGCCTGCGATGTGAGGCTCTAACTTGAGGAGGCTGAGTATTTTGTGACGTCGCCATGCTGAGAACACTGGGAGGAGCTACTGTGTGTCTTCCGCGGTCCACAATGCTTGCGGGAGGGATGCCGACAGTACTCGAATTGGTGTCAAATGTCTTATTGGAAAAAACAGTAGCACGTGTAGACTGTGCTGAGTGTACATCAGAAAATGTAGTTGACTTCATTGAAGATGAGCAAATAGATACTAATGGCATAGTGCTAGCGTTATCGTTAGGGTGCTCGAATTCGACCCGCGGTAGGTTGACCATTGACTGTGACATTTGACCGGCATAATGAAACTGCTGTTGTATGTTCTGCGCATGCTGTTTTGGTTGCTGGCGTTGCTTAGAATTCCCATTTGGTAGGCCTGGTTTACTGATTGCCGCAGACGGACTGCCTTTTCTAGGTGCCCTGTTCACGTTTACTGTAGAAACCGAAGTTTGTGTAACACCACGTTTCAGACTCGGCTGTGGGGCTTTTGGAAGTCCATCGTTCGTCTGTGAAGTTAAGGTAGCTTGTGTCTTCTGGGTGCGGTTGTTAAACGAGGATGTAGAAGATTTGTGTTCTCTATTGGGCTGGATTATCCTCTTGACCCACACTGATAATTTATTCCTGCGCTCTTAATTATACAAACTGTTAGTATTGCGACATGTACTTTAGTCACCTGTGGACTTCAGCCCACCTTCAATCTCAGTATAGAGGTAGACATGTCGAAGCAAGTTTGGAATAGGTTCCGGTTGGGAAGGCGGGAGAAATCCTCAAAGGCGGAGGACAAAAAACAAAAAGGGTTTGTGCGCTGTGCGGTTTAACACATACCTTGAAAAGTACTACTTTGATTATTCGAACTGGACATATTGGGGTTGTCTGGCAGTCTGCGTTGGATGGTAGCAAGTAGCACTTCCTTTTAAAAAGATGCGTCTATTTTGGTCTCTGTTCTAAATGGTGATGTTGCTGCGTTGATAAATTTGCACTCGCTTCGGTTATGTGGTGACGGCATTTTCGTAGTCTCACCAAGTGCCCACACTAAAAACACCTAAAAGGGGGGAGGCGATAAAGCTACCTTTGCACTCGTATTTCTCACTATTACTAGCTAAATTTTTGCGAGTACTGCATTTCATAGTATTATACTTTTTGTGTATTAGCCCGTAGCTAGGGTTTTTATCTACAAAGTGTACTACTGTTTTAGGTCGAAGATAAAATAATCTAGCTTCTGTGTTCTTGGTGTATGGCTAGCTCTCTATCCAGTTTGGCTGTGGCCATCGGATATCTCCAGCAATCCTGTTGAGGCCTGCTGTTGGCTGTGACAGTTAAATCGTAGCATGCTCCCTGTAATCTACTACCAAACCAGGTAACAATGAAATAACAGTGTTCCAAAATCTAGCACAGCCTTAAGTGCTCATTAGTCATACGATTGTACGTATGTCGCGTAATAGCTGGTCGTTTCCAGCGTTCTGTTTTCTTACTAAGACATATACATAGCTAATGGATTACAAAGTCCTTTGCTGACGCATCCCATGGCTCTCAAAAAAGCCCCACAGAGTAATCCATATCGCTACATGCGAGCCCAAAGCAAGCAATGACAATGGCCTCCAGTCGTCACCCTTCGAGCCACTTGAAACAAAGCCAAGAGAAAACAAAGACGAATGTAGTTATTGTGGTAATTTTCTAGTTACTCAAACACTGTGGTTCTAGTGACATTTACTAAGCCGGTATACCAGTTGGGCTTACTTTTCTCGCAACTCGCGACACTGTTACGCTTGTACTTCTAAATTTATATCCACTTGTATACATATGTAGTATATAAACCAAAGAGAAAAAAACAACAATTAATTCCTTCAGAAATCTATGGCACCGGAAACGCTTGGGAAACAGACGAGAGATCAAATAATTAGATTTACGCTATAATTCACATGCACGCAGGGGGGCTCAATTAGGGAACCCATGTTAGATTTTGATGCAACGCAGATCTTCGAGGTAAAGGTAAAGTACTACTGTAATTGGCAATGCTGTTCTCGAACGCTTGTGGCAATGGCGAAGTAAAACTACCTTTGCCTAATAACTAGAACCTCAAAGGGGCTACAAATGTCATCTTGCCTACTAGGCTACTAAAATTAATAAAGGATACCTTTTCAGGCACATTGGGATGTTTGCGGGTTCTTTTTTTCTATATAGCTTTATGTAATGTGTGTCCTGACTGTAGTTAATAAATAATAGTAAATTGCTTCTTAAAGGAAGTATCTAGTTCTTTACACAGTTACATTAGAGCCAACTAACAGCCCAGTATATAATTGAAAAACCTTTACTTCATTCGCATAAAAGATAATAACTATTATAATAGTAACAACGTATGGAAGAGAGGGGAAAGTTTCGTTCTCAGAACTTTGATCCCGACCCTGTTAGAATTGACCTGGCTAGGAATTAGACTGTAATATAGTAACTTTTGTTACCCTTCAGGCAGCAATTACTTCCTCATTCTCATTCCCGCCTCCCAGGACTTCGTCAGCTACGGCGGTAATTTCGGCGGTAGAAACTGATCCCTGTGTGTGCAGCGTCGCGGACTTAACTTTTTCAAAAGTCTTAGATCCGAGATCAACGCCAGTAGAAACAATGGCTCTGGGTATACTGTCATAGGAGTTCAAGTTACCTTCGTAGGCCTTAGAAACAGTTTCGTAGGCAGCCTCGTACCGTGGCTTGACAAGCTCATCATATTTGTTGTTGATGAGGTGTTTAGTTGATTCGACCTTTTCGTTTAGAGAACTAATGTACTGAGATTCAAATTTATTCCTGGTTGGTTCTAAATAGGACTCAATCATGTTCTTTGTAGGCGTAATGTATCTTTGCGATAGGTCCTTGCGCAACGCGTTGGTTGTGTCACTCAACTCGCGTACATGGGGGAGGTTGTTATTGTTCATCAAACTCAACTTCAAAGACCCTGTCTGAGACGCAAAGCCACCGGTGGATGCACTATCAATACTTTGATCAGCGCTGGCCAACCCGTTCCCGTTCCCGTTCAAGCCGTTAATTCCGTTCTCATAAGAAGGAGGCTCCAAGGACTTTGGAATAAATAGGGTAATGGCATAATTAGAAATGTTTGCGACAAAATCTAAGGCAAATAGCCCAATCCATGGCCCAAGCTTGTTGTTGTGCTGTCCAAACTGGTGGTAAAACGCATCCACACCATCACGCAAAACAAGCTTGTTCACTGCCTCGTCCAAGTTCCGTAGTAAAATAAGGAGTGTGTCGTACCCATCTTTGAAAACAGTAGGCGCCGAAGGTGAATCCACCAAGTACTCCTTAGTAACTCTCAAGAAGGATACAATTAGTACCATACCATAGGATACTAATGTCCAGGATAATAGATAGTTAATACCCGCTTTTAGCCGTGGGTATCCTTGCAAATGTAAAAGTGTCGGAGATGGTGGCGTTGGCGCCCCTTTATCTTTTTGTTGTTTAACTAGCTTAACTGCCTTAGTACCTGACATCTTCCTTCTCTGAACGCTTATATATTTATTCCCTAACCGCTTTACCGCTAATCAAACAAATGAACAACTGGCTATAGTCTTCCACTTTTTATACCTGTAGTTTAGAAATTCCTGTATACAAACTGAGACTGTTCAAGTAAATAATCCAATATATAAGACTAACTATATAAAAAAAAAAAATTCACAATATATTTCAAAAAAATAAAAAGTACAGCAGGAAAAGGGGAAAATAATAATAGGTAGAAGCGGTGTGAGCCTCATTATCGCCTTGTGGAATAGAAGCCATGTATTCAGTATTGATGTATCTGTGGCAACAATTTGGTAGTTAATCCAAAGGTCCGATAGGTTATCGCTTCACATGATGTGTATTCCAAAATGAAACTGGCTGGTTCCTAAAATGGTGCTAAGGCCAAAAAAATAAAAATTAACCCCGCAAGTTCCATCCTTCGAAGTTGTGGGAACCTCGAGATGAGATGAGATGAGATGACAAAAGGCAAATGAATGAACAGAATAGAAGGTAGGTGCTAAGCAGCGCATAGCTTACAGAAAATGTTGTATCGATTTATTTTTTTGTTTTATTCCCGTTCTTACCATTATGACTGTTTGCACTCTGGAGGCTGCTCTTTTTTGGCAACATTAGCAAACTCATCTTCTTCAGATTCCTCCTGAAGAGTGTTACTATCAGCTTCTTCATCATCGTCATCGTCTTCTTCTTCCTCTTCTTCCTCTTCGAAGGAATCTTCGTCACCTAGAACATCTTCATCATAATCGAACTCCCTGGCGACTCCTGTAAACCAGTCAACGGCTCTAGGGATTAATTTATCCTTAATCTCCTCACCAATAGCGTAGTCCAAAGCTAGTCTAGACTCCAGTTCGGTGACAACTTCCTCATCCTCATCGGGATGAGCTTGTTCATCATCTGAAATATCGCCAGTTTTGTTTTCAGACTTTGGAACAGCTGGAGGATCGAAGAAATTGAAGAACGATTCGACAGGTGTGATTTTCTCAATGGTACGTACTTGTTTAGTACTCTTATTCCTTTGTTTACGTTTTTCGACTATTACGGTAACATTATCATCGTTGCTGTTCCATTGAATGGAGGAACCCTCTGCATGGTCGTAGATGAAGTCACCAGAGTAGCCCAATTCCGGCTGGTAGTAATATGTCTTGGTCAAAATCTTATCTTTAAAGAAAGGATTTTCCTCAAACTCGAAAAACAACTTAAAGCCGGGTTTGCCTTCAGTTAGGTATTCCATCCAGACATTAGTTAAACAGTCTAAGACTTCAGCATCTCTGTCAGTAATTGTCTGAGACACCATTGGAAGGTTTTCTAAGGCTGTCAACCAGAAAGAAGGAATGCCTTTTGCTGTTTCTGCGTTCTCCGCATCTTCTTCCTCTTCTTCCTCGTCATAGGCTTCACTATCATCCTCCTTGTCCAAGATCTTACCAGCACTGATTTCTTCGACGGTCGGTTCCTCCAAACCCTTGACCAAAGCAGCACGGCGTTCGTGCAAAGGAGCGTATTTCATCAAGTATTTATTCTCTAGTTCAAACATCTCCATCTGAAATTCTCTCTCAAGTTCGAAAAGGTCTTTTTGCAATTTCTTTAAGGCATGAATACGATCTTTCACTTTGTGAGGCAGCGAAGAAATATATCCAGAATCTTGACCTAAGAGTGATCCTAACTTTCCCTGAATGGTTGCCAAAAGTTGAGGATTCTTGGCTAGAGCTGCATTAATGTCCTCCTCTTTGATTGTTTGAGGGACCCTTGAGGTTTGTTGGCCTTGTAAGGTGGGGTTTCCATTCTTCAAATAGGAGTCCTTCAATACACTGGCAGGTGTATTCTGAGGTGTGGGAGCACCATCGATTTGGTTCTTAGTCTTAATAGGAGATGCCATTAGTCTCTTCTTGATGCCGCTTGACCAACTATATGATATATATAATATAATAATACACCAGGAATGGAATGTGATTTCCTCCGTCAAGTAGTATAAGTGGACGGAACTTGCTTAAAATTCGCTCTACAGAGCGTTGCCCATAAAAAAAAGTTGAAACAAGAAAGCTAAAACAAGACAGTAGTGCAATTGCGATTACCAATACATAATCACAAATTGGATACGACTAAATAATACACATTGGATGTCAATAGGACGGCAGCCCCGATATGAACAGGATTTGATAGTACTTTTGACTTATTTTGTCAGTAGTGAACCATAATTCTGTCAATTCTATCACCTTTCTTTTTTTATGATGCGAGATGTATGAAGGGAATAAAAAGAAAAACAATCTTGGATCTTTGAGAGTAGTACAATGGCAAAGAAGATACATAATCACCTTGTCCCTTTTCGCGCTCCATGTGCTTACATGTAAGCTAAGCTTACTTCCGTAGTTCCTTGCTATAGCATTGTGGTTCAAGTAGCATATAAATTTGTTGCAAAAGGAAATAGATGTTTCACAAATTTTATGTATGCTGTACTTATAGGTCTCTGGTGTAAATCCCAACATCCAAGTTTGCCTCCCGGTAGCCAAGTTGGTTTAAGGCGCCAGACTGTAATTGATCAAGTTATCTGGAGATCGGGTGTTCGACTCACCCCCGGGAGAATTTTTTTTGTCCTTTACTAAAGGTAATGTTTGTAAGATACGTACCTTGATGGAACTCCTAGAGGTTCCAATTATAACCAACCAGTTTGTATGTCGTATAACTGGGCCTCACTCGAGCGTTCTGCTGTTCCTGATCAAGTACGATATTCAGTCTTATATTATACTTGCGGTGGTATTATCCCAGGTGAAGGCGAGAAAAAAATAACTCAGACTACTGTATGTACACTTATTTTATAAAGAACCACAGCAATGGTTAAACCAATTATCGCACCTAGTATCCTTGCTTCAGACTTTGCTAACTTGGAATGTGGTTGTCACAAAGTTATCCAAGCTGGAGCGGAGTGGTTGCACATTGATGTAATGGACGGCCACTTCGTCCCTAATATTACACTAGGACCACCTATTGTGAAATCGTTACGTTCAGCAGTCCCAAGACCAGAAGATAGCTCAAGTGATAAGCCCAAAGCATTCTTTGATTGCCATATGATGGTAGAGAACCCTGAAAAATGGGTCGATGTATTTATAGAGAACGGCGCAGACCAATTTACTTTCCATTATGAGGCTACTAAGAACCCTTTGGAATTGGCAAAAATGATCAAATCCAAGGGTATCAGAGCGGCATGCGCAATTAAGCCTGGAACTCCCGTTGATGTGCTTTTCGAGCTTGGGCAGTATTTAGATATGGCATTAGTTATGACGGTGGAGCCGGGCTTTGGTGGTCAGAAATTTATGCCTGAAATGATGCCTAAAGTTGAGCAATTGCGGAAGCGATTCCCAGAATTAGATATTCAAGTTGATGGTGGATTGGGTAAAGACACAATTCCGCACGCTGCAAAAGCCGGCGCAAATGTTATAGTTGCTGGTACAAGTGTTTTTACAGCAAATGACCCAGTAGACGTGATTTCATTCATGAAGAATTCTGTCAAAGAAGAACTTGCACGTAGAGGATGTCTCGACTGAGGTGGTTTGTTTTAGTTTGTTACTTTCTCTTTCTGTATTTAAGTTTAATTTTCACTACTAAATATACAGTTTTACATACAACAAACAGAGATATGATGAAGCGCCTGTAAACTAATATACATCTATATAAATGCCTACCTATTACGGTATTTAGAAATATTGGCTTCCCAGAGTAGTTCCTGCTCCGGTTTGTAGAGTCAACTGCTGAGCGCTAGTATCTTCTAATACGTTCCAGATGGAAGCCTTTACCTTCTCCAGTGGTTTTACCTTATGTTCCTTCTTTTCAACCTTTGAAGCTAGATTTGTTTCAACATCAAGATCCATGCCTGAGTCTTTAGCAACCTGCACCTCCTCTAATAGTTTTCTTTGCTCAATATACTTTAGGTTTCTCTCTATCTTCTTAGCACGCTTCTTAGACAGTGTTTTGGTAGTCAAAGGCCCATTTCCTAGTTTTTGACCTTTGAACAACTCCCATGGAATGGACTTAGGTTGTCCTGACATAGATGCTGGGCTCGATCTTGGAGGGGCCAACAGGCCTGCACTCTCACGGGCGTTTCTTTTCGCAGCATTTTTTTGTACCTTTCTATTAAGGTTTATCTTCTGCTTTGGTCTGTTGATAGAGTTTTTGGAGGGCATATCTGAGAGTATCTAGGACAGCAGAAAGTTAAGAGCTGTAAAATACGCTTGTTGTAGTATGGCTACTGGCGATGAAGGTCATCTCTACGGTTAACAAATTTTTCAATTTTGAACGCCGTGAAAACGACCCCGCAGAAAAGAAACGCGCCTGGTAGAACTTGCAAAGCTATAAAGACATAAGAGCTTCAGCTAAAGCAACATATGTTAGAATGGTAGTTTAAATGCTCCTTATGTTATTATATACTATGTCCAAAGTCGCTATATAGTTTTTTTTTTCTGTTTCACCTACAGTAATGCGCAGCTACTGATTAATACAAGATACGTAGTACAGTCAGTCCAACGACTCACTGAAGAACATAAACTTAGTTGGTAGAAGGTCCTAACGAGATATTAGATAGGCGCTAAGCTAGCCAGGGATAACACATGTTAGTGCTGAATGCATATTTCTGGTTGTAAGTTCTTATTTGGTATTTCGAAAAGCTCATAAATATAGGCTTTAAAGGGAAAAAGTCGCTTTATTCTTTTCCAAATAGTATCCTTAACAACACACAGGCGAAGCCATCTTAATAACTATTACCTGTTGAAACTGTACTTTGGAAGTGCCAAACATGCCTTCAAAAGAGAACATGACAGATGCAGAAGATGTTCTTGAATTTTTGGATTCCTTACCTGAAACTAAGGGAACGCCAAAACAACGATCTGGTAAGAAGAACGAAACGGAAGATGAACATATCCTAGACTTCCTAGATGAATTAGAACAAAGTAACTTGACTATAAGTTCTAAGAAGGGTTCTGTAGAAGGCTTACCTAGGGAGAAAAGTGTCAAGAAAACGGCAGCCGAAGAACAAAAAGACGAGAAGCCAAAGCCAGCAAACAGGAATGAGCTTTCTGATAACAAGCAAGAGGCAGCTGACTCTCCTGAGGGGGGCACTGAGTTGAAGCATGAGCAAAAAGAGGCAAGCGATCCCATATCTTCACTTTCGAGCTGGTGGTCGAGCAGTGGGCAAGCTACGGTATCTAATATGTGGTCCAAAACTGCAAAGCATGCTAACCAAATTAAGGATCGCTTAGCCCAAGAGCAGCAAGAACTGACTACTAAACTAAACACAACTTCCTTCACATCTAAACTTACAAATACCAGTGTTCTTGCAGACTTGACCAGCCAACTCACAAAAATTGTGGTGGGCGATACAGAGGAAGTGCTACGTATCCATGTAGTGCACGATTTAGTCAACTTCCACGGACTATCATACCAAATCGAGTCGCAGTTTGACAAGGTGTTGAAATCTCAAGTTCAAGGCGAGGTCCGCATTTTTGTCGACCAGTGGGATCGTCCTAACGAGACACACTCTTTCAGTTCTAGCAGTACTCCATATCAGCTGAACTTATTCCAAGGAAAATCTATGGAAGGTGATAAGCTCTGCATGGCTAACCTAGAGAATGCCATTAAATTGTTTAAAAAGGCGAAGGACGAATTCCAGAAGCAGCGCGGTGCCAGCGATCTGGAAGCTATCCAAGAAGAGGAAAGCAAGATAAGCGATGTATTTGTTGGGATTCTTGCTGTAGGTCAACAAGCCAAGGATGGCATTGGGAAAGTAATTGACACTTCTTCGGCAGGAAACTTCAATTTCACACTTGTTTTAAAGGACATTTCCAATGACATATCTTTAATCGTGAGATCACAAGGGTTCCCTATAAGATGGGTTGATTGGTTGGAGGGCAAAACTGAAACAAAAGACAAGTCATCCGAGACTCCTGCAGATGTGGAGGTGGACCCTAGCGAGTGGATTGCTGAATGGATTGACCAAGGCCTTGAACTTTCCATTGGTGTCCTTGCACAAAACTACGTTATCGAGCGGATGGGTATTTAATTGGATATATGATTCTTCTGCTGTTCGTGAACGTTAATTATCTCAGAACACACATATACTTACATATATTGAGTATGTATACTCCACCCTTCTCAGGGTGTTTTTGAGTACTACTTCAGATATTTACCCATGCAGCGTTTCTCCCAATCAATCCATATACCTGCTGTTTTTCGCCAATTACCGTTAGCTTCACAATCTGTAAGACTGCTTCGGAACAAAGGATCAAATGGTGGTTTACGAAGAATACTTTTTATGTTAGGAACTTGTTCAGTTATCAAGTTCTCATTCACGTCACGCATGTATAGAAGCTGATCGCGAGTTGGAAACATGTTAGAGACCTGCACTGACACCTTGTCTGTCTTATTCTCTAGTGAATTCAAGATCACGGATGGGTCAGGCTGTATTGTAGTGTGGGTGAACAACGTAATTATCCGAGGCTGCTTCTGAAGTGTTCTAAATAGAGACATTATCTTACTCCAATGCTCTTATATTGGAATATAGACCGAGTACTGTTTATCCTATATTAATTGTAGCTAGTATGTTTTTCAGTAGGGGTCAAACAAGACTAAACTCCCTATTTTAAGTTCAAATGGTGATATTTTAAAGCTTCATACAACAGACATACACACAAAACATAGAGAAGCAATACAATGATGGCCAATTTATAACAGTAAATAACTAAGAAGCAGGATATTTCTATATGAAGGGCTTGAGTAGCTTGCGGGTCCAGCACTTGTTGAACCAGGTTGAACTAGAAAACTATTCACGTATTAAATGATTGCGAGTCCATTTTTTTCGTTGAACTTTTTAGACTAATCTTCTAAAAGGTTGGACGCACTTCATAGTAAATGGCAAAAGACTAGGTAACGATAAAACAAACCAAGTCTCGAAGGATTGCAGGTCGTGGAAGGTCCTTAAGAACAGTAAATTCACCACTGCTACCATACTTAATGTCGCAAAGTAAAATATCAGAGGGGGAGGCCGACCTGTATTTGGACCAGTACAACTTTACAACTACTGCAGCAATAGTTGGTTCCGTTGACAGGAAGATATTTGTTTTGCTTCGTGATGGAAGGATGCTCTTTGGAGTTTTGAGAACTTTTGATCAATATGCAAATTTAATTCTACAACATTGCGTGGAAAGAATATATATTACTGAGGAAAATCAGTATGGGGAGTGCGATCGGGGCGTGTTTATGGTTCGTGGTGAAAATGTTGTTATGTTAGGCGAAGTGGATATTGATAAGGAAGACATTCCTCTGGAGTCTATGACGCGTGTTCCGTTTGAGGTAGCTGATGACTATCGAAAGAAGCACAATGAAGCAAGGTTCAAGGTAGAGACCCAAAAGGGCAAGGAATTGGCAAAATATGGGTTAATTCATGATTTCCATAAATCAGACTTGTACTAGTTGACAGGACGCAAGACATGGAATGCTAATGGTAATATTGATAATAACAAAGGAGAAAACAATTCTTGGGTGGCATATGTATATAAATTAAAGATGTCAACATTTGCGAATTTACGGAATTAACTAACTTATTAATGGTATATTAGTAGAATTGGTATTGCATATTTTTCTTAGAATCAGACAATCTACTTTTTTAAGCTTTAGCGAAACCACCAATCCTTTAGAAAGCTATAAAAACTTTTTCACTTTCGATAGCTCATCATCCCAGGTTTTTTGATTCTTGGAGAAATTAGATATTTCCAGCTTTCCCAGTTGGGATAAAAGCGCCTCATCTGGTCCTTCATTCACTCTGGATGCCCTGCACGTTTGCCACATGCTAACCAATGCATTCTCTACGGAACATAAACCAAGGGAACCATGGACTTGTATAGACCAATCTACTAGGCTACTCATTTCTCTAGGCGTAAGTATCTTTGCCATTGCGATGTCATCACGTGCTTGTTTTATTCCTTCCACTTGGCATTTAACAGCTGCATTGCAACATAGCAGTTTACAAGTTTCAATTTTTATCTTCCACTTGGCCACATCCGTTTTAAAGGTTTCTGTTTTTTGTAGCTTGGAGCCAAAAACCTTCCTGTTAGCTGCTCTTAACTGCGCTTGCCTGAGTGCTTCTTGACCCATCCCACAAAGTTTCATGCACTGGTATAGCTTTGCAACGCTAGATCTTACCTGCACCATTGAAAACCCTTCACCTCTGGCACCTAGCACGTTCAATGGCACTACCACGTTCTTGAATTGTATTTGGTAATATTTGTTATTGTCTGTGATGGAGCTGGCGCCGCCAGTCTCTATGCGATTGAAGGTAATTCCTTCCGCATTCATATCATCCTTATCTATAAGGACAACCGAATGTTTTTTGTAGATATTACCTTCTTCAGGTTCTGTAATACATAAAATTAACCATAGATTACATTTATCATCTTCCAAAGCTGGTACAAACCATTTTGCACCATTTAGTTTCATTGTTCCGTTAGCCTCGTCAATATCACATTTCGCGGTGACATTGAGAGCGTCAGAACTAGAAACATTTTGTTCACTGACCATAAAACTAGAGCTTAACTTTTCTGAAACCATTGGATATAGATATTTGGACAACTGAGCGGGAGAGCCGTATCTTAGTAGTAGTTCCATGGTACCTAAGTTTACCATTGAACTATCAGTGTGCATCACAGCCTGAGCTAGTAAAGATTTCCCAAAAAAGAAGCTCAGAATACTATATTCCAAAACACTTAGCCTATTCTCATAAAACGGGTCTTTATTTTCAAACTTTTGCATTGTAACATATAGTTCGTCTAAATTCAAAAGTTGTGCCCTACTGCGCAATTTGTGAACCAAGGGACATTTGTCCATGTCGTAACCGTTCTCTTGCAATTGCTTTAAATATTCCGTTTCTTTGCTTAAACATTCAATATCTATAAATCTCCGAAGAGCTTTAAGAGTTTCATACGATTCGTTGGATATTTTGTCCCTTACTGCAGCAGGTATATAGTTTGAAATGGGATCAACGTCTTCTAAAGTAGGTTTTTTGTAAGTAAGTGGTCTATCAGAGATATTTGGCATTTCGGTAATGGCAGGAAGAGNTAAATGTGGGAACTTCCAATATTCAATTCTATTCCAACATCAACAGCTCTTGCTATTTTTTTAATTGTATGCTTTTATAATAATTCTGTCGCATAATCAAGATCGAGATATACAAACCCTTAGAGAACACAAAGCGGGTGGCTAATCTTAGATATGAGGAATATGACGCAGGTTCAGTCGTGATGACATTGATACATTAACACAAAAACACTACACAGTATTCTTCTGCGTCTGACGTTTTTGTTAAACCTTTTTTCAGCAATACTGACACCTGTGACACATTCTGTCTCATTCAACCGCCAAACATATATTTCCCAAAAACGTAGAACTGGCAACTGACGCTGATATAAGTGTCAGTGAGTGCCATACTTGAAAGCCCATTTATGAGGTATTGGCTGATGTCAGAACATACGTCTAGCTACATGCAGAAATACTTATCAAAAGAGGACCTTCCTCAACTCTGTAGCAAACTTTCCATTGAAAATAAGTAATTTTGCAACATAAATAGCATTGAGTTTCAGGGCTTTCCTCGAGTTTTAATTCTATGTGTTTTTTCATAGGATTAAATTCTACGGATAATTGCGTGTCATTTCATTCAGCACTGACACAATACGACGTATAGTTGTGCAACTTCCCAAAATAGCCTAAAAGCACAATAATTATACAACAGAGGAAAGAAACAAATTGGGCTGTGACGAAGGCAAGATACTACAACGTATATCCCTTCTTAGGTCCCTCCAGATGTCTATTACTCACTGAAAGTGTTAAAGGGATTTTATCGTCGAATTGTTTTTTTTTAGCTTGCATGTGTAGAACATAGAAAATTTTTACGTCGAAAAGTACGCGATGGTCATCGAACAACATGGTCACTCTTGCATTATCCCTGCGCTTTACTCAGAAGACAAGATATACTACTGCTAGCGCCATGACCATATCTCATTTCAACGAGTATAAGGATGTGATTCAAGATGGTGATCTTGCACTGATTTGGATATCGCGTGATAACTTGAAACCAGTTACAATTAGATCAGGTCAATTATTCAATACTCGCTATGGTTCGTTTCCTCATGATGACATGATTGGTAAAGAATATGGTTCACAAATTACAATCAGGACGAAGACTAATAACAGATTTGGTTTTATTCATGTGTTACAGTGTACGCCAGAACTTTGGACGTTATCTCTCCCACACAGGACTCAAATCGTTTACACACCGGATTCTTCCTATATCATGCAAAGAATGCAATGCAGCCCTCAATCTAGGGTTATTGAAGCTGGTACTGGTTCTGGTTCCTTTTCCCATGCATTTGCAAGAACAGTTGGGAAACTTTTCACCTATGAGTTTCATAAGCTTAGGTATGAGCAAGCATTACAGGAATTCCAGGATCATGGACTCGCGGAGAACGGAAATATAACCATTACCCATAGAGATGTGTGCAAAAATGGGTTCAATATTGTACCGACGGATATTACCTCGTATAACTTTAAAACAACAGAAACAGATGTAGATATTGCTGCAGACTGCGTATTCTTAGACCTCCCAGCACCATGGGAAGCTGTTCCACATCTAGACAGAGTTATTTCCAGGACGAAGAAGGTTACTTTATGCTGTTTTTCTCCATGCATTGAGCAAGTTGATAAGACTCTGGAAGTATTAGAGAAATACGGATGGCATGACGTTGAAATGGTTGAGATTCAGGGTCGGCAATTTGAATCAAGGCGACAAATGGTACGGGAACTGGATGATGCTCTGGAAAGATTAAGGGATGTCAAGAGACGCAAACAGGTGGGACTGGAGAGACGAAAGAGGTTGAGTGAACAACTTTGTTCCTCAGAGGAAATA
Organism: Eremothecium coryli CBS 5749; assembly: GCA_000710315.1. Lineage (NCBI taxonomy): Eukaryota > Fungi > Ascomycota > Saccharomycetes > Saccharomycetales > Saccharomycetaceae > Eremothecium > Eremothecium coryli. Next base: position 597,271 of record AZAH01000003.1, read on the forward strand.
CATGATGATGCTAGACCAATGACTCCGAAAACCAGTTACAACCCATTTGGTAAAGGTTCTAGAATTAAAGAGGGCGACAGCAACTTTGAATGGAAACAGGTGGCTAAAATTGAGTCTGAGATAAAATCCCATACATCATACTTGACCTTTGCATCTAAAATATTAGATAAAACGAGGAACGAAGAGGAGGTCGTGAAACTCCTTGAGAAGTTTAAGGATTACAAACCTACCGTACAAGAGGTAAATAAGAAGCAACGTAAGTAAAGGCCAAATAACGCCGAAGGTTGTATACCTCTCAAACTTCTAAATATCAACTCTTTATAGTTTAGACTGTCTATATCGATATAAGAAGGTTCAACCATGGGTATGAAATATAATTTATTTATTCCAAATTTCTGGTATAAATTGTAGTATCAACAATATGGAGCTTTTAAAGAGAAACAAAAAAAGGCTAGTCACTCGTAGAAGCGGAACGTGCACGACATATCTAACGCATCATCTAAAAAGCAAGCACCAAGTGAGGATACCTACAGTACCATCAGGTAGCATACAGTTTTTTTTTTTTTTTGTGATTAGCTCCATTTATGGCATTCCAGAACATGGAAACAACTATCTCACCCACTGAACATATGAATGATGAAGCTCATCAAGATATCGATGCTTACCTGACACCCCTCCAGCCACACACTATTTTACTTAAAGATGGTGAAACTACTGCCACCATGTATCCAATTCGAGCAAATCCAGACTTGCTACCTATGGGTCTTTTAGCATTTTTATTGGATGAGTTTAACATGGAAATCGAGAAAGGTGATAGCTTTCCATACTACGAGCCATTGGACCTAGATGAATTCCGAAAAATATGGTTTCATATTCATGGAATTGTGTGCGTAATGGTGTTAGGTGAAATACCTGAATTAGATTATTCCATGGATGTCGGTGAGGAGGCTAACCAACAACAGATTGACCAACTGCGACAGCAGGGCGTAAATACGGCACGCAATACTATACAGTATCAGAAAAGAAAGGTACGTAGAAACTTGAATTTGAATATACAGTGGGAAAAGCAGTGCTTAGGTATGTTCAACGTTGTACCGGCGTATCCCGGAAGGTCATCACATGTAGTTACAGGAACCTTTTTGGTCAACGCAGGAATAAGGGGGAAAGGGATTGGACGAACATTAGTGGAACGTTTCTTAGATTGGGCACCTCAACTTGGGTTTACTTCTTGCTGCTTTCCATTGGTGTATGGTACGAACGTGGGTATCAGGCGAATACTGGAATCATCGAATTTTAAAAGAATTGGCAAATTACCAGAATCAGGCATCCTCAAGGGGTTTGATTCACCAATAGACTCTTTCATTTATGGAAAGGAGTTTACACATGTTTCAAAACAAATAGATGCCGTCAATTCAGCCAGGAATGACTCAACTAAAGCTAAATATGAACGGCTAAAATTCTATCTCGAAACAAATGAGTATCCCGCATCCTGTAGTCGAAATGAAAAGGCTCGTTTGCGCGTAATGTCAAAAACACATTCTATACTGAATGGAAAGCTAATGTTCAAGGGCCGTGAGGTAGTTTACGAGCCTCAACGACAGCTCGAGATTGCATATGAGACCCATGCAGTAGATCACCAAGGTATAAACCGTGTTACCTCAAAAGTCGCAGAAAGATACCACTGGAAGGGTATAAAGCAATCCGTTGCAAAAGTTATAAGTACATGCCATACTTGTCAAGAAAACTCTGGCAATGCTGAAGACATTTCATATGGCACCGGTATGATTGTAGACGCTACCGATCCAGAGCACCCGACACACATTCTCGTTCACTCAAACGCTGGCGAAGAGCATCTAAATGTAACATCCCCTACTATGGACTGTTTAACTTCGAATGACGAAGAGGCCTACAGGCATAACAACTCCGAAGTACAATCACCCCATGTTAAACTTTATAAATCTCGCGGCCAAATTAGGCGCATTAGGTTTGGCTCACAGCCTGGCAAGGAACGCATCGCCGCTAAGAGCGTAACAAATAGCGATGAGTCTATGAATAGTTTCACCAAGTATGTGGAAGAACATAGGAGAGCCACCAAGAACAAGCGGGCTCGATACTCAGATCTTTCGCCAAACTTGCTACACCAAGAGTCTGCAAGGGCGGAAAGTGAACCTGGAACTGTTCTATTAGACGATTCTACTCCTAATATCGTAGATGACGCTCTGCTTAATCTAGAGGATAATGTAATCGCTGCAGTTGAGGCAGTTCGCAAAGAACAACAACAGCAACAACAGCAAATGAGACGACACAAGCAAAATTTAAGTGTAGAAAGGGATCATGAAACAACCAATAATGAAGAAAACGGTGACGATAGTCGCCGGCATGCACGTGCCAACACTGTAGAAGAAGAGCTAGATGATGACTCTTCTTTTCACTCCGATAATCGATATTATTGATGTGCATTAAACGCTTTACAATATGTGTGTAACTTTTATCTGTTTCTTATAATATGGTCAAGAACTATATGGCCTGCGCACAATACAAAGAACAAGAGCATTCTAGCAAATAACTTTTTACAGCATATAATAGCTACGTGATGTGTATAGTTTTATACCATCGACATCACTTGTGGTTGCATTTTTGCCCATCGAGCAGAGAAATGTCAACTTAACTTATTGTTAGCTTGGATGCTTTGTGCTCTATGTTCGGGAACTAGGTCACGAGTAAACATGAAAAAGATAGACAATCCACCGTCACGACTGTTTTAATGACACATAACGCGGTGCAAAACATACGCAAAGAACAAACTTAGAACTTCCTATCAGCACTAACTGTTTTGTTCCTACAGTAGTTTGCTATGCTCAACTTCTTTCGACAGATACGGAGCATATTCAAAGAGTCACACACCCCTCTCCAGCAGATTATTCTATCGCGAAAAGCATTCTTTCAACTTCTAGGATACCTTGGGAGCTGTACACTACTGACAATCTTGGCACAAGCTTACTGAATTACATATGTTACAGCTTTCGCGCTATTTCCCTCCTTCCACCTATTCTTCTCCACTCGGTTTGCGAAGTGACTAAGATGTAGCATTCCTTGAGAGAGAGCTCGCGTTCAAAAAGAGAGAAAAATTGAAAGGAGTATGTTGCAAATGTCTGGGCAGTCAAGCATTTATAATCTGTCTTCCCACTGTTAATCTAGTTAGTCTATTATTCCATCATAAGTAGCAAGTACAAGTAGGTTGCAAAATCTATGAAAAAAAGAATCAAGGCTTATTGACTTCCCGAAAAAAATTGTTTCGAACTACAACTTACTCGTAGCAGAGGTAGGCAAGAGATAAACTGAGTAATCCCAGCTAGCATTAGAAGTCAGCTTCATTACCATATTCTGAAGTTATAATCTAAGTTTGCAGGGTACAAAATAAAGCTTATCTTGTGAAAAAGTGCTCTCCGTTTCGAACAATCTGAAGCAAGGCGAAAACTCTGGAGAAAGAGCTTCTACAAGGGTTGAGCATTCTTTCATATACCCATTTTCTATCCAGGCAAGTTAATAAGCTTTGTTTAGATTGGTATCGCCTAAGAGCGTCTAACAGTTGCTTGGTGATCTCGTTTAGTGAGTTAAAACAACAAATAGAAGAGGAGGGTGTAAAGATTAGCTGAGTGAAATGGAAAGAAGTAACCTTCAACGTTCAGGGAGTATACACTCAGGTAGCAGTGCGAGTAAAAATTACAGCAACATTAATGCAAACCTTCATGCTAGGGTGAAGGCATTTCAGGAGCAGCGCAAGCTCAAGAGGTCAGGAAGCGTGGGTTCCAAGAGTTCTAATCAATCTCAAGACTCTTCCTCGATTCAGCATATAGTGAATAAGCCATTGCCTCCTTTACCGGGTATTAAGGCTATTCCGAATAAACTACAGCGCCAGGAGAGTAGTAGTGGGGAACTCCCTCACGTGAATCCTCTACCTCAAGCTAGAAGACAGGGTGTAGCATTGGTTAATGGATCAAGGCCTGCTTCAGCCTTACCCTTTTCGACAGTTTCCCCTCCGGCTTCATCGAAGCCTGGAGTGTTAGTCAGTAGTGGATCACAGAGCGATCTTCCACAAATGGCAGAGAGGTTTTCGGGACAGACTGGACAACTTGAGCAGCAATTAGGCGATCTTCAAGTATCAGTGCTAGATAGCACGAAGGTCTGTGAAAAGCAGGGAACACCAACAGAACTTGAGGAACAACAGGATAGAGAGCGGAATTCTAGCCCTGAAAGGGGTTGCATAAAAAAGGAACAGCAGCAGTCTCCCACTTCTCTCGAGGAGCACTCCGAGGTAGAGCATAGTGGCACACATGATATTAACGACAAGATGCAACAATATGAAGGGTATACGATAAAAGACGATTCAGTAGGCCAGGAGCAGGAAGAAAAGACACGGTTTTTTGACCATCCTGCCACGGAATCGTCTACTAGTTCTGATAAACTGCTATCCCAAGATGATGGGCGAGAAAAGCAACATATTACATATGAACAACCTCTACGAACTGAAGATAACCAAAGCTTGTCTTCTCCACTGCAAGCACCTTCGTTAGTACCAAGAGAGAACGTTCAACGACAAGTGGTACAGGGGAAGGATCAACCATCAACGCCGCGACCAGGCGTGAAGAGTGACTTTGAACGGCCGGATCTTAGCCATCTACCTACAGAAGTACCCATTCCTCATCACATACAACCGATGACAGAGCAGCAGCAGCAACAGCAGCAGCAGAACAGGAAAGTTCAGTACACAATGCAGAAACAGAGGCCTCCTCTCCCATATGGGATACAACAGTCACATGGCCGGTATGACATGCACCAACAAGCATACGCTAATTTCCAGCAACACTTACCGTACACTGGCCATATGTCTCATCAACAGAAGGCACGTGCTTCGTTGGATGTACACAAGTCTTCCGTACCGATGCATCCCCACTTTCAAGCTCCCTTGAATCCTATAAGGAAAGCACCCAAGCCTCCTGATACAGGCACTAATATTCGGTTGCGCCAGCAACCACTCCCCAGCATGATACCTAACATGTCTAAGCCTGGTTCTCGAACCCAAGGCCCCAATCAGCCAGTGAAACCCAAACCTTCTTTGTCTGCTCGTAGAGGTCTGAAGTTACCACCTGGCGGTATGTCCCTGAAAATGAAACAACCACCTCAAGAGTTCGCTTCGCAACCTTTAAACAGGAACCCCAACAGCCTTGGTATGGCACCTCCTAATAGAAGTAGTCGCAGTAACCCGGGATCTTTAACGAACGGTATCCAGACAACATCTACATCTTCCGACAAGCAAATGGATACCGAAGGCACAGAACCTAGTAAAACTTCAAATTCTGGAACAAATTCGAATGGTGGCCTTTTTGCTATGTTTTCGAAGTATGTCGACATAAAATCAGGCTCGTTAAATTTCACCGGCAAGCTTTCTTTATCCTCACAGGGGGTTGACTTTAGCAACGGTTCTAGCTTCCGGATAACTCTTGATGAGTTAGAATTTATTGAAGAACTAGGCCACGGGAACTATGGTACAGTTTCGAAAGTCTTGCATAAACCGACAAATGTGATGATGGCAATGAAGGAGGTCAGGTTGGAGCTAGATGAATCTAAGTTTAGACAAATTCTTATGGAACTTGAAGTACTGCATAAATGCCAGTCTCCATATATTGTCGACTTCTACGGCGCTTTCTTTATTGAAGGTGCTGTTTACATGTGCATGGAATTTATGGACGGAGGCTCTTTGGACAAGTCCTACAATTCAAGTGATCTAGGCGGCATTGAGGAACCTCAGCTTGCATATATTACTGACTCTGTGGTCAGAGGCCTCAAGGAACTAAAGGATGTTCACAATGTCATTCATCGGGATGTAAAACCCACCAACATTCTTTGCTCTGCATCTCAAGGAAGTGTGAAGCTCTGTGATTTCGGTGTTTCGGGAAATCTTGTGGCTTCGCTTGCGAAAACAAATATAGGCTGTCAGTCGTACATGGCACCAGAACGCATCAAAACACTCAACCCTGACAAGTCTACTTATTCTGTACAGTCAGATATATGGTCATTGGGCCTTTCGATTGTAGAAATGGCTATTGGCGCTTACCCTTACCCTCCTGAAACTTATGATAATATTTTCAGCCAGCTTAGCGCTATTGTAGATGGCCCTCTTCCGCGTCTACCTGCTGAGCGCTTCTCTCCAAACGCTCAAGATTTTGTTAGCATGTGTCTACAAAAGATTCCTGAAAGGAGACCAACTTACGCGGCATTACTAGAACATCCTTGGCTGAAGAAATATAGAGGTGCTGACGTCCATATGAACGAATACATTAGCGAAAGATTGGCCAAAAGGCAACGTCTTCTCGAGGAAAACGGAGAGAGTGGAATACAGAAGGTTCTTCCTGCATTACATATGGGTGGATTGTAGATCCTTTAACGCTAAAGTCTACTTACGGTGGGACTTTTGGATTTTGTATGTCGTTCTTTATTCATCATGACTACCACTTTATAAAGTTTTCTCGATATCGTGGTAAATGACAGTTGAACATCGTTGATTTTTTGTCTCCTCGGCGTCATCGGGAAGGAAAAAACGTCCTTCTTAAAAACCTTTTGGCATATAATATAATCCTACTTTCTATATGTACTTATTATTGTTAGTCTAGAAGACCACAAACAGAAATAGGCAAAAAGGATAGGTACGAACGTTTAAACTGGATAGAGAGAATCGAGGTAAAATAAACCAGAAACGCTGTCACATTATCCTCGAGCTTTAAACGGTTGGCAAGTTATTGGTATACTCTGTTGATGGGAATAGCGAGGAAGCTGAGTCGTAACCCGACTCTACAACATTTTCAACATACATACAATAAGACAGTTGGCCACAAGCTTAGGGATTTCGTTAGCACGTTAGCGACTCGATTAGACCCTATAATCAAATATTTGTTTCCTAACTTCATCGTAGTTCATTATTACTACATCATCAGTTTAACTATCATTTGTTCTTTGTTAATTTATCCTGTCAACAATGTTGCATACATAGATCTGCTTTTTCTTTCTACAGGGGCGACCACCCAAGGTGGCTTAAATACGGTGGATTTGAACAAGCTGACTTTATATCAACAGATTGTGTTGTATATTACCTGTATTATCTCTACACCTATCTGGATTCATGGTGGCTTAGTCTTCATTCGCCTTTTCTGGTTTGAGCGCTATTTCGACGGAATAAGGGAATGGTCGAAAAAGTACTACCATATGCGTAGGACAAAGACGTTAATTGCACGCGAAATGTCAAGGACGATGTCTTCAGGTGCTGCTGGCAGACACAGGGTTGGTAAGGATACACACAACGGGATAGCTCGCAACTTCACGAGAACGTCTACTGGTATTACGGACTTCCAAGCTATGCTATTTAGTGGTACGCTGTTGAAACGTGAACCTACTATAGGTGGTACTAATGATAAGGACGCTAATGAGGGCAAGATAGATGAGGAATCGCCCTCTAAAAATATTGAAGACAGTACGGAAAATGGAGAACGTACGTCGCCAAACTCAAGAGATGAGTCAAGCACACAAAGCTCTCGATATCACGATAAAAGAGCTACACTTCATTCCGCATCGAACCGAAGTCTAGATTCTAAAGTTCATGACCAGCCTGTCAGTTTCCAAGGTAGGCGTCAACATAGAGAAATAGATCCTGCAGACATGTACCGGTCGATAGCAATGATGCAAAAACAACATTATGAAACTGATGAAGAACAGGGCCCTGCTCTAGTAATTAAAGGCCCACATGAGCAAGAACGTGATGATGAGGAAGACGAAGATGCAGGAGAAGGGCGAGCACGAAAGGATAGACCTAGGAAGAGAAAAAGTGTGTCTCCACGGTCGCTGCGAAGATCAAAACACAGCTCTGGAGCAGCTCCAGCGGGCCAACATAATGCACTGTCAATTCAGTTTGATGTTAACAACATGCCTAGGCCATCTGCCAAGAAGCTAAGCCATTTAAACAATGAAGTTGCCTCCAAAAGTTATGATATGAACGCAGTATCAGGAAGTCGAAGACGTCGTCTTTTTAGGAGGCTATCTTCTGCCAGCACTTTGAAAGGCCGTTTTTTACGTGCATCGCAACCATCCAACGTCCAGGAAGAGGAAGAGGAAGACGGTAATGATGCTGATTTGGAGGACAGTGAAGAAGATGAAGAGGATACTAACTCTTCTTCAGATATATCTAGCATGAGAACAGCCACTTCCGGAGAGAGCCAGAAGGATACTACTTTAACAAAGCACGCCAATGACCGCCCACAAGGGCGCTTTGGAATAAGACATTCGACCAGTAATCGTTTGAAGAGGCTGCGGCAATCCTCAAGTTTTGGTAGAGTGTTCGGTGACAGGCCATTTTCTGGTTCCAACAAAGGCAACAAGGCTTCACAGGATGCTGCAACGCCTATATCGCATCCAGAATTTATGAATAGTGTTGATTCGTTTTCAAATTACTATGATGAGGAAAGTGGATATATGGGGCTTGATCTCACACAGAATCCTACCCTAAACAAACTGTCAACTAATTATTTGTCTTATGAGCCAAATATTGGCCGTAACTCAGCTTTTGTTGGTCTTACTGACAATCAAAAAACAGAACTAGGCGGTGTTGAATACCGTGCAACTAAAATGTTATGCAAGCTTTTGGGTATATATTACTTTGGTTTTCATCTCTCTGCCATTATCTTTCTTCTTCCTTGGATCCATGCGAATCCGAAATATAAGAACATTGTACAGGATAGCGGTATATCTCCCACATGGTGGGCATTTTTCACTTCGATGAGTAGTTTTAACGATTTAGGATTGACTTTAACACCTGATTCCATGAATTCATTTAAGAGTACCATATACCCACTCCTAGTTATGAGTTGGTTAATTATAATCGGTAATACCGGTTTCCCAATTCTGTTACGATTTATTATCTGGGTAATGTTCAAGTTTGCCCCAGATCTTTCCTTAATGAAGGAAAACCTTGGATTCCTTTTGGATCACCCTCGTCGTTGTTTTACTCTCTTATTTCCTAGCGCTGCAACGTGGTGGTTATTCTTTATACTTGTCGCTCTTAATGTCTTTGACCTAGCACTTTTCATTATTCTGGACTTACGAGCAAGGGTGCTTGATGGCTTGCACATAGGCTCTAGAATCTTAGACGGCTTTTTCCAGGCGGTGAGTACAAGAACTGCGGGATTCTCTGTTTTGGATGTTAGCCAATTACATCCATCTATCCAGGTTTCCTATATGCTCATGATGTATGTTTCTGTCATGCCGGTCGCTATTTCCATTAGAAGGACCAACGTCTATGAAGAGCAATCCTTGGGAATATATGGTGATATGATACCAGTGCCTGCTGGACATAGACATGGCAGTGCGAGCACAAGCGAAGACAACCAAAACGACAAAAACAAGGAAGAGAGTAATGACGAACTTCCCAATGATCAGGATACACGTTCATTTATTAGTGCACATTTGAGGAAACAACTATCATTTGACCTGTGGTACATGTTTCTAGGCTTGTTCATTATTTGCATCGCTGAAGGTGACAATATCCAAGATCCCGAAAAACCTGCCTTCACTGTGTTCCAGGTCTTGTTTGAAGTGGTGAGCGCCTATGGTACTGTAGGACTGTCTCTAGGATACCCGGGCACCAACCAATCCTTAAGCGGGCAATTTAATACAGTTTCGAAATTAGTTATTATTGCGATGCTCATTAGAGGCAGGCATAGAGGCTTGCCATACTCATTGGATCGTGCAATCATGCTATCCAGCAAAAAACTGAAGCACATCGATAAACTAGAGGACTTAAAACTACACAGGACCATGACTAGTAACAAGGATCCTTTATTACAGTATTGGAAAAGACGGACTAGGCCGGTATCTTCCGGCATCGCCAACGTACTAAATCGTACTAAATCGCGTAGGTGGTCACATAATACTCAGAACACATCTGGAATTGAAATGTCAGATTTACGCCCCAAACCTCACGCTGATGGGCTGAAGTCAGATTTTACAATGGAACAGGCCGGTACTTATTATGACCGAGGCAGTTTAGACTTGCCAAGATCAAATTCCACCGTTTCCCCTAGGAGCCTGCACAGTGGATCAGACTTAGAAGAGATCGCCGACGTTGGTCACTCAGGGTCCAATACTTTATCACTAGAGACTAAAGGGGATACTTCTCCGAACAGCTGAAGCGCGGCCCAGTACCTCCTTTCGCTGGCTGCAACACTCGTTATAGAATGGGCGTTCTTAGCGAACACCACTAGGGATATTCGCATATATACACAATACACGCACTCACTAATGCATACACACAAACAGGCATATGTATCATATAGCCCAAATCTAATATAGAAATACAATATGGCCAAGTAGCTTGACAACTGACATAAGCTAACCCGTTTATACAGCAACGGAAAAGAATACCATCCAGTCTACTAAATTCTTTCAAATCCCCTCAAATGTTACTATTTATTTAGCCTGGTTGAACGCTCTCCACTGGTTCACATGTCTTTGGTAGATGGCATTGTACTTGGACTTCTCAGTCTCGGCTAGATTCCTCCACTTTTGTGAGATCAACTTAACAATCTCTGTAGGCTTCAAACTGGGGTTTTGCGCAGTCACAGTTGGACGGACGTCGTTTGAATACAATATGTAAGCTGAAGCTGGCTTTTTGGCGGGTAACGTCTTTTCAAATTCCGCACGCGCTGAGTGGTACTCCTTCAACAATCTAGCCGCTTTATCGTAGTAAGGCTTCTTTTGCATCTCAGTCAAAGTCTTCCATTTCAAATTAGTTAATTTTGAGACCTCACCAAAACTGGCAGCAGGATGTTCCTCCTTAACACTTTGGAAAGTGTCCTTCACAAATAGCGAATAAACATTGGCAGGNTTCTTTGGACCTGCTTTCAATAACTCCTTGCGTGATGCCTTGGCAAGCAACTGAGCACTGGAGTTGTGGAATAAACGAGTAGTCATCATCTTGTTACGAATGTTCTTTACAGTAATACGAGTTGATGTCTTCTATTGCTTTGTTTATATTATTGCTAGATGGTAAAAGGGAAGGGTGTAGTACCCTAAACAACCAATCCACTGTTTGTGAGATAAAAAGCCGGGTAATACCAAGATTTTTTTCTCTCCATTTGTCCAGTTTTTGGACGGACAAATCATAATTGATGATTCATCATAACTCTATTTCGGGAAATAGTAAGGACATTCTGGAAAGCCGAATACACCGGGGCACAGCATCGCAGTTATCGATAAACGCACATAGATGTCCATATATGTCATCTGGACATTAAAGAGTCAATAAAATATTTTCCTCCGAAAAAAGTCTCACTAAAAATGGTCAGCACAGATTATTAGTCAAACAGTATAAATATCGAGATGTAGTTCTTGTTTGGTGGTCCCGCCTTTCACACGCTTCTGCATTATCGTTCTTCAGTTTTACTTGTATCTATATTATTCTTGTTATGTTTTTTAGTTAATTGTCTTTAGCTAGTGTCCTAAGTCATACTCTCACCGAAGCGGCCCTCAATCACACGGGGAGCAATAAAACATAGCCTATTGGCAGCTGATTGAAACAGAATTCGAGACGTACTATTCTCGTCGCGCAGAAACTTGTCTATACTAGGTTTCAATTACACAGATTATTGAATTTGGTCGTGGTGAGCTAGAATCCACTATAATTTTAACTTTTAGTCTAATCAGTTCACTAAAAGTTCCTCATAAGATTAGAAGGCGAGTAGTTGAAAACAATCGTCCCTTTTTATTACTTTAACAATGTATGTGTGTTTGTCTCGTTATATTGCATTGACATTGTTGGCCGAGTTTATGTTCTGGAGCAAATTAGAGGGGTGCGTTTGCCCTTATGGCTCAACGATGTCTGCAATTTTCGCCAAGGCTAGTGAATTGAAATACTAACGAAAAACCTGCAGAACTGAAGCTGATAATGTCTGTTCTTTCACCTACCAGCCCTATTGCCCCTCCGATGGAGTCCGCTGGCGATAGCTTGATGACCCTAGAACTTAAGGATGGAACAGTTATACAGGGTTATTCTTTTGGTGCCGAAGTTGCAGCAGCAGGGGAATTGGTGTTCCAGACGGGTATGGTAGGCTATCCTGAGTCTATAACGGACCCGTCATACGAAGGACAGATATTGGTGATTACATATCCACTCGTTGGTAATTATGGTGTACCAGACCGCAACCTTGTAGATGAACTTGTTGAGTCTCTACCTCGCTATTTCGAATCTAATAGGATCCATGTAGCAGGTCTTGTTGTTGCACATTATACAGAAGAATATTCACATTTTTTGGGGTCCTCATCATTGGGAAAATGGTTGAAGGATGAGGGGATACCTGCTATGTACGGAGTTGATACAAGAGCTCTTACGAAACGCCTAAGAGATTCTGGTTCTATGTTAGGTAGGATAGCTTTGCAGAAGCCAGGCAGTTCCTACGAGGTTGCCCATTCTATTGATTGGCGCACCTGCTTTAATTTCCCTGAATGGATCGATCCTAACGTGGAAAACTTGGTAGCGAAGGTTTCGCTAAAAGCCCCTCAATTATACACACCGAAATCGGAAGACGCCGTCACTGGGGCTGATGGCAAGACATTAAGGATCTTAGCCGTTGACGTGGGTATGAAGTACAACCAAATCCGTTGTTTTATCCGTAGAGGTGTTGAATTAAAGGTTGTGCCTTGGGATTATGACTTTTTGAACGAAAAGTTTGATGGACTGTTTATTTCTAACGGTCCCGGAGATCCTGCAGTTCTCGAAATTTTGAGGACTAGGTTATCTGAGGTATTAAAAAGCAAGAGATGCCCAATCTTTGGTATTTGCTTAGGTCATCAGTTGCTTGCCAGAGCCTCAGGGGCATCAACCATTAAGTTAAAGTTTGGTAACAGAGGTCACAATATCCCATGTACGTCTACTATTTCTGGAAGATGTTATATCACTTCGCAAAATCATGGCTTTGCCGTGGATGTCGACACTTTGACAGAGGGTTGGAAACCTCTTTTCGTTAACGCGAATGATGGATCTAATGAGGGTATTTATCACTCAGAACTTCCCTTTTTCTCTGTTCAATTCCATCCAGAATCGACACCTGGTCCAAGAGATACTGAGTTCTTGTTTGATGTTTTCATCCAATCAGTGTTGGAGTTCAAAAACACAGGTTGCTTAAAACCAGTGTCTTTCCCTGGCGGCTTACTCGAGGATGCCTTGAAAGCACACCCAAGGCTGGAGCCAAAGAAGGTGTTAGTTCTTGGATCCGGTGGCTTATCTATTGGCCAAGCCGGTGAATTTGACTATTCAGGCTCACAGGCTATAAAAGCATTGAAGGAAGAGTCCATTTACACAATTTTAATTAACCCTAATATTGCAACTATCCAGACTTCTAAAGGTCTTGCAGACAAGGTCTACTTCCTCCCTGTAACTGCAGAATTTGTAAGAAAGGTTATCCTTCACGAACGTCCTGATGCTATTTGTGTAGCTTTTGGTGGACAAACAGCGTTATCTGTAGGTATTGAGATGAAGGAGGAGTTTGAGGCTTTGGGTGTTCAAGTTTTAGGTACCCCAATAGATACTATTATTACCACTGAGGACCGTGAACTTTTCGCAAATGCTATGGATGAAATTGGTGAAAAATGTGCAAAGTCAAAGGCGGCATCCTCAGTCCAGGAAGCCTTGGCTGCTGTAAAAGATATTGGCTTTCCAGTAATTGTACGTGCTGCTTATGCGCTAGGTGGATTAGGTTCTGGATTTGCTTCTACGGAGCAGGAATTGATTGACCTTTGTAATGTTGCCTTTGCATCTTCACCTCAGGTTTTGGTTGAGAGATCCATGAAGGGTTGGAAGGAGGTAGAATATGAAGTTGTCAGAGATGCATTCGATAACTGTATTACTGTTTGTAACATGGAAAACTTTGACCCGCTAGGCATCCACACAGGTGATTCCATTGTTGTTGCTCCGTCGCAAACTTTATCAGACGAGGACTACAATATGTTGAGGACCACTGCAGTCAATGTCATTAGACACTTGGGTGTTGTGGGTGAGTGTAACATCCAATATGCTTTAAATCCTTTTTCCAAGGAGTATTGTATTATTGAAGTTAATGCTCGTCTTTCTAGGTCTTCCGCTTTGGCGTCCAAGGCTACTGGTTATCCACTAGCATACACTGCTGCTAAGCTAGCACTAAACATTCCATTAAATGAAGTGAAGAATTCGATGACACAGTCCACCTGTGCTTGTTTTGAACCTTCCTTGGATTACTGTGTTGTTAAAATGCCAAGATGGGACTTGAAGAAGTTCAATCGTGTGTCTACCTTGTTATCATCTTCAATGAAATCTGTAGGTGAAGTCATGAGTATTGGCAGGACTTTTGAAGAAGCCATTCAAAAATCTATTAGATCAACTGAATATATGAATCTAGGCTTCAACGAAACCGATTTAGATGTTGATGTTGACAAGGAACTAGAAAACCCATCTGACTTACGTATTTTTGCCATTGCTAACGCTTTTTCCAAACTAAACTATAGTGTTGAAAAGGTCTGGGAAATGACCAATATTGACAAATGGTTCCTTAACAAGTTGTATGGATTGATCAATTTTGGTAAGAAGATTCAATCTTTTGGAACGAAAGAATGCTTACCTCGTCTAGCTCTAAAGCAAGCGAAACAATTGGGCTTTGATGATAGACAAATTGCCAAATTTTTGAATTCTAATGAAGTTGCCATTCGTCGCTTGAGAAAAGAATACGGTATAGTTCCATTTGTGAAGCAGATCGATACTGTTGCAGCTGAATTTCCCGCTAAAACCAATTACTTGTACTTAACATATAATGCCATGGAGCATGATTTGCAATTTGATGACCATGGTGTCATGGTGCTAGGCTCAGGTGTTTATCGTATCGGATCTTCAGTGGAATTTGATTGGTGTGCTGTTACAGCAGTGAGGACCTTGCGTGAAAAAGGTGTTAAGACTGTCATGGTTAACTATAACCCTGAGACTGTTTCTACGGATTATGATGAAGCTGACAGGCTTTATTTTGAAACCATCAATATGGAAAGAATCCTCGACATCTATGAAATCGAGGGGTCTGCCGGAGTTGTTGTTTCAATGGGCGGTCAGACATCTAACAACATTGCAATGTCATTGCACCGGGAGAATGTAAAGATTTTGGGCACTTCTCCTGAAATGATTGACTCTGCTGAAAACCGGTATAAGTTTTCCAGAATGTTGGATCAAATTGAAGTTGACCAACCTGCATGGAAGGAATTAACATCCATTGATGAAGCAGAAGACTTTGCAAACATGGTTGGTTACCCAGTCTTGGTTCGCCCATCTTACGTTTTATCAGGTGCTGCCATGAATACAGTATATTCTCAAGATGACTTAGAATCTTACTTAAACCAGGCGGTAGAGGTGTCTAGGGAATATCCAGTTGTGATTACTAAGTATATCGAAAACGCTAAGGAGATTGAGATGGATGCTGTTGCAAGAGATGGTAAAATGATTATGCATGTTGTTTCCGAACACGTGGAGAATGCAGGTGTTCATTCCGGTGATGCTACTTTAATTGTACCTCCTCAGGACTTGGATCCAGAGACCGTGAGACGTATTGTTGATGCAACTGCTAAGATTGGTGCAGCTTTGAAAATAACTGGTCCATATAATATTCAGTTTATTGCGAAGAACAATGAAATTAAGGTAATTGAGTGTAATGTTAGGGCTTCAAGGTCTTTCCCATTTATTTCGAAGGTTATTGGCGTCAATTTAATTGAAATGGCTACGAAGGCTATTATGGGTATTCCTGTTACTCCATATCCAATGGGTAAACTCCCAGATGATTATGTTGCTGTAAAGGTTCCTCAATTTTCATTCCCAAGATTAGCAGGTGCGGATCCTGTTCTGGGCGTTGAGATGGCTTCTACTGGTGAAGTTGCCTCATTTGGTCACTCCAAATATGAGGCATATCTAAAAGCGCTCTTATCTACTGGCTTCAAATTGCCAAAGAAGAACATTTTGTTATCTATTGGGTCATACAAAGAAAAGCAAGAGTTACTTCCTTGTGTGAAAAAGCTATATAGTATGGGTTACAAACTATTTGCTACTGCTGGTACTGCGGACTTTATTTCGGAACATGGCATTCCAGTCCAGTTCTTAGAGTTTTTGAACGATGAAGATGATGGGAAATCAGAATACTCTTTAACGCAACATTTGGCGAACAACAAAATTGACTTGTATATTAACTTACCATCAGCAAACAGATTCCGCAGACCAGCTTCATATGTATCAAAGGGTTACAGAACACGTCGTATGGCGGTAGACTATTCTGTTCCCTTGGTAACAAATGTTAAATGCGCCAAATTGCTAATCGAAGCTTTATCAAGAAATATGAATCTAGCTGTCTCGGAAAGGGACGCTCAAACTTCCCATCGTACTGTAAATATTCCCGGGTTGGTTAACATCTCTGCTTATATTCCAAATATTTCCAATGCAGCTAACGGTCCCGAAGAATTGAAGGAAGTGACAAGATTGTCGGCAGAGTCTGGTTTTACCTACTCTCTGGTTATGCCTAAGTCGATCTCTGGCCCAGTCATTACCAATTCCGCTTCTTGGAAGGCAGCCCAATCTGTGTGCCAGAATTCCGCGTTCACAGATATTGGCTTGGCTGTCGCCGCCACTGCACATAATATTGAAGAGGTCACATCAGTTGCAAGCCAAGCCACTGCTTTGTTTTTACCTTACCGGGAGTTGACTAATAGAGTTTCAATTGTTGCTGAACACTTGAAGAACTGGCCAACTGATAAGCAGATCATTGCCGAAGCTAAAACTTCAGATTTGGCATCAGTATTATTGCTTGCTTCATTGCAAGATAGACCTATTCATATTACAGGTGTGTCACATAAGGATGATCTTGCCTTAATCATCACAGTGAAAGAAAAGCAAAGTAAGGTTACATGTGACGTTAATATTCATGCATTGTTTGTTTCGCAAGATGATTATCCAGAAGCCTTATTTTTGCCGACTAAGGAAGATCAGGAATTCTTTTGGAATAACTTGGAATCAATTGATGCTTTCTCTATTGGGTCCTTGCCGACTTCCCTTGCAACTATTACTAGCAACGAAGTTGTTCCAGGATTGGGGATTAAAGAAGCCTTACCGTTGTTATTGTCAGCTGTTAATGAAGGGAAATTGACTATTGATGATATCGTGGAAAGACTTCACTATAACCCAGCAAAGATATTTAATATACCAGAGCAGAATGCAACGGTGGAGATCGACCTTGATTTTGCCTGCAGACCTTTGAAGAGATGGTCTCCTTGTAAAAACATCCCTCTCAATGGAGGTGTCGAACGTGTTCGCATAGACAATGAGACAATTGTTCTAAGCGGCGATTTGATTGCCACAGAACCAAGAGGTGAACATATCACCTCAGTTCCGTTGAATACTATCTCATCGCCAGCTTTGGCTGCTGAACATCCTCACTTCCATATACTCCCACCTTCCAGCGCTGCTACCAAAAAGAGATTCTCTTTTTCTAATGAGCGCCGCTACTCTTTAGTTTCAATGGATAATGAAGGCGAAGAGGCGATCGTTGATCAGCCATTGGAACAACGGTTGATGTCCTCTCGCCCACCAAGGGAGCTATCTGCCCTCACTCCTTTCCAGCAATTTTTGCACGGCCCTAATCCGTTCTTGAGAAGGAACATCCTTTCAGTAAACCAATTCAAACGTTCGGACTTCCGCGCTTTGTTTGCAGTTGCACAAGAATTGAGATCTGCTGTTGAAAGCCATGGCGTGCTTGATATTATGAAGGGTCGTGTGTTGACCACTATTTTCTATGAACCATCTACCAGGACTTCATCATCATTCATTGCTGCTATGGAGCGTCTCGGAGGCCGTACCGTTAATATCAACACTTCTGCTTCCTCCGTTAAAAAAGGAGAAACACTCCAGGATACCATTAGAACATTGGCTTGTTATTCTGATGCAATCGTGTTGAGGCACCCAGATGAGATGTCTGCTCATATTGCCGCTAAGTATTCTCCAGTTCCGATAATTAATGGTGGAAATGGTTCCAGAGAACACCCCACGCAGGCTTTCTTAGATCTGTTTACTATCCGTGAAGAGCTTGGTACTGTAAACGGTATTTCTGTCACATTTATGGGTGATTTGAAATATGGCAGACCGGTTCATTCCCTATGTCGCCTATTGAAGCACTACCAAGTTAGAATTAACCTGGTTTCTCCTAAGGAATTGCGGTTACCAGAGGCATTGCGTGAAGAGTTGCGCAGTATCGGTCTTCTACATATTGAAAGTGATAGACTAACACCAGAGATAATTTCTACATCTGATGTTCTCTATTGCACCAGAGTTCAACAAGAACGTTTTGAAAGAGAGGAAGATTACTTGCGCTTAAAAGATAGTTACATTGTTGACAATAAAATCTTAGCGCATGCAAAGGACCACATGGTTGTCATGCACCCATTGCCACGTGTAACTGAGATACGTGAGGAAGTTGATTATGACCATCGTGCTGCATATTTCAGGCAGATGAGGTATGGTTTATTTGTCAGAATGGCCTTGCTTGCTATGGTGATGGGTACAGAAATCTAACCTTCGACTATTAGGATGGATCCTCTACTGTTTAATTTTACTATATTTAGTGTTCTGACTAATATATATATACTTGTACATGTTACATGCTTGTAATATATGACTACTTGTGAGCTAATCTTAGTTTCGGTCTTTCCCGCTGCCCCCAATGTGCATCTTATCTTGTTGAGACAGCTACTTGCGAAAATGAAATTGTATCAGAAAGTTACCCGGCTTTATTTAAGTCATTGACGGATTTTTAAAAGGTGACATTGCTCAATAGGAATATACATGCTCAAGACAAAATACCTAATAGCATAATAATGAATTGCATTAAACATTTTAGGGTCTTTTCGCCTTTATTATGGAGCAGGGGAATTTGCAATTCTTCCGCTTGCTTAAGGGAGGTAAATAAAAATGACCTTTTTTCACCTTTTGCATTGGCATCGACCTTAACACATACCGACATTAAAGATAGAAGAATCCCGCAGAGGAGGAGTGATAGGTATAGCAACAAATTGAAGAATAGATCTCAAAGACCTGCAGAGAGGAATCGTATTCAATGGCTAAATGGTTCAGACAAGGCAAGAGCTGCCGCGACTGAAGTACTCAAGGGTATTTTGAAAGTGCGTAGCGATGGAACTATTAAAATGATAGACCCTTCGAAAAACGGCATAGAAGAAACAAACATCTTTGAATTCATATCAAAATTGGATTTGAGCCAAAATGGGTTATTGTTTGTGCGGGTAGATCAAGACGCTAATAATAAGCCACTGCCACTTGTGAAGCTTATTAACGCTCGCACGGCAATCAGCAACTATTCTGATAAGCTAGCTGAAAAAAAGAAGGAAGAACTATTAAAGATGGGTGTGAAGGGCCACAGAGTGGGCGCTGTTTCTAATAAAGATAAGTCCAAGACAGACGTTAAAACTATAAAGGTTTCTTGGCAAATATCAGACTATGATCTTGAAAACCAGAAAAAGAAGGAACTTGTCTCACAACTTAATAAGGGCTACAAACTGTCTATATTTCTGGATGAGAAGGGCTCTAACAACATGAACCCTATAGTGGATGAGTCATCTTTTAAGGAGTCCTCCTCTTTGTCCAAAAAGGTTGTCCAGCGAAGGATAGCTATTACTGACAAAATCAAGACGTTCCTAAGTGAAGATGGTGCGAAATATTCTATTCAAGGTAGCGAAGAAACTAGGATCGTCATGAAGGTTGTACCTTCGAGCACTTCGAATGACAGTACTTTAGATAAGCGTGCCATTAAAGAGCAGCGGAAAAGAGAACGACAAGAAAAATTACGCTTAAGAGCTGACAAAAAGCAGCAACGTAATATAATGGAACTATGATGGGCACATTTCACTGTCTATACCATGCATTAGCTGTCCTATTTTTTCTTGTATGTGTTCTCAGCAAGTTTTAATCAGACATGATAGGTTTACGCACATAAGCAAAACTAGTGCTTTCGAAATACATGTATATAGTCTAAGCATTTCCTTTATTTGGTATCCATAACTCTCTGAGCATTGAGTATAGCTCAAAATATTATTTATCATCGTTGTTTTTCTGTTGTTGTAAGTAAGCTTAGTAGCGAAGTCTTAAAATTTAAGCTTAAAGTTGCAATAGAAATATTTCTTTGAAGGGAGCAACTAACAAACATCGCGTTGTTCACCACAAACTGGCAATACGTTGATACCGATCGTGCTGCAAGTTGGATAATCCAATGCTGGTTGAATATTTACCGTCATGGCTTGTGAAGGCTTGTATAGGAGCGTCAATTTTTAGCATTTTACTGTCAGCTCATACCATGTGGTCGCAACTTATAAACTATAGAATTCCGCAACAGCAAAGACTCATCCTCAGGATTCAACTCATGGTTCCTATCTTCAGTTTAACTTGTCTTTTTGCAGTGCTCAAGCCCAACATTAGCATGGTCCTTGTTGATCCTATTCGTGAAATATACGAAAGTTTTGTCATATACACATTCTTTAGCTTATTGATATTGCTATTGGGAGGTGAACGCAATTTACTAGTTAATATAGCACCAGACCAAGAGGTTAGGCGACATCCAATTCCAATCCTGGGGAACTGGCTTCTTCCCCTTGTCGATGTTAGCGATCCAGGCGCTTTTTTGGCTATCAAACGGGGTATCCTACAATATGTCTGGTTTAAACCAATCTATTGTTTAGGGATGTCTCTATCCCAGCACTATAAGTGGAAGGGGGCTTTAAAATGGTTTGTTATTGCATACAATATTAGTGCATCGTTGTCTCTATACGAACTAGCGCTTTTCTGGAAATGCCTATATTCTGAACTATCGAAGTATAATCCATGGCCAAAGTTCCTTTGTGTTAAGCTAATTATCTTTGCTTCCTATTGGCAGGGCATGGTAATTGATACATTGCACTATTTTGAGGTGATTGGAGACCGACAGGATGTTGATATGGGCTATGTTTACCAGAATGTTAGTTTATGCATAGAGATGATTGTCTTCGCTCTAGCTCATCGCTGGGCTTTCCCATGGACGGACTATAGTGGAAAGATGTTTCCTATGGGAGCACGGATGCGCTTTTGGTATGCATTTAGAGATTGGACTGGATTTAAGGATTTAGTGTGGGATTTCAAAACCACATTCATGGGCACGCAGTACACCTATAGAAACTTTGATGCCACGAATACTAACCGTGAAGGTCGTTTCAAGAAAATAAGTCATGGTTTGCGATATACAAATTTAGGGACGGAAAGGCACTGGATAAAAGATACCCCAACCCGTTACGGGTCGATAAACGAGGAAGACTGGACAGATGTTGTCGAGGGTTTGTTAAACTATATTCCAGAGGATCACAACTACCCTGTTGTTTGGGATACCAGATCTTACAGGTATAGTAGAAATATTATGCAATTACGTGAAAGCATAGCGAGAGAACACAACTCGCTCATGATGTGAACCCTTAAACAATATAAAACTTCGATGATATATGCAGCCCCCCATACGCAGAGTAGCTTCATGGAGTTCTGGTAACTCTTTATAGTGTACCTGTTCGTGCAAACATATATATTTTAATTGTATATATACAAAATATTTGTACTATGGTTAAACGACCAACTAATAGAAGCTTAGGGGAATTTATTGATACATACAGGAAGGAGTAATGCTGGTAATGCCAGGATGTACACTGCGATGAGATACTTCGAGCATAAACTTCTACTCAGAAGAGATAAGGAATTGCTTCGCAAACTCATACGATGTCCAGGAAATGGCAGTCGCCGGAACATTACTAATGACTCTCGGCCTCAATCCCCTCCAGAATCCTTTCCACCCATATGTTTCATAGATGGCAGTTGCAGCACGTTTAAAGGTCGTTGCGTCTCTAAATTTCTGATTTTGAACTACATCTGAGCCGCGCACCTGTAAAACTGTTTTTACGCAGTCCAATGGTGTTGTTATCGCAGCACAAGTAGCACCAGAAATACCACCACAGAGGCAGTGAATCCACGGATTATAGGCATTTTGAGGATTCAAAAACTTCGTAGCTGATTCATAAATCATAAAGTTTAGCGCTGCAAAGGGAATATTCATTGCCAAAGTGGTGGGGTAAGAGTAGTGAAATGCTGCTAGGCCTTCCTCTCTGTATATTCTCATAGCGCATCTGAACATTGAATCGTTAGGGTGCAATTGAAGTCTTTGCTTGATAGTATCAAAAGGGTTCATAAGAGCATCAGCAGCAATGGTTGCAGCCATTCCACTAACCGCAGTTTTCAATGGTTGGTGTGTCTGCCTGTCCTCGGGGTCAATTAAATGGGCCTTACAGAACTCGTAAGTTGCAAAGTAAACGGCATGTGCAGGCCCTGCTCCCAAAATTACAGACTGGACACCTTTCCATAATGCAAGGGACCCTTCTGTGGTTGATATTTTTGCTATATACTGTATAGTGTTCTTGGGCAATTTGTTCAGAGCATCTGCTGGTGCATGCCCAGCTGCTTGCATCCGTGTTTTAATAGCATCGATGGGGAACATGATAGAATGCTCCATAATGCCAGCAAAAGCACCTGCCAACAGCTGGTGCGTAAGAGGTGCAGTGTCTGGCAGTGATTCGTAGTCTACTTCTTGGCTTTCCATATTAGATGTTCTCTATGCATTGATGTGCGAATTCCTCCACACTTGTCCTTCTAGAAACTTACCACGACAACAATCTACAAAACCAGTGTACAATACAAAACGGAATTTAACTTCTCTATGGTTTTATAGTTAGGAACTCAATCAAAAGCCCAGTTCAAAACTTTGAATCTTCCAATCCCACCTTCGCTGTTACTTTTCTCCTTTTGAAGTAAACGAGCGCTATTACAATTATTTGATTTTTCACACCTAGAAAAATTGATAATTAACGTCGGTCTGAATGGCCGGCAGAGAGTGACAATGAAGTACGCCATATAACTAAATACACTCAGTACAATTCACCCTCTAATAAACTATAACGGTTCTATGAAATGATCCATTTTAATAAAGCCATTATAGTAGTTATGACTGTGTCAGAAGTTTAGTAGTCGAAATACCAAAGGACATACTATTACAACTGTAATTGGTATACCTGCGTAAACAATAAAGCGAAAGCTAGTTTCTTTCAGCGGAGCAGTCGTTGGTTCAAGCTTAATATCAGTAGCATCAGGCAAGGCAGAAGCACGTTTAGCAATATCTTGATCTTGCTTCCCTGTCGGTTTAAGTACATAGACAAAGGCCTTGCTAATAACGTTCTTCCACAACAAAACCACGAGTATGCCGATGGTAATACGAGCTGGAAAATAAAGGAGGACTGAGCGTAGAGAGTTGAGGTATGAAATGTTAAATGTACCAGGAGGAGCGCTATTTTCCAACCAAACACTTAGCTCAGTTCCAACAATGACTGCAATGAAAGACACACTATCCACAAAACATGGGCATGGATCAACAGGGTTTGGATTCATAAACAAAAGGAAGANCCCGCCAATAATGGAGGAAATAGGAAACCACCAGACTGCCATTCTAGCAAAAGTATCATACTGAATGTAGTCCCTTGAAATTAAACGCATAAGGAAACAGAGAACACCGACTAATGAACCAGTGATGACATCAAATAGACCATGCATACCACAGTAAAGCCGGCCGACAGTCAAGGTGATGAAATATGCTGCTATTAGGATAACACATGGAAAAAAGAACTTTTCAGAGGATAAGATGCCATTTTGAGAGGCCAATTGTATTAGGAGTAGTGAGGTTCCAGCAGCTGTTGCAGAATGGGAGCTCGGAGCACCATATTCCCTGGTAGTGTACTCGCTTAATGCAATTCTAGCACAAGGTGGTGAACTTGGACGAGGTAAGCATAAGAAGTCTTTCAGGAAACCAGTAAAATAGATAGAATATCCTAGCACATAAACAAAATCTCTTGTAACATCTGTATAGCCAAGCCATGCAGGGATTGGAAGTGCAATAACGTAGAATGTGTGAGAACCTAAAAGAGCGGTGTAATCAAAGTAGATATCGCGCAAAGGAGTACGATACTTCTTCTGTAAGTTGGAAACGAACACCGCTTGGTTTTCAATGTATGGAAGGCAGTACTGGCGGCAATTGAAACGAAAGTTAGACATATGCTTCTTGAAATACTCTGGAGGTTGGTTACCAGGATCTGCATTCTGTTTATCTTTCAAGCCATTGTGCTGGGTCGAATCAATTGTCATTTTCGCTTCAACCAGTAGTATCAACTCTTCACTTCCTAGAGATAGTAAAAAGTTTGTACGTTTTTACCCTCCTAGCAGCTTTCTTTCGATCGCAGCTTCATCGTTTGTGTGATGAATTTCTGGCTTGCCTCGCGTGGTAGGTTGCCAACGGCGAATCTCCTCAACAAAATCGTAAACACAAGCATTTATATTAACTATAATATACAATAAGATTTCATAAATATAATAGAGGTAGCTTTGAAAATTAGTATTCAGAGACAACTTTTTAACATAAGAAGAACCTTAGAGGTTACATGTTGCGCCTCATGCATGTAAAAATCTTTTAGATCGGAGCTAGCCGAGAGTTGTAGCCATGCAGTAGTTGATTCCAATGACGGATCGAAACTTTCTAGCCATGACTCGTAGCTATGATAGCTGGTGCGTTCCAACGGAGCGGTTACATCGCCTACAATGCAGAAGTTGTTAGCATATGCAGCGCATGAAAACATGTGTGAGGCGAAAGATTTACACCAAGCGAGATCATCCTTATTCTCGACCTTACCGCCATATATGATGTTTCCAATTGTATCACTGACTAAGAGCCATGGAACATTATCAGGGTCGACGTGTTCCATCCCTTTACTTACATGCTCGAAGATATGATCCAAAAAGACACTTGCAGCGTGGAAATCACCGTCATGGAAATCATATTTCTTAGAGAAACCAATTGGTGCGATGCGGCACCTTGCCATAATGATAGAATGAAACCATACCAAAAGGAATTTAGCGTGTAGTTTTTCGACTGGGGTAGTCTTAGAAAGCTCATTTGCGTTAGTTTTCCATATTTCATACACTGAGTTCAATATACCTGGTTCACCTTCATATGCTAACTTGTAACTTTTGCTCAATAACGGAAGAGATAAGGGAGCACTTTGGATCCCACAACTCATGAAAACCTTGAATTCAGGGGTTTTCCTCAGTGATTCTAACTTCTTTGGTAGCACTGTGTAAGCCCACTCTGGTGACATTTGCAAGTTTTGGAGGAGTAACCAACTACCATTCTTCGAACGCTGGGTGAGTTCCTGTTCTGCAATACATACACTCTCTGCAGATCCCAAAGCAACTGAAGTTATATCTTTACCAAGTTGGGCTGCCAACTTCTGTATTTTAAAGGTGCCATCAACGCCTCGTTCACATCCAAATATAACATGCTGGTATCTGTCAACGTAATCATGCCACCTTGAATCTGGGAAGAACCCTAACAATGAATTGAGGCCTGCCACATATTCCCCTTTGTTAATATAATCGACAAGTAAAGAAAGCTTAGGGGAGGCAAAATTACTGCTGAGTTCATTTGGAATATTGTTTTTTGATATGCACTCCATTAAATGCAAAAACTGTTCACAATATGATTCACTCTCCATAGGCCTATGGTACAAAAAGTATAGAATAATGCCAAATGCCAATTTATCATTGCCTGTAAGAATATGGGAGAACCACATATAAACATTTTCATACAATGTTTGAACCAAATGCTGCGATCTAGTTGCACCTTTACGTGTCTCAGTCTGAAAGACACCACTGAAACAGTCCATAAATTGGTCAATTGGAATATGATAAAACCAGTGCCATTGAGATATTAGCTCTAAAAGACCAAAGATCTTCACAGACTGTTCGCCTAAGGCATAGTACTCATTTACTAATTCTTCCACTTCCATAATGACATTTGTCGTACTCTCTATCTTACTCTTTATCTCAGAAGATTCTATCTTCAACTGCTCCAAAGTTGTGATCAGCACATCATTCTCTAAGATACTACCATCACTCTCATTTAGTGATTCTAGTAATTTATTCTCAAGAGATCGCAACCTTAATTTATACTCGCAACTTAGCTTTAATAAATCCGAGCGTTTTTTTTGCAGTTCTGGATTCTCCTTTTCTAGAGTTATTTGTAGCGCTTGAGACTCAATACTACCCTTATTTATAGTGAAGTTAACAACAGCCATTCTTGTTTGGACAAAAGAAGGAAGTACACTGTTCGGATCCTTGGAATGGACTATCATGTGGAAATCACTTGAGACATCTACCTCGTGTTCACCGATTAAAACTGTGAGTCGGCCTCCTGCACGCTTAAATTCTTTGGCAGTTAAATGAGAAATAATTGGATCATAGAATTCTCCATCTTGAATTAGTATACAACCACCAAATCTTAATGAATTTTCTATCTGCTTCACAAATCCAACATCTAGAAAGCTCGTTATTGTCAATTTTTTGCCATAATATTGAGTTAGCGTGTCGACAACAACAGATGTTGGATCAATAATATACGGATATTTGTAGCTGTAC
Organism: Eremothecium coryli CBS 5749; assembly: GCA_000710315.1. Taxonomy (NCBI): domain Eukaryota; kingdom Fungi; phylum Ascomycota; class Saccharomycetes; order Saccharomycetales; family Saccharomycetaceae; genus Eremothecium; species Eremothecium coryli. The sequence goes on from AZAH01000003.1 coordinate 623,957, forward strand.
ATGGCCATAAAGTAGTTATCAACAAATAGTTCATTGTCAGGGAGACCACATGATGTCCAATGAGCCCTAGTAATTGAATTAATCATGTAATTGCTAAAAGTGTAGGCCGGATCATAGTCTATAGCGCATTTAGTCAAAGTATTCTTCCATATCTTCAAGAGCTTTGATCTTAAGGATTGGTCATGTTCACCGCAGTAAGTTTCGTACAATGCTGATAAAAGGCAGTTACCAATCAGATTTTTGTTCCACTCATTAAACTGCTCCGTATTTTGTATCCATCTCTCTCTTTCTCCAGTTAAGCTTTCCATTAACTTTACAGACCTCTCCACTTTGCTCTGCACAGATTCCATTTCAGTTTTAGTTAATTCCACATCTCTAATTAAATTACTGTATGCAACCTTTGATTTTTCTATGTTAAGCTGTAGCTCTGTTATCATTTCATCTGCTGCCATTAACCTCGCCTTATTTTGTATCATATCATTCTCAACCTTTACCATTTCCTGTTTTAATGGGTTAACTTTTAGTAACATTTCAGAATAGGAGATCTGGGCAGTAATCCACTGGTATAGTGGACCACATGCTAAAGAAGCCCGATTAACAGATTCATATGTGAATTTCGGCCGAGACAAGTACTCTGATTCTATTTCCTGCTTAACTGCAGGGTTCATCATCGTTTCAGTATCATAGTAGACAATATCTGTGACAAAATCATCCTTTCTAATTGCCTGCTGAATGTCCTTCCAACTCTTACAGGAATAGCCTAGAATAACACATACCGCTTCTAATGTTGTCTTCACTGCATCAGGTGGATTTAACATGGAACGCAATTCAGTAAATTGCTGTTTTTTAATATTCTTAACGCCTCTCTGTGCTTCAAGAATGGCGGGTTCCACACCGGCAAGGTCAGCCATAATTACTGCCTTCCTTTCAGCGATTTCTTTTTCCTGGGTGGCCAATATCTTTTGAATTTCTACTGAAGCCTCTTGCTTTCTTTCTGCCTCATTCTGATCTATTAGCATTTTATCAAGGGTCTTTCTAGCCTGCGCTTCTTTTTCCTTAAGTTCAACTTGCTTCTGGGACAAACTTTGATTCAATTGCCTAACTTTAATCATTGTATCCTTCAATTTTTCAAGGCCAACTAAAGTAAATCTTTGATGTTCTTCTAGTTCTTTCAACTTTAGCATATATAAGTCACGGAATCGTTTTAGCGAATTCAAGAATGCACTTGGAGAAGCTTGTATGTGACCTAAAAGCCTGTGATACTGCTCATGGAAAAGAACAAGCAAGTTAGCTACCACATCACGCAAAGTTGTCAATGTACTTTCCGCCACAAGTATACTGCTAATACCATTAACTGGAACAACATAATCTGCCCTATCTAACGGCATCTGCTGAATAACTTCATTTGCAACGTATAAGGAAGACCTTGTGGACCAAGATCCGGTCCAATTAATAACACACCTATTAAATAAAGCAGGCGATGTTATTAACTGCGCCGACTCTTGGTTGGCAGGATCATTGATATTGAATATAACATGCAAATTCCTTGAAATTTCAGAAGTAAACCACTCGTAAATTTCTTGCTCCGTATCTAATAGCAGACCCAGCTGTGATATACGCTGGCCAAGCTTTGACAGAAGTGACTCATATTCTTCACTTTCAAATAATCCAGGAAGATCCGAATTGGCTAACAAAGTATTCATTCTTTCCAAAAAGGACGTTTCAATTATATTGGATTCATCTATAATTAAGCAAATTTTCTCGTTTTCAGTACCACAACGTAAAAGTATTTGCTTTAAAAACGCATCAAAGTGCTGGATAGTGAAATTACGATGAATGGTGGGTCTGATAACTTTAATGCCGTTCATCCACGCTACAAATCTAGTGATGGTAGATTTCCCACTGTAGTTAGGTCCAACTAATATTCCATGTCCCTGAACTTGCTTCAAAATACGGTCAATTCTCAATATATTATCAATCATTTCATCGTAAATAGTTAATTCGGTATCCAGCTCTTCTTCAGCGAAGGTTTTCAAGCGTTCCTTTAAAAAGGTGTACATCTCCAGTTTATCCACTTTTGAGTAGTTCAACGACAACCAGTTAGAAAATAGTAGCTTCTCCGATTCTAATGAGCCAATTGGTTGATTGGGGAAGTGTATTGAAACTGCCTTATGTAAGATGCTTTGGAATAACTGCTTCTCAGTTGCCTCTACTAACCGGTCTGAAAATAAACGTAGCGACTCATGGGCCCATAACTCAATCATATAACCCAGATCTAGTTGTGGGATATCGGAAACAGTAAAGTGAATACCTTTAACCCAACGTGTTAATTCTCTTGGAGAGAATATGTAATGGCTGTGCATTTCTTCTTTAAAAGCAGACTTGCATTCGAAGTAAACATATAATGAAGCCTTTGTAAAATCAACTGCAAACCCCTTTAATTGAGGAGCCATCTTAAAGATAGCATCGAAAAATGTCTCGTAGATTTGTTCCATAGACTTGGTTCCAGGGTAGTCCACCATTATAACCGAAGTATGCCTTGAAAACCTCGAGGACATTTGGACTCTTCCCGCATCCGTTGGGGGATTACATGCACCGACAATTTGGATCCTCTCAATAAAGACCCACTTATTTTCCTGCGCATTCCAAAAACCTTGTTTCTCTATGAGTTGTCTTAAGAATAAAATAACTGGTTGAGCTTCATAGTCATCCAGTTTTGGTAGATTAATCTCGTCGCAGAAAACAACCAATTGTTTACCAATTGATTTCGGCTGCATTATAAGTCCTCTTGATGTAGTTGCACATATTGTGTGTTGTTCTAGTGCTTTTAGGAATAATGCTACTGTGGTGTCCTTGGAGAAATTAATGCCAATAATTTCAAACTTGTCTGATCTTTTCAGTGTGTTATAAAGACTCATGGTTTTACCAGATCCCGGAGGGCCACACAAGATCAGTGGTCTTCCTGCTTCTAAGAGATCGTAAAGTAATGCTTCATGCCTGACGGTATCAATCGTTGGTATAATCATATCAGGTATCAAAACTTCATGTGCTTCCAACTTCTTTTTTGGCACTTGGGCAGCAATTGAAACCCAGTCTTGTGTTTCAACAGAAACATCGTAATCAAGTAATGTATTTGGCCCTGTAGGTATGCCTGTAATGCCTAGTACAGAACAAATCTCTTCCGCAAACTTTTCTCTGGTTTCGAGGTCACTATCACCAACAAAGGACCAGACTAGCACAAGTGCCAACTTCCTAGAAATGTATCGATTGCACCCATTATTATCGATTTTAGAAAGGGCTTTTTTATTCCTTTTAAGAACAGAAGAAAGTAGTGTTACTGTGGTGTGGATAAAACGAGTAAAATCTATACCCATAATGTGATCTACCTTAGCAGCAATATCCATTATATTCTGAAGTGTAGTTCCTTGGATAAATTGGGCAAAAACATCCTGTATTGATGCAATGATAGTATCATGGATTTCAATATCGTCTTGAAGTTTTGAAACTTCGCTAGATAAAGAAGATATCAAAATGTCCTGAGAGGAAATAGTATTATCAGCAAACCAGATCATGCCACACCTACTGACAGTTGCTGCTGTAGCATGCTTTAGATCCTGCACCTCAAACAAAATGTGTAGATTGCGTGGTATCTTAAGCCTTTCACCGTTAGGTAAGGTCAATATTTTGTTATCGTCTAATACACTGTTCAAGGTTTCCACATAGTTAGGGTCTAAATCACTATCAAAAACAATCCATATATTGGAGTTCCTGTAAGTACCCATAGTGTCAACTAATGTGCCCCTTAACAAAGAAGTGAATACACCATCCTTCCAATCAAATGTAACCGGGTCTAGTCTCCCATATAATTCTTCTTTCTTTAAAGTTTTGGTATCAATTATGTAAACAATATTTTCCGGAGATCCACTCTGTTTCATGCTGTTAATTACTGATTTCCATACAGATGATTTTCCTGTTCCTGCTCCGCCAGCAAGAATAATGGCTTGTTGGGNTTTCTGGATATCATAAAATTGACTGCATTTCTTCAGATACAACGAGGACGCAACTAACTGATTACGCTCACAATATAAAAGAAGGTTTGAAATAAGGGTACCATCAGCGGAGAGTTTTGGAGTATCAGGGAAAAACCTACTGACAGCCTCTTCAAAAATCAGCTCATCTTGTTCAATTAATTTTGGAGCAACCATCTCATTCAAGCTCCGCAATAACACCTCTTTAGAATTCAATTTGATGTTAGATCTAATTATCGCATGACAATTCCTCAAGACAGCTTTTATTGCCCTCAAACCAAAATCATAGTGTTTTTGGGTAGAAGCGTTTGCATTCATATAATTAAATAAACTCACGACCTTTTTGGCAATTTCTTCGGGGTCCCTTAAACCTAGTACAGTTAAAATAACCTTGGCAATAATCAAAGTATCTGCTTTCATCATGGAGAATTCCCGGAACATCTTTTTAAGGTTTTCTGGTAATTCTGATCTACCTGCGTACCCTGGATTCATGGTTATAAACAAACCGGCCTGAGTATTAAGTTTGCCTTTTTTGTCTAGTACTTGTATTTCGGTATTACCCTTGATAAGGCAAGTTTGAATAGCCTCAACTTGAGTGGAAACTGCACTCAATATTTTCTCCTCTAACCGGTTAAATTCGTCAAAACAGCCCCATGCGCCCACTTGCGTAATACCAAATAATAGTCTGCTCATTGCCTGGAAGTCAAAAGAATCATCACAATTAAATACTAAAACCATTCTACCAAGGTTCTGTCCCAAAGCTTTAATTGATTCAGTCTTACCGGTTCCTGCCGGTCCAAACGGGCATCCACCCATATGCTGGCTTAACGCTAGAACCATAGCATTGAAGCACTTATCGAGTAATGGCGTGTAAATTAACCGCTCAGGAACACCGATATATTCAAAACCATAGGCAATATTTACATCAGATTGAGAAGCGTGTATACTGGCTAAAGGATCTACAGCGTCTTCTTCAAAATAGAACTTTTGAAGTGTCTGCCATTGGAACAACAGCTCTTCGTTGTTCAATTCAAGTAGAGCTTCGGTCACGTCCTTCAAATGAATTAGCTCAATTATCAATGACTCCAGTTTACGCTTCTCAGATGCCAAAGAACTGCCGCCCGCTAGACTGCTTAAAGCCTCGAGCTCCGTTTCAATATTCTGACAAATACTATTGAAATTTTGAGACGATAATTCATGCTCCATCATAGAAGTCCAAGTACACTGAACTGTCAGTAAAAGAACTTGGAAAGGATATTGATCTGTGAGTTGGCACAGTCCTTCACCATTCCTATACCTAGTAATACATTGCTTTACCAGTGAAGCTAAGGTAAACTTTATTTCCATATCCAACTCATTAATCCATTGATCTAGTTTCGAAGAGGAAGTAACCATAATTGGTTTGTGCAAAAGCAACTGTTCACCCTCAAGAGAGTACACTCCCTTTATCAAGGAACCTTCATAGATGAATTTCGAAACACTAGAGAACAACTTCGGTAAGTGAGCTGCAAAGTCATCAAAGTTTTCACCCGTACCAATTATCTGCAATAAATCTTCATTACCGACAAAATAGAATCGAGGGAAGAGCTTCCTTTGTGTCTCCAAAAAGTCATTCAAAGATTTCCTGATCTTAGACAAAGACTCAGCCATCCTTTTTAGGGTAGGGAGTGTACTGTGGACATGAAGTATATCTATTGCAATGCCTGTTGCATAGAGTTTAGACAACAATGAGCTATACTCAGTTGTCAAAGAAGCAAACTTTGATGCTTCGACAGGTAATAAGTTCTTCATCTCAGTTTTCTTCGCTAAAATCCCATACAAGTACATCCATTGCCTTTGAACTTCAACCCAGTTCAGAACGATGGCATAAAAGTTTGTGAGTTTAGTTTCCCATTCGATCGCCTCTTGTTCAAACACCTTGAAGTATGGAGAATTTTTCATCGAACTAATCATATTCAAGTCATCACTACAGTCTCCAAATATAATATCCCAATCCTTCACCAACGCCAGCCCACCAGAGTGAACAAACTGAACAAATTTCGTAGCTCTCCACCTGGTTTTCATCTGGTTCAATGAAGATTCGAGTACGTATTCATTTCGAGCCTGAATAATGACTTTCTTTATGGTCACTTCATTGAGAAGTAGATTCAAGCCCAATACGTTTTCCAGTGTGAAAGATAGATTGTCAATGCTTCCAGAAAGGTCCACAGCTGTGTTCGTTTCTTGGAAAAGTTTGGCCCAATGCCTTGGTTTTATAGACCTTTCTTTCAACGCTTTTAATAAATGAATGGACTTAAGGGTGGAGTGGATGGAGCCGGCTATATTTTGAAAGATTTTGTACTGCAGAACTTTTGGTGGCATATCTTGAGATTCTTTTAGAAGAGCTTCTAGCTTGTGCTTTAAACTACTAGCGGAAAATTCAGACCATTTTATTGAGAGCAATGAAGTGTACGAATTCCACAACCCATCCACAGAAGACCAAACCGCCTTGTAATCGTTCACTTCTTCAGTAACAAAGGCCAAATTATTTTGTAATTGAATAGGGATCAGTAGAACTTTAGCAGCCTTATTTATTAGCTGTCTTTCGGCGTCGAGTTTCGTGATAGAGTCATCAAAAGAAGCCAAAATATTTAACGCCTCGCTAGGTTGGATACTTGCAGAGACAGGCTTCTTCTTGGACCAACTTTCAGCAATTGAAGCAGCAACTCCCTGAACCTGGGCTAATCCTGATTCCAACTTTTTGGAAATAGTATCTCTGTTTTTATTAATCATCTGCTCCTTTTTCAAGCATATTTCACGCAAAGATACTAAGTCGCTCTCAATCTGTTCTGCATAGATGTAGTTCAAAGGAGTCTTTACACGCAAACGTTGCAGTAACCTTTGAGAATTTAAAAGCAAATTATATTTGGAAGTCATCAACTCTAAGCCATTTTTGATTTTGTCCACAAAAGTAATCAGTTCCAGCATATTAGATAAAGAGCCAACATTAAAAATGCATGTTTCTAAGAATCGCCTGTCTTTTGTTAGCTTTTCAACAAATTCAGATGCGCTATCCAAGTAATTTTCCATTAAACGATCACAAAGAAGTCTTTGCCAGTTATCATATCTACTAGAAACGCGTGCGTACACCTTCTCGTTGTTAATTATAGTATTATTACCAATCATAATTTCTGAATCCAAGCCATCAATAGTCTTCCTTTCCTCCAAAAACTCTACTATGCATTGGTAGCACAAGTCAACATCCCTGCCTAACTTCTCCAATAGGGTTGCCTCATCTAGCGACCATAGGTGTTCCAATTTCCGCCATGTTTCATAATGAGCATAAATCTCCTTGCAATTATCCTCAATTTTCCTATATGCCTTAGTTAAAGATTCGAAAAGATCATAATTTATATCATTAAAAGTTTCAATCGGTCCCTCAGTTATGTCAAACTTTTTATCAGAAATTTTTGGCAAGTTAGTGGCGACCTTTAGAGTGAATTGCAATTCTGTCATCCATTTCCTCTTGGTCTCTTCAATACTAGGTGTGATTATAATCCCTTTTCCTTGTTGTGTAATGTAATGCCTCTGTGAAGATAGCTCTGGTGATTCCAATATCTTTGATATAGTATTGATAAGGTACGATCTCAGATGCTCATTAAGGTATTCAATAAACTCAGGCATATTGTGAAACCCATGTAGAATTGCTTGATCAACAAGTAACTGTATGCTGTTTATTAGTGAGCTAAGTTTCTTTAAGTCAAAGTTATCACATTCTTCCAACCCGCTTAAGCAAGCTGAGATGCCTTTTTCTAAATCATCCAAATGTTGAAAGTTATGCAGCAAGTCTCCTATAGATGATTCAAGCTTTAATATTGGAGGTTCTGAAAGCTGTATTTTAAGGCATTGTTCGGTGTTTGAATCATCCTCGAAAAGCGGCACGGAGTCCCACGTATCTGTTATCATTGACGAAATCAGGTCCCATACGTTCTCTGTCTCTTGTCTCAGTAACAGCCATGTATTCGGTTTCTCCTCAAAATTATGAACTGCAGCCACAAATGTCTGCAGTAGTTCTGAGACCTTCACTGCATGTGGGTAAAGACTTCTCACCCTCCTGGAGTTCTTGATAACGGCACTTGGCACATTAAAGCCCATCCACGTTAAGTTCCTGACTTCTTTAAATAGCGAGCCGATGATTGAGTCAAAATTTACATGGAGTTCATACTTACCATTTGTATTGATTATTTTGAAAATTACTTCATCCAAAAGGAAGCTTTGGGAAGATGCATTGGCAACCCAGGATTCAAACAAGCGGTCGACGTTTAAAACTTTTAAAATAGTCTTGCATTCAACATAAATCTGAGCGCCTTCTGAAGTACTTGTCCAGTCTTCACCAAGAATGAGCCCAAGTCTGGAAGTCAAGTGCTCCAGTTTACGCGTTAGCTGACGCGACCAGATGATAGATGCAGATACTGGCGGGATATCATTGAGTCTTGATACTTCATTATTGAGTTTCTGAAGTGAAAGCCTCTGCCGTATATTTTCCAAGTCTTCCTTAACATTATTAAGTAGCTCATGTTGGTATTCTCTTACTGCACCCTGTATACGAGGACGTTTCATTAAGGGTCTGTACCGTTCAAAAATAGAGAACATAGAATCTGAAGATCTGCAATCGTCCAACTTTTTCTTTAACATGTCAACAAGCTTGTTTTCTAGCAGATTGACCCGTTGGTTATATGTAGACTCTGCAGTTGCCCATTTGTTAGGATGCTCGTGTAACGGGTCTTGGTGTAAAATAGGATCGTAAATGTTTTGGATATCTTCTGATAAACTATCATAATCAATACCCTTTAAAACAGTAACCAATGTGTCATGTTTTTTTCTGAAAACTGCAACGGTATTCAATATTTCTTTAAGTCTATCCGTTTGGGTATCTATTTTCATAAAGATAAACTTTTCTGACCTCTTCCTCATTAGTTCTCTAATTAAAGAGGTAAAGTCTTTCAAAAGCAGCTCCCATTGATTTATGATCTTAATGGAATGATCATAGTCCGCTTGAAAAGAAGGGAAATCAGAGGTTATTAAGTTTGGTAATAACTCTCGTAATTTGAAGTCCAACTCTGCAGAAATCTTTTCTACAAAGGCCACTGCTCTTTGTAGCGGATAAGAAGAAAGCTTTAGCTTCCGAAGTGCTGCACCAATGGCATCTATTGACTCCTGTACCTTTGTAAAAGAGTATGCTGACTGTAGATCTGCAAGTGGGAAGTCATTCATGATCAAATTATAGCTTTGCGTCTCTGCAATACGATCTCTAAGGCCGGTGTCTGATATGAATGTTACCGTTGCATGAAACCTCTTTGCCGCTGTTAATATGGATAATGTGATCTCTACCTCTGGTATTGATATCTGTTTTTCTAATGCAAGTAGTGATTGCTCTATGTTTATCCAGAACCGTATCTCATCCGCAGCTGTCCCATCTTCAATATTTCTTGTAAGCTTTGTGAGTGTCTGTGCAGACTTAATCCAACCATTAGCTATCTTTTGTAAGCTGTTTAGGAACTGAGAGTCCGAGAACTCCTCATCGGATATAAAAGTCGTGTAATTCCTTGGATTAGCACCCTTGGCAATAATCTCCTTGATAAGTGGGTGAGCTGATGCACTAATATCTGGAACTTCTATAAATTGCTGTAAACTTTGTAGTGAGAGCGATAAGTCTTTTATCTTGCGACGAGCAGAATTTATCGATTCCTGCTTCGCCTCAAGATTTGTATTGGTGCTTATCACTGCATCGAACATACACGAGACCCCAAAGTTAACAAACGATTTCAATCCATCCAACTGAGCCTGAGAAGGCATATTCAAAACCTGTAACTGGCTTTGCAGGGGCAAAGAAGGATTGATAAAAGGTTGATTCTTGATTATTAACAACCGCCCATGCGTTTCAGAGTTTACATCTACTTCACTGAAGTCAAACTCCTCTGTTGCGCTAATACATCCCTGGGGGTCCCTAACCAAAAACAGCGTCCTGGCATTTCCATCAGTTAACCACTCTTGGATTTTCTCGCCATAGCTAGCTTTAAACGCGTCCAAATCAACATCCCCTTGTAGGAATAGCTTGACGATATTGCTAATATGATCTATCAAGCCCGTAACTAAGGTATCTTCTGTCATCTAACACCTCCAAATTTATGCGAGCAATAGAAACTTCTTGTATAATCCTTAGTATTTAAGTTGGGATTATTGTTAATTCATTTGTTGAATATATAATAGAGTGGATCTTAAAATATATCATTTGTCCGCTGTTTCCTAATCTTCCACCGAAGGAGTAAATAAACAAAAATTGGACTAACACGAAAATTGTCAACCGAAAAGAAACCCTGAGGTTCACGATAGATTACGAGCAATAGCCGATTTTGGGTGTATATTAGAAGCTAGCATAGATCTATTTACCTCCTAGCAGAACTTTGACCCCTGTGACAGTTAGCATGAATCAGAGGCCTTTAGCTACATCACCAAAGCGGAACTATATGCCGCTGATGCGCGCAGATTCTATAGGAGAGAAATCGGGGAGCAATATTAGCAATGAACACAAACTGCAGCTGCCCTTTGGTAGAACTTTAAGTGAGGTTGCAAGCTATGAACGAAGCAAGAGAGATAAAGCAACACCTGATTACCGCATTAAAATCGTCGTTGTAGGGGACGGTGCAGCTGGAAAAACATGCTTACTGATAGCATATACCCAAGGCAGATTTCCAGAGGACTATGTCCCAACAATATTTGAAAACTACGTTACTAAAATCCAAGGCCCAAATGACAAAGTTATCGAGTTGGCTCTTTGGGATACTGCTGGCCAGGAGGAATACAGCAGACTGAGACCACTATCCTATGGTGATGTAAATATAGTAATGGTTTGCTACTCGGCAGATAACAGAGTATCTCTAGATAATGCAGAGGAATTATGGTTCCCAGAGGTCAGACACTTCTGTCCATCTGCTCCTATCATGTTGATAGGGCTTAAAAGCGATCTATATGCAATGGATGACTTGGACAGGTTAGTAGATCCAAAAGAAGCGGAGATGGTAGCTCAAAGAATGGGCGCTTTCGTCCACCTGCAGTGTTCCTCGAAGACAAGACAGAGCCTGTCCGATGTGTTCAACACTGCCATCCACACAGTGCTGTATGATGAATTCCACGAACCTAAGAGCAAAGGCCGTGGAGTAAGGTTATTTAAGAAGAAAGCGGATGGCAATTCGCAGAACATGCAACACATTAAAACCCATAGGAAGCATAAGTGTATCATATTCTAAAGGAAGTAATATTTGGGTATGGTTTAGGGCAGCATACCGTGAACTGTTCATTATGCATATATTTACTGCCCCATTAAAGTAAACAGTTGATTATTATGATGCTCGGTAAGACAAAAACATAGTTTGGCCAAATGGCTGAAACGCCTCTTAATTAATATGTATTCCTTGATTAGAATACTATGCACTATTCTTGTTTAACTTCTCTCCATATTAAGTTTTTGTATGTTGGTGTGCAACATAAAATTTTCTGATTTTTGCTTGCAAACTCATCGCACAAATATACAATGGTATGAACAGTAAGATATATGTTTATCAATAGGGCGTTACTGAAATTTTCAAGAATCCCAAAGCATATATTATATATCCCAAGACGCATGAGTTCCGTTCAAGTTCCAGCATCTGCTGTTGATTCCACAACTGATTTAAAAAGGTCAGCTACTCCACCAGGTGAGACAAAAATACCCATTAAAAAGGCAAGAAAGCTTAAAAAGTATAAAGCTAAGCCTGTCGAACCTACTGCACCGCTAGGTGTTCTCAATTATGAAATCAAGGAACTTCTGAAGGACCTAAAATTGAATTTTGAAAATATAGAGACTGATGTCACACCTGTGCTTAATGATATACGCAATGGACCGATCCAGCAAGCTTACAACAGAAAGGTCGAAAAGGTTGAAGTACTAAAGTTGACCTCAAGCGGTGATGGTATCGCTGTTATTGAAAATCCTGTGGATAGCAGTAAAAAGCAAATTGCCTTAATTCCTTTCGCTTTGCCAGGTGATATTGTAAATATAAAAGTTGAGAAGACCCATCCTAGTTATGTGGAATGCTCACTTCTAGAAGTTCTAGAAGCAAGCAAATGGCGCAGAGATGATCTGATCAGTTGTAAATACTTTGGAAAGTGTTCTGGTTGTCAATACCAATTCTTAACCTATGAAAAACAACTGGAATTAAAGAAAAACACAGTTACCAATGCATTCAAGCACTTTGCACCTAAGCTATTGGCTGATAACCTTTTGCCCGAAGTCGGTGACACAGTTCCATCTCCTCAACAGTTGGGCTACAGAACAAAGCTCACCCCTCATTTTGATATGCCAAGAAAGTTAAAACAATTGGAATACAGGCCTCCACTGGGATTTGGCCAAAAGGGAAGGCCTCAATGGAGAGGCATCGATGCAGGCGGCAGCGCGGCAATTCTAGACATTGAAGACTGCCCAATAGGTACTGCTATTATAAACGAAGGAATGAAGAATGAGCGCGCGAAGTTTGATACAACCTTCAAAAACTATAAAAAGGGTGCTACTATCCTTTTGCGTGAGCACACAAAGATTCTTTCGGAGGATGTGCCTCTTGAGGAACAACTTGACGAAGGTTCTAGAGATCCGGTGACTGGCGATATCTCTTACATGAAACATGAGTCGCCCACGCCGTTGCTCAAAACATGTGTTACAAATACGAGGCAAATAGTAAAGGAATATGTCAACGGATACACATTTGAATTCACTGCAGGCGAGTTCTTCCAGAATAACAATTCTATCCTACCGGCAGTGACGGAGTATGTTCATCGCAACCTACAGATCCCATGTTCAAATGAAAATGATCCCCATTACCTCGTCGATGCATACTGTGGCTCTGGTCTCTTCAGTATTACAGCTTCTAAGGGTGTGGATAAAGTAATTGGTGTTGAGGTCTCTGCAGACAGTGTTTCTTTCGCTGAAAGAAATGCTAAGGCCAACGGGATTGAAAACTGTAAATTCATTGTGGGAAAAGCTGAGAACATATTCGGTTCTATCGACACTCCTGCTGATAGAACATCGGTCATTTTAGATCCACCAAGGAAAGGCTGTGACGATGTATTTTTAAAACAGCTAGCTGAATACAACCCGGCACGAATTGTCTACATTTCGTGTAATGTGCATTCACAAGCAAGAGATGTTGAGTATTTCATCAAGGAAACGCCCAATGGTCAGAATTACAAAATAGAGAGCATTACAGGCTTCGACTTCTTCCCGCAAACACATCATGTTGAGGGAGTGTGTGTGTTATCAAGAGTTTAACAATTATTTATTATTTATCTATCATTATTATCTATCTATAAATGTCATCTACGCTTAAAGTATATATGATGGACCCGAGCTGATGTAGAAACAGTCATAACTAATTACATCTGTACATTACACCCACACATTTATTTTTGCGTTCGGTTTTTTTTAAAAAAAAATCTTGTGCGTACTCACGCACAAAGCGCTGCACGACTGTGTAGGCAGACTCGTTGGACCAGCAACAACAGCTTGTAGCTGTCGCTGGTGTATACATTTTCTAAGAGAAAAGATGTTTAATTACTAGGTTCTCGAATTCACAGTTAAAGCTCCACGAAGGACGAACAAATATAGCCACGATGGAAAACGACAAGGGTCAACTAGTATGTTACTTATCATGTTGGTAAAATTGCGTGATGTTTACATTGTTACTGTGTTTGGAGCCTCGAAATACCAGTATTGGGTCAGTGGAGTGAACTACGGAGAGTAATAGCCACATATTATCGCATCCACTACTAGCAATTGCCACTACAGCAGAACTTGGTTATATTTGAATATATTGCGGTAATTCATCCAATTATATTAGACATTTGGCTCTTCCAAGTGGTAATCATCGAAAGTGAGAACAGAGAACAAGCAGATATCACGCCTCTGCAGCTAACCTTTTCGATTCATGTACTAACTATTTTGTAGGTCGAACTTTACGTTCCAAGAAAGTGTTCTGCTACCAACAGAATTATCAAGGCCAAGGACCACGCCTCTGTCCAAATCAACATTGCTCAAGTTGACGAGAACGGTCACGCTATCCCAGGTGAGTACATCACCTACGCTTTGTGTGGTTATGTTAGAGCCAGAGGTGAGGCTGACGACTCTCTAAACAGATTGGCTCAAAACGACGGCTTGTTGTCCAACGTCTGGAGCTACTCCCGTTAAGGTAATCTTTAAAAAAAGGCTTTACATGTGTAGTGCTCCTTCTTTTAAATATCGTATAATGTAGTACTATAGTCGTTTAAGAACCATTTTGCACTAATTTGTTAGCGATCTTGGGGCAGTGCCTTCGGTGTGAGAGCCACAAAACTGTTCTTTCAGTCGTCAGTAAATAAAGAAGAGCTATAAAATGAGACAGATCTTGGCCATTAATATGGCACTGGGATTAAGTTGAAACATTATATATACGGGCTGTGACCCAGTCAGTACGAAGGACTGTTATGGGTTTTTTCTGTTTAGTAGGAGGTTATTATTGATAGCTGACCTTTTTCGGAGATTCCTAGAATTAGGGGCAAAGTTTCTCTAAATATGTAACTCTAAGTAAACACTTGTGGAACGAACAAAGCTGTGTTTCTGCAAGATATCTAGTGACAGACAGGATCCACGAAACTTGCGTATCATAGCAGCAAAGGCAGTTATTAATTATTTGCTTTTGGATCCCTCTTTCGTTGGTTCAGTTAAGGAAGGAAAGAACGCGCCCCGCTCCCACCCCATTTCAGCGGTAACGAACTCTACATACACTTGTGAAAACCTTGAATAAGCACCTAATATATGACTGTAGGGATAGCGACGTTGTTGTACTCAGGTGAGTACTTACCTGGTGCGCTCACTCTTGGTTATCGTATTAGGGAGTTGTTACGTGACGACGTTTCAAATTATGAATTGGTCGTGTTGATAGAACCAGACGTTCTTCGGCGCCTGACATCTGAAACCAGAGCCGTCCTACAGTCTTTGTTTGATAAGATAGTGGAGCTAGACCATAAAGAGCAGCAAACCAAGGCGATATACGCCCTCAATAGCGCCAATCTACGCGTTTTAAATCGTCCAGAACTTGCGTACACATTCCATAAACTACAATTATGGGCACTTAAGGAATACGAGCGCATATTATATTTAGACAGTGATGTCTTCCCTCTTAAGCCATCCTTTATTAATGCAGTTTGGCATGTTGGTGACCAAGCCGCTAACCAAATTGTTGCTGCCGCCGACTGCGGATGGCCAGACCTATTCAATAGCGGTGTAATGGTTCTCGTCCCAGACCAAGGCATCTATGAGCAGTTGATGACATCGTTGCAAACATTCGTGTCTATTGATGGTGCTGATCAGGGCTTTTTAAATCAATTCTTCAATGAAGCGTGTCACCAGGGGATGTTACCGACACAATGGCTAAGGCTACCATTCACGTACAATGTACCTGCAACACACGTTAACTACCAGTACGTGCCAGCAGTTAACTTCTTCCGTAATAAGCTCTCTATAGTGCACTTCATTGGAAAGATTAAACCATGGTTTACCAGAAATGTCGGGGAGGAATATTCTTCTCAATGGTGGGATTCCTATAACAGGCTATTGGAGAGATTCTTCCGGTCTTCTCCAACACAAGAACACGAACATGGAGTGCAATCTGCACTCCTTTCCTCTAGAGAACACACCCTGGTCCCCTCTTCTGAAGGGTACAATCGTAATTATCCTGATATTCAGCACTGGGATAGCCGCCAACCAACAGAGCAGACTAAAACCATAGATAGCTACCACGAAGTGCTGCAGGAGGTGCCTCTACAAGTACAAAACCAGCAAAGCGTCTTCTGTAACAGACCTCCCGGCAAGGCTGTACCAATCGTGGACCCCACATCAGCTTTATCAAATGCTGCTTCCTTTCCACGCCACAGTCTTGCCACAGTTTGTTGTTCATATGATGATAACGTTTGGGATGCAACGAAAGGGCCTCCATCTAAGACAGCAAAGCCGGAGGGGCATAAGCTTGTGCTAAATGACAATTATTCCTGGGACCACGTCAATGAATCTGCAAACCTTCCTGATAATGAGGTAGAGTCGACGAAGAAAGCATATGAGAAAGTGAATCCAGCAAGATCTGATAATTTGCCGTTACCAGGATTTAAGGATACCCCGAATCTGCAAACTCAGCCGCCCAGCAATAAGCAACCTGATGTTGGTGTACCAAACACTAAAAAACCAGCTACTTCCTTTGCAGTGGGTGGTACTGCCACTCCTGGTAGTGGTGTTGTTACTTCAACGAGCAACTCCTCCATAGCTTTATTGGTCTCTGAGTCCATTTTCGACTCTTTTGCGCCTTCTGTGGCAGCGAAGGCTGAACCAGCACCAGAACCAGAAGTCGTACAAACAACTGTAGAGAAGAAGAAATCGGTATTCCGTTTCCCTTGGGAACGCTACAAGCGCTCTCCGACTAGAGTGTTCCCTAAGTAGTGTTGCATTATTGATGCTACACGAGAGTTGTAACTAGGGCATCGATCAGCAACCTCGGTAAGCTGTCTAGCAGCCAATACAGCCCGAACACGCTTGACTTCACACAAGCATTTACAATTAAGAGACACCGAGATGCTGGCTTGCTCCTTTCTTGAGCTTGCTATGCACTGCTTCTACCTAAGTAACCCTATCTAGTATACTTGACCATTTTCACCTCGTATTCAATGAGTGAAAAATTTTTTCAAAAGTTTTTAAAACTGCCATTATTCAGTAATAGTTCTCCTGATCAACCCTTAGTGCACTTGTAAAGCAAGCACATATAACCATATTAACAAGCCCAATATGTCTGAAGGTATTAGTAACCCAGAGAATTCAGAAATTCAAACCAACTACGACAAGATCGTTCACAAATTCGATGAGTTGAAGTTGAAGGAAGTGCTATTGAGAGGTATTTACGGTTACGGTTTCGTTGACCCTTCTGCTATCCAACAACGTGCTATCTTGCCTATTATCGAGGGCCACGATGTCTTGGCACAAGCACAATCTGGTACCGGTAAGACTGGTACTTTCTCTATTGCAGCTTTGCAAAGAATCGATGAGAGCATCAAGGCTCCACAAGCATTGATTTTGGCTCCAACCAGAGAATTGGCTCTACAAATCCAAAAGGTCGTTATGGCTTTGGCTCTACACATGGATGTCAAGGTTCACGCTTGTATTGGTGGTACTGACCCAAGAGAGGATGCTGAAGCCTTGAGAGCTGGTGCCCAAATCGTTGTTGGTACTCCAGGCCGTGTCTTTGACATGATCGAGAGAAGAAACTTCAAGACCGACCACATCAAGATGTTCATTTTGGATGAAGCTGATGAAATGTTGTCTTCTGGTTTCAAGGAGCAAATCTACAAGATTTTCACTATGTTGCCACCAACCACTCAAGTTGTGTTGCTATCCGCCACCATGCCAAAGGAGGTCTTGGATGTCACTGACAAGTTCATGAACAAGCCTGTTAGAATCTTGGTCAAGAAGGACGCTTTGACCTTGGAAGGTATCCAACAATACTACATCAACGTTGAGAGCGAAGAGTACAAGTACGACTGTTTGTCCGACTTGTACGACTCTATCTCTGTCNCCNAAGCCGTTATCTTCTGTAACACCAGAAGAAAGGTCGAGGAGTTGACCAAAAGATTGACTGATGACAACTTCACCGTGTCTGCTATCTACTCTGACCTACCTCAAGCTCAAAGAGACACAATCATGAAGGAGTTCAGAACTGGTTCTTCCAGAATTTTGATCTCTACTGACTTGTTGGCTAGAGGTATTGATGTCCAACAAGTTTCTTTGGTTATCAACTACGACTTGCCAAACAACAAGGAGAACTACATCCACAGAATTGGTAGAGGTGGTCGTTTCGGTAGAAAGGGTGTTGCCATCAACTTGGTTACTGACAGAGACGTCGGTGACATGAGAGAATTGGAGAGATTCTACTCCACCCAAATTGAAGAGTTGCCAGCTAACATTGCTGACTTGTTCGACTAAGCATAGAGAAACATATTTTGCCGATTCTGAGGTAATTCTATCCAAATGTTTTTCTAAACTTAAGTAGACCTCTTATCCACCTTTTGTAACATGGTAGCCATCATTTTTGTGTGTATTTATCATTTTATAATTTGCACACATGCGTATAATTGATATATATGAGTGCTTTAAAAATTATTCTATCCGCGTAAACTCTAAAGTATCAGTTTTTTCAGCTCATCGCCTATAAGGACATTTTCAACTCTGTTGAACAACCTGGATACTGGCTTCCACCAATAATATAAGCACAAATGACTCTGCAGCTTGATCATAAAGACCTTTCAGCTAAGGCTCTCAACTCTCTACTTTTCCAGTGCAAAAATGACAAGGCTCTTTCGGCCGATGCCCACATACATCTGGTAATTAACACTAACAAGTCGATGGGCATAAAAAATGACTATATTCCTCGTATCATCCCTCTGTCGAGCTGTAAATTATATAAACCTTCAGAGTTAAGGATTCTTCTCATCGTGAAAGACCCTAGTACAGTTTACCGTAAGGCGCTTCTGGGTGACGAATCCACTGCAACCCTGTTCGCTGATATTATAAGCGTGAAGAATCTGCGCGCCAAATTCAAAGGTTCTAGACTAAGCAAACTATTCAAAAGTTTTGATATTGTCGTTGCAGACTATCGTGTTCAACATCTCCTTTCCCATATTTTGGGACCTACTTTCTACAAGTCAAACAAGAAAGTTCCATTCATTCTACAGATGTCTAAACAAGTGAAGCAGCCACATAAAAAGATGGTAGAAGAATGCGATACAAAATATGTCAAAGCTCAGATTAAGAGTATTTGCCGGAACACCTGGTATCTTCCAAATAAAGACAATTGCCTAACAGTGCGTGTGGGTCGTGTTGGCGTGCACTCTGTAGAGGAAGTACAGAAGAATATTGACGATGTCATCGCATTTGTCACAGATGCTAATGCAAGGCCTCAAGGCGGATGTATTCGCGGGGGTATTAAGTCATTATTTGTAAAGACAAGCAACAGTACTAGTTTTCCTATTTACAGTGCTCCTGTATCCTCGTCTAGTCGCGAGCTTGAAGCTGAGCCAACTCTGTAATCTCTTCCAACGCTTCTTCTGATCTTTGTATTTTTTAAAATTGTCTGAAGAATCATCGGAAGTCTAACAAAAAGATTTCTGAAACGGCCTATATAAATAAGTAATAAGTGTGAAGCAGGGTGGTTTTATGAAAGAAATTGAAAGCTCCCAACTCTGTTGATAATGATTTCAGGCGCTTTTCTTTTCTATCTGCCTCTCCTGCTGGGCCCTATTTATTTATACTGGATGACAGTTGAGGTACCCTCTCACAAAGGTGAAGATTACTTCCTACGTTCTGAAAGTGTCCTGCACAAGTTTGATGGTCTAAGGCGGTATGACCAAGAGTTTGGTAGTTTGAAGATTTCTAGCAATTCCTACATAGATACTGTGGATATAGGGTGGAATTCCCATGATGGGACACAGATCAAAAAGGAGAACGCTACATTACTGATGCTCTGTAGAAATTGGGAACTAGGGGGGGTTTTAAAGTCCATGAGAGCGTTAGAGGACCGATTCAATCATAAATACAAATATGACTGGGTATTCCTAAATGATGTACCTTTTGATGACATTTTTATTGAAGCGACCGTAGCGATGGCTAGTGGAAATACAAAATACGGATTGATTCCTGAAAGTGACTGGCAGACTCCAAGTTGGATTGATCAGGAAAAGTACGAAGCGGCACTTCGCGAAATGGAAGAGAACGATGTGCTTTACGGTGGTTCCAAATCTTATAGAAACATGTGTCGCTTCAATTCGGGTTTCTTCTTCAGACAAAAGTTACTCGACGAATATGATTACTACTTACGGGTGGAACCATCTGTAGAGTATCTTTGTGATATCCCCTACGATCCCTTCACTTTGATGAGGGAGCGTAAAAAGAAGTACGGTTTTGTTATTACACTTCTAGAGTATGAAAATACGATACCCACACTGTGGAAGACAGTCGGAGAATTCATTGAGCAGAATCCTGAATTGATTGATATTGAATCAAATGGATACCAGTTTATTACGGATGGTTTGAATGCAAATACGACATTAGACTTATTAAGGTCATCCTATAATGACTGTCATTTTTGGTCAAATTTTGAAATAGGTGATCTTAACTTCTTCCGCAGTGAACCATATCTCAAGTATTTTGAACATCTTGATAAATCAGGTGGTTTCTACTATGAACGCTGGGGTGATGCTCCTGTCCATAGTATTGCAGCTGCTTTGCTACTGCGTAAGGATGAAGTGCACTATTTCGATGATATAGGGTACTTCCATACACCCTATGGTACAGGACCAACCTCCATCGTCGGCGCTATGGCGCAAAGGTGCATCTTTGATTGGGGTCCAAACCGCATAAAAGTAGACCTACAACCTCACAGTTGTCTACAAACTTGGATAAAGTATGGTGATGGGAAGTATTTCTTCAATTAGACCCTTTTTGCACATACCTTAAAGGCTTCCATTTATACAAATATACCTTAAGATAAGCCTAAATACACCTTATTTCCTCGACGACAGTGGTAACTAGTACAAAGTCTCTAAGTTAGATAGTTCCTTCAATATCCGTTCCAAGTCCTCGTCTGATATTTTGTTGTTGAGACTTGGTATCAAGGTCTTAGCCTCATCGGCATCCTCACATGCTAGCGATCCCAACTGTGCTATTTCAAACGGATGTAGTCCAGTTGACTGTAGCAACTGCGTTACTGCAGTAACTGTTTCTTGGTCCCTAAATCGTGAGAAATTCGTCAAATAAAGCATAGTTTGTTTTAGCGCTTGATTCTGGCCACCGGTTGTCTTTTCCAAAAGCTTATCAATTGATTGTAGCTCTTTTTCTTGCGTTTGACTGTGTAAATCCTCATCGTGATCATCGTCTACATCAATACCATCCTGGTTGTGCCATTGTCTGAAGAGCTTCTTGCGCGATTGCAAGGCCTCCTTAATAACTAACCTGGCTTCGCTTAGATTTAACGCAAGAAGGTCTTCTTCTTGACCTTGGTGGTTGATCTGCTTTAGTTGGAACTCTTCCCCAAGCTGCAAGGTCGCAGCATTCTCCTCCTCAATGACCTTTTTAAGACCATGTCGCTTGGTTGAAATAGTGGATGTTGAAATATTCATAACTTTGTAGCAGTATCTATGGTCTAATATACCTTTCAAGAAGAGCCTTTCGGTATTCTCTTTTATTGATGGCTCTTACTTTTGGGTTGTGCGAGCTCAAAATTTTTTTTAACTATAGAAATAAGTACAATCTCAAAGATGGATAGATACCCCTCAAACATGTGAAGAATCATTACTAAACACACAAACAACACCAGACTGACAAATTCCCGGTCATATAACTCTTCTCATTACCTTTTAAAGCTTTTTCTCCATTATAGGCCTTTAGCTGAATATAGCAGCGTAGCGACATGAAAGAGGAGAGGAAGAGCATATGGAACCCTGCTTTTGACATGAGTAACATGACCGCTCCTTCAAACACCAGCAACAACAGCAACATAAATAATAGCAGTGATAGCAGTAGCAGAAGCAGCAGTGTTAATGGGAACTCATTGCAGCCATTACCTCCACTGCATAGGCAAGGTTTCAGAAATCCGTGGTCAGAACCCCAATCTCCGAATGCAGTCTCCTCCAGAAGACAGTCGATGTTCCAGCAGCTCCCTACAACCTTTGAAGAGGAAGATAGTAACTATAGCCGTCATAGTCAAAGCACTCAGTTTGAAGACGATGAGCAGTTTGGCAGGAGGCGGTCTAGTCTAATTGTGCCACCAACAAGAGCCGCTGGGCCAGATCCGTTTCTGTACGACCAAACCTACCAGCAGCATACCCCCAATCTTGGGGGCTATAATGCTCACGGAAGACTGGGCCAGTCTCAACTTTATCAGGAGTTTGCACAGCAATATGGCTCCCATTTTCAGGGCTATGGAGTTGACCTGCAACGGAGACAGAGTGTTGCAGTCGCAGGAAGCTACCAACTGCAAGGTTTCCTTGACCAACACCAGCATCACCATCATCATGGGCAGCAGCAGCAGCAGCAGCAACAACAACAGCAACCTTCAACATCTCCCGGGCTGACAGGTGTCCATCTTGTTACACCTTATCGAAAGCTCAGCGCTTATCCGTTGACTTCTAACACTCTAGCTCCACCAGTGCAACTGAAGCAGCAGTTAAGAGCTAACTCTACTACCAGTCCGGTAGCACCTGTTGTCATTCCACAAATGCATAAAGTGACCACCAGGCAGGATATGAATCCTATCATTAATTCAACGCCAAAATTCCGGAGGGCGTCATTACACAGCAAGACAATATCTCCTTTGATAGCATTGACCAAATCTTTAATTATAACTTACACTCTATGTTCCGATCACTTTTCCTATCAAACATCTAAGAATCCTAAACGGTTATTAACGAAACCAAGTGAGGGCAAGCTTAATAACGGACATGATAATATCAATAGCGACTACATACTATACGTTAACGATGTGCTTGGGATGGAGCAACAGCGGAAGTATCTTGTGTTGGATATTTTAGGCCAAGGAACATTTGGGCAAGTTGTAAAATGCCAAAACATGTTAACGAAGGAAATTGTAGCTGTGAAGGTGGTGAAATCGAAAACAGAATATTTAAACCAAAGCATAATGGAGGCTAAAATATTGGAGTTATTGAACAAACGTATTGATCCTTTGAATCAACACCATTTTCTTCGCCTGCACGACTCTTTTGTGCATAAAAATCATCTATGTTTGGTGCTTGAGCTATTGAGCAATAACCTCTATGAACTATTGAAGCAAAACAAGTTTCACGGCTTATCAATGAGTTTGATCAAGAGTTTCTGTAAACAGTTATTAGACTCTTTGTGCGTCTTGAAAGACAGCAAGTTAATTCATTGCGATCTAAAGCCAGAGAATGTGTTGCTTGTCACACCAGACAGGCCAGAATTAAAGGTTATCGACTTTGGTTCCGCCTGCGAAGAAGCTCGAACTGTGTATACTTACATTCAGTCAAGGTTTTATCGTGCACCGGAGGTTCTAATGGGAATTCCGTATTCAACTAGTATAGATATGTGGTCATTTGGATGTATTGTTGCTGAGTTGTTTTTGGGCATCCCCGTCTTTCCCGGTTCGTCCGAATTTAATCAAATAACTAGAATCGTGGAGATGTTAGGAGTGCCTCCTCCTTGGATGTGTGAAATGGGTAAAAACACTTACAACTTCTTTACCAAGGTAGACCCTGCCATGAAAGTATGGAAGTTAAAAACTGTTGAACAATACAACAGAGAGTTTAATTCCAATGAAGAAGTTGGTAAACAGTATTTCAAGTGGAAAAAACTTGACGAAGTCATTCGGAATTATAGAATCTCTAAGAAAATTAGCAATTCAGCGCAATCACTAGAAGCAGAGATGCAAGATAGGGAATGTCTCATCCACTTCTTATATGGAGTTTTGAATTTAAGCCCATTGGAGCGCTGGACCCCTCAGCAGGCGCTTATGCATCCATTCATCACGGGGCAGGATTTTGACAAAGAGTGGTATCCGCCTGGTGCATTACCGAAGAAGTCAACTAGACAGCAACCAGTCCCAGAGGGTACTTCGACAGGTTTAGATAAATTGTATCTGGGTGAATAGAAATATTGGGGGAAAAGGTGTCTCTGTACGTGTGTATATTGTGTGTAAAATATAGCAACGAAAAGGTATGGTACTGTATTCAACACGCAGTTAATCTCTGAGTGTGCCACACAAAGTCGGTCACACTTTATGTACAAGGTATATATATGTATAAATATATAAGTTCATTATCAAAATCACCAACAGTAAACGCGTGGTTGCAACCATCTATAAAATGGCAAAAAGTCGTAATCCAATGAGTAATGTCTAATTCAAGCTTGCATTGGCTGTTGTTCTGGTAGTGGAGGTGCCATAGGCTTGGCTTGCATTACAGCATATCTTTGGAACATCAATCCCACACCTTCAAACACACCTAGCAAAGCAGCACATGTAATAGCACTATTCCTTGTATGTCTCCAGCCACCTCTAATTGCTAAAGCACCACCAGTGAAAAACCCGGCAATTATTGCATTCCATGGATCCTCTCTTTTACGGACAGCCTTCACAGCACAGTCAAATGTAGAAAACAAGCCACCCCATACACCGAAATTACCACCAACGACTGGCGCCCTGGCCTTTATAGCGCTCATGGCGCCAGTACCTCTCTCACCTAGAGGAGAATTTCTGAACCCTTTAATCCCGTGCCAAACACAACCACCTATCACTCCCATAGCAAAAGCGCCACCGAAGTCATTTAAAATTACGATCGGACATGGATCCCTGGAATGATCTGCAGACATGGTTTGTGAATCTTACTTCTTTGCAAAGTACTCTTAAGAATAGAATCGAAGAAAACTTTCACGTCGCCTCTTCCTCCAGCCCAGAATATGCTACTGTGGTGGATTTTGGAATCTATATGGTTTGTTATCTATTTAGTATGATTATGTTTTTCGGTTCTCGAGTGGAAAATTTTTGGTAATGCTACCCGTTTTCCTTCGTCACGTGACATACAAAAAGGCACACAGCAACTCGTGGTATACTTTGCAAGTCGATAAAACTGATGCATACATGCGGAAATCGTTAGGTGTTGTTCTTGTATATGCTGGTAGATATTTGAGCATGTATAAATTTGCACATACACTGTGTGGTGTACGGTAATGTAGGGTAACGAGGTACGCCTTCCGGACCTTGTCATGAGCACCGAGAATCTCAGTTTTAAAGGCACCCCTGTCCCCTTGCATGCGCTTAAAGGTGTATTTGTTAAACATACTCCATGCGGGAAAATAGATTCACAACCTAGGGCAAAATATCTAGAAACAGTTCTGAGGATTCTTGCACTTTAGGCGACTCTGTCGAAGATCGAGGAGCGCTGGACTGATGTTTCCGACGTGTGCTGCAACTCTGTTGGCTAATAGTGCCATTGTCACTTCCCCTTTGTTGCGATTCCCCTGCATCATACCTCGGTATTGTTAGGTCCGCTCCAACTTGATTAGGTGTAGCGAGTTCTATAATGTAGAAAAACCCAGTGTTCGCTTGTTGCATAGCTAAGTTCTCGAGCGCTTCATCTACTAACACGCCTTGTCTCGGTATATCACCGTAGCCTCTGTGATAGTATTGCCGACCTCTTACCCTGAATGATTTATGGCTAGTTTTAGTCTGTTGCTTGCGCACGCGACCGCTACCACCAGTGCTTCTAGCGCTTGTGCCGCTCCGCAAAGTACTGCGATTTCCGTTGGCTGCTAGCATGTTTATATTATATTTAAGTTGTTACTTGTTTTTTCGTTGTAGTTGGTAAGTACTTGCTTCTGTGTCATGGTCCCCTGATTCTTCCTCTATATATAGCGACGTTTATGGGAAATCACGACAAAAGTGCTACAATACATGGCTACGGAATGAAGTCCCCTAATATTCTAGAACAAGCACCCGCGTCATCAATCTCGATATACGTACAATGGTAGCGCTTCCTCGTTTACAGCGATAAGTCATATGATTGCATCCTTGCTTCGAGCAGCGCACACCTGCATATGCTTCTTAATGCTCATTGCACATAATGGGAACAGACAATGGCATATACACACTAGTGCATGTGTTAAAGAAGACATCGAGGCGAAAGCGTTACAGGTATAATTGTAAAGCTTGCCACATTTATGGGGGATGCTTCATTGGTATGGTGGTTTGCGTGACAGCTTAGGCTTGCCGAGATTACGAAACCATGGTGTTGCACAAAATGCATAGTACCCTTGTTCTCTGAAGAATTCCGCTTGGTCTGTAAACATCTTGGGTGTAACTGGGCTGAACGGTATATGTACATACGTAAGAGCTAACCGATAAGAGTGGTATGTCCACAAAATTGCATCCGTGGACTGCTGGAAGACAGACCCAATGTTAGCAATGCCTACCCAGACCGATGCTAGTAGTGAGAAGGGAAATAGCGCCAAAGAAGAACTTTAGCTTGGCTAGATATTTAGACTGACGAAGGCGATAGATTGAGACAACTCAGTAGGCACTACTTCAAAATAATTGCTCAAGAGTTGTTTTGAACTGTTCATTACTATTAGTGAGCTGCCTACGGACTACAACATTGTGCGCTGTTAGGGGATGGCCCGCTCGTAGAAATAACATCGGATAATACGCTCACTCAGCGAGCATATTATCTGTGGATTATTAAAGTACCTTACATAGGTGTGTCAAGTTATAACTGTATTGTGCGACTCTCTGCTCACACTGAAGCGACACTGGCCACTCCAAACCAAAGTTGAAGTAGAAGTAGAAGAATGTGTCCTAACATCAGTGTACTCAAACAGAAATGAGAAATCGCTGTATAAATAGCCTCTCAGTCCACTTCGGCATTGTTATCTTGTTCGAGCAAATATAGTGTATAATCCGTTGGTCTCATAGAGTGAAGAGCTATCTCTGCTAGAGTACCACCACGGTTGCCCCCATAAGTCGCAGGAATGCCTTCAAGAGTCTCCCCAAGTCTAGTGCCGTCATTTAAGACAACGAATTTCCTTCTCGTCTCCTCTGACACAAAAGATTTCACTAGTTCGTAGATCCATGCCATAATCACCGGTACATTGACAAAATACTTGGCATACAGTGTCTCAGGATAATAGTTTTGAAACATCCCAATGACAGCTCTAGTACATTTCTTCACATCAGAGTCAAAGCTAAATAGCGACACGCCATTGTAGTCATGCACTTGTGTCATGTAGTTATTTTCTTCATCTGAAAAGTCCAAAAGCCGCAAACCACGTTCCATCAGCCCAATCCGGTACCTAATAAATTTCTCCTTATCTTTAAATAGCTTTTTGTTCTTGTTCAAACTACCATATAGGTTCCAAGTTACTACCTTAAGGTTTGCTTTTGCAACCGGGGAGAAGGTAACAATTCCAGCATCATTTAGACGAGAGTCATGTTCCTCAGCGAATGCAGCCTTCCAAGGCTTGAAATCTTTCCTCCATCTAAGCGTATCTACTAGTTGCTTTCTCGCAACGGTATAGTCAAACTGATATCCTTTCGCATACTTGTAAACCAACTTTTTAGCAACTTCTTCATCGTAATACTGTTGCATATCGTTAGCAGAACCCTTCACAAGTTTGTAGCCAAATAGTTCATCATAGCCGTCACATTCCTTCTCTACTATGGTAGGCAGGTCCTGAAGCAGCTGCTCAAACATCTGCTGAGCCTTTTCATCAGGAAAGTTCATTATCACTCTTGCAGCACAGACGTGTTCCTACCGCGGGTGCTTACGTATAATAGTCCAGTCTCTTTTTTTATCTACAGCCTATCGAGCTAAACAAGAAACACTTACAAGCCAAATAAATATACTGTTTATATATTAAAAACTTCAGGGTGTAATTATTAACTTCTCATCATCTTCTACTATTGGTTGTAGGTGTCGAATCGGTACAACCAGAATATAACATTAGACCTGGAACCTAGTTCCAGTGTGTGGAAATATACCGTTTAACAATATTACAAAATTACTATTTATTATCCTCCCCCTTATAACAAATTCGAAACAAACCAGATCATAGCTCTTCTTCAGTAAAAGTCATACACTGTTGAAATTAAACCACCAGAACTTGCTGTGGGCATCACTTCCTTCCTTTATTGCACACCAAGGTTTAAGTTTGCTATAATCCAGAAGCTTAATCTGTTTACAGCCTTCCAAGGATATAGAGGTTACATCAGCACCATATAGATCATCTAGGAGGGTGTATGATGTTGAAAAAAGTTCCGCAAGTATACTCCAATCATCCATGGAGCGCACGCGGGCTACCTTCTCTGTGTCTACACCGTAGAAGGTTAAAAATTCCTCAAGGACCATATGGATTTCATCGTGGGGCTTGAGTAGCAATAAGCTGGGTGGATATGTCCTATTCGCTAATAGTACACATGTCTCGTTGTCGATTTCGTCATTATTTTCCAAAAGTTCATCCATGTTAGAGGACATTAATGTATAAGGCGACAAGTAACAGACATTATCGAACTTGTCGTACATCTCACGCCAGAGAGATAAAATGGGCCACATCAGCCCCTGCTCCTCTTCAGTACAATTCTCACCTCGGTGTATTGGCCTCAGCGGGTGGATGGCTAGACACGCAATGCCTCGCAACTGCAATTCTTCAGTTAACTCATCTGTCCCCGCACAGTACAATACTAGGAGACGGAATTTTGATTGACAGGAAGAGATTGAATTATGCAACGCAATAATTGGTTTGATATCCTCAGGCGATAGCAGCAATGTAATCCACCCCATCCTCTCGACATTGCTCCCCGTTTCCGAGATGTTAGTCGAAGTACTCTTCCTGGAGAGCGGAGCTTGTATCTCAGGCTCATTGGAAGAAGGTGCCGCAAATGAAGAACGAGGGTTTAGCCATTGTCTCACTTTCAAGACATCCTCGATGGAGCTTCTCCGTTGAAAGGGTTTTGATGTCGCAGCAGTACTATTTGAAAAGTCCCACTCTTGTAGAATCTCCAGAACATTGTTGTACGTAGCAGCCGTCGAGGCTGTATTTTTGACGTCGGTTATATGATGGTTCCAAAGCTGGTAATCAGGAAACGCATCCGCAGAGGTAACCCCTAATCCCGTTGAAACGAAGCCATCAGCTCTCACATTATTCACCAACCCACTTGTAACACCTGATATAGGGGTTTCTGCACCAGGTGTACCAATGGGGCTGGATTCTTCGTTGTTGCTGGATAGTCCAAACATGTCGTGCGACAACGACTTCCTCATTGCGCTGGCCACATCCGTCGGGATGTCCAGTTCCCTTTTCAAGTCGGGTGTAGTTGGTCTAGAGCCAACCATTCTAAATTTGAAAGCCTTATAACTTGGAGAACCTTCTATAGGCCTCAGAGATGATTATAGTTGTGAATTCTTTGCTCGGCTAAGAATAGCTAAGCGTAAGTTGTTCTTCCTGACTATTATAAACAAAAAAGAAATAAGGTACATAAGTACCCCTGTTTAGCTTGACGGAAAAACAGAACACAGTTGAGTAAGAAACTAACACTGAAGGGATAAAATCAACTTCTGCAAATAGCCCAACGTTAAATATTTCTAGCCTTCGAAGTCCCTAGTTATCAATTCTTCGGAGTCAGTGTTTTTTCTGTTTCTTCCAGCATAACGACAAGAAAACGCTCATCGAAAAAAACTTCTTATTTGGAAACGTTAGTAATTTAAGTTCGTATCAAAGCGTAGCCATACACAGATACAAAACCAATGCTCAAACGGGGCTTCAGTATCCTTGGAAATGTCGCCACTAAAGGCAAAGGACAGAATGCTGAAGATGCTAAGAAGTTGCAGGCCATGTTGAAGTATATTGCATCCAATCGTACAACGCTATCGTCCTTCCTTCGACCTCCTGAGCAATGTGAAAAGAACGTGGTAGATCTTCTAAATAAGGACCTTCCAGATGTGAGCAAGCAGCAACGTACTGTCAATACGCATTATGAGATATTGGTACATAACTTACGGAAAATTGCGGACCGTAATATGCATGCAAAGTCTTTGAAAGAACGTATTGAGGAGTGTAAACACGACAGTGATGCGTTGCTGAGACTTATATGGGAGCTGCATCTGTACAGGAGCGACCACTTGGTGCCCAAGGATTTTTGCCGTATAGTCATTAGCCCTGTGTTCAGTGTTGCACACGCAAATAGCCTTTTACAGTCTCTTGAAAGCTTTTCTGCCCACCGCTTGGACTACTCGGTGATTCTTTGCTATAAGACAAAGAATCGCACGTTCTACAAAGAGAATAAAGACTACTGGGCACATAACTACCAGTCTATGGCCAGTATATCACAGAAGTTGTACTGGAGGACAGTCAATTCCATGGACGGAATAGCTGGCGTCAACGCCTGTGCTTCCAAAATCGATCTAAGGAATGACGGAGGACAGATAGTTGTGCTACATCAAGTCTTGTACAGAAATGCCCACAGACTCCAAAAGGAACTACTGCAAGGTCCCCTCACCCACAACCAACTCCTATTCTGCAAAGTCCTACGATTACTTGCGCCTGTGTCGAAATACAACAATGACGCTGCACACTGGTGTGCCGATTTAGTAAAGTCTAGCATTGCAAACAAGCTCTCCCAGGAAGTAGCGGAAACCAACAATAACGCTGCTCTAAACGAGTCGTCGACGAACCGGAACATCAACATATTCCAGTACAACACGATCCAATACATGCATGAGCTCCTCTCGAAGGTAGTCCAGAAAACCAACAGCGACCCGCAATTGCAATCAGAACTAATGTTACTATTGCAAGATCTACATAAGGAGAAGGACGAGCTACAAGCACAAATGGTGCTACGTTTTGTGTAACCCATCCTACATACAAGCGGAATTCCCGCTGCTATTAAATATAATGATTATGATATGTTCCATTCCTCAGGTCATCACCGTTTCATGGATCGCTTAACCGCAAGCAGAAGCAACCTCCAACTGCGATGGTTTTAAAGTTGGATTAGTCTATCTATGGCTAGGTCTTGACAAGGCCCAAAGCTGCCAAATTATCAGGTACTGTGAATAGAGGTGGTTGAGATTACCGCGCTACGCAACGGCGGCCTCCACTATTCATGGATCCTGGCCTGATATCCATGGATCCTGTTGAGTTAAGAAAACTCTTCATAAAGTGGCGTGTAGAAAGGCAGAATTCTGCTGGTCCTTCAAATTTTTAAAGTGTTTTTTTTTTATCATTTTTTACGCCATAAGGATTGTAGAATATTCCATCTAATAATTAGAGAAGAGACTTTGGGATAGCCATACCACTGGAGAAGAACTAGCGGACTCTGATTACAGCGAAGGGGCAGGTTCTCATATCAGATACCATTAACATGAGTAACGATTTACTAGCTAACTTGAATGCTTTCAAGAGTAAGATTAAAACTGCTCCTGTGATCACTACAAGGAAGGTCGTCACCAGCCAGGAGTCCGTCTCTGTAAAAAGTCCAAAAACCACCGCAAGACCAGGAAAGCGTGAGCCTTCGAAGGATAAGGATGAAAAGACTGAACAATTGCAGCCCAGTAGCTCAAAAAAGATGAAGCTAGGTACGGTGTCTCCGCAAAAGTCAGCTACTCCTACTGCTAGTGAAAGTGGCAAGTTGGATTCCACACATTTATCTACCAAGATGCTTATCGCTACAGAATATATACAGGAACGTGCAGAGGCTGTTCCGATTGATCAGATAGAGTCCTATTTATCTCTTCCCAAAGACAATAATGTCATTCCGATGCTTAAGGGCTTGGCAAAGTTCAAGTTTGATCCAAAGAAGAACACGCTCCAGTACGTCTCTATATATGATGTTCATTCAGCAGAAGAGTTGTTGAAGCTGACACGGACGCAGGTCACGTTCAAGGGTATCTCCTGCAAAGAGTTGAAAGATGGCTGGCCGCAATGTTATGATGTGATCGATGAGTTGGAGAAGAAACACCGTCTTTTGGTGTCGAGGACGAAGAAGGATAACTCCCCAAGATTTGTGTGGTACAATTTTGGAGGGCCTCTGCGTGATATTGATGAGGAGTTTGTGAAGATGTGGGAAAACTGTAAATTACCACAGAGGTCTGAGCTACTCAGGAAGTTACAGGATCTAGGGTTGAAGCCAGCAAGTGTTGATCCTGCTACGATAAAGAAACAAGGTTCTACGCGTGTAGAAGTGAAAAAGCGTAAGCAAAGAAAGGGTAAGATCACCAACACACACATGGCGGGNATCTTGAAGGATTATTCAGACAGAGTTTAAACTACGAAGTTATCTATACAATGTCGTAAAAAACAGTCTATAACTTGGACACAATAATGCATATTTTATTTACCTACATCGAGTATCGTCAGTTTGCCCCGTGAATTCGGCAATGGGATATGGTACAGTTGTAATGATAGTAATCTTTCTGCTATACAGCTATGCTATCGATTTTTTGGTTTTCTTCTTATCTTTCTTGTCCTTTTTCTCCGAACTCTTACGCTTCTTCTTGGGTGGCTCATTTTCTTCCTTAACGTCCTCAAAGTCCTTTTCTGAATAGCCAGTAGCAAAATGCCTAGTCTTCAAACCGGTTACCTTTACCACGTCCTGTCTGGGAACTCTGTACTTATCAAAATTAATATCAGGGATTTCTACAGCTTCAAATACATTAAAGAACTTTACTAACCGCGCCTTTGGCTGCGCACGTAGCGATTCCTTGCCATCGGGAGCCAAGATGGTATACTTGTTGCTCTTAGGATCCTGTGCTTGTTCATCCTCCTGTTCCAAGTCTTGCCTCAGATGGTATTTCTTACCGTCCGCTTCCAACTCACTAGGCGCAGTACCAGAAAAATCAACAGGTAATGTCTTTAGCTTTGATATATCTAACGATTTAGGCAACTTCAATAACCATAGCTCCTTTTTATCACCTTTTGATGGCCCAGCGAACTTCTTTAAATGCTTACATTGTTTATAATTAGGGGGAACTTGGAAAGTATCTTCTACTTCTTGTTCGTCATCTGACGAATCACTAACGTACTCCTTCGACAACATAGCTGTCAAGCGACTCTAGGGTAATCTTGCAGCTATATGTAGAAAGTCCATTAACGTAATACTATTAACAACGAGCTGACCTTCTGAGGTTGAAGAGTATAAAAAAATTTGCATGTTACCCGGCCATATTGATAGTCGGTGGTAAGGCCCGGTGGGAACGTCTACAAAGTATAGCTATATACTTAGCATGCATGAAGAAAGATTTAATCCTATAGTATGTCCTCTACTACTGCTTCCGCTTCTGCGGATTGTTACATGGTGGGTTTCTCGCTGTAAAGCCCTAACCACTTATCTTCTTAGTTTTAAGCTCTATAAAAAGAAACGAGAAATTTTTTCTCGATGTTTTAAAAACTATATAAGTAGGGGGAAATCATACTCTACCAAGAGATACAATGTTGAAAGAGCAACAGCAGTACCAACGCTAGGGCGATCTTCGCACTAGTCCGTTGCTTTCTTATGCTTTAAAGCCCTCTTCAAGATTGAAGAGCCCATTGAAACATATTATTTGCTATTGAAACACTCACGAACTGTTTGGAAATTCAATGATGAAAACGGTCTTTACTTCTTTCCCAGTCCGACTCGACCATGACGATATGGGATGGTACCATGTCTCCTTTCAGCGTTCGCGCTGGTATGAGACTTCTTGCCAGTACACTAGTTGTACAATAGATCATCTGAGATTTCCAAATATATGATTTGTTTCAACTTTGTTTCAATGGGTGGCGCTAGCTATCTCATGCAAGGTGATGAAAATTGTTTCCTTTACATTCGCAGTTTCCACGGTAGGAGTACGCCTCGAACCCATCGTATAGTGCTCCCGGTGACCGCTCTTATGAGACCTTCCTAGGATGTCTGATTGTATGAGATTCGTAGTATTTTTTAGATGTAAATTACTAAGATACTTAAAGTGTCCCGAATGGTCTTGGCTGCCAGTTTTGCGGGCGAAACCACAGCTTTCTGTCAGCTGGGTGATGCTTTTTAGCTCTATTCTTTAGTGCCTCTAGATCGTTAAGCAAACTGCCCAATTCGTCCGATGCGTCGCGCTTTCTTCCAGTGCTGGGAAGAGCGTTGAGCGGATGAGTTCCGACAGGAGGGTGATCGAATGTTTGCAGTTCACTAGCTGATATGCCTTTATCCCTTAGTTCCTGTTGCCGCTTAGCAAGCTGAGACTGTATATATTCAGCGTCAACCTTGCTCCTAAACCTCTTGTCGCGCAAAACGCTGTGCATTTTATCTTCAATGGATTGTAGTAGGAGCAAAGACAAATAGCTTTCTCTATTTTGAAATATTGGGTGCCAACGATTCCAATAATGTAATGCCTGTTTGATGTTGATCCCAGCGATGATGCGCTTCGTCAACCGCAATAAGTTCTTAGAAGTACCTAGTTTCCTTTTGAGAAGAGGAGTTTCATGGGAACCTGAGATAACCAGTTTGTACGAAGATAGTAGCCATCGACAAAGTTCCAGATCAATCCATTCCAGTTTGGCCAAACTAATTTTCATTAGTGTGTCATCATAATTAGAGATAATGTATTCAATGAAGACTTCTGGACAACCCTTGAGATATTTCCATGTTTCTTTGAAGTCTGATAGCCACGAAGTGATAAAACTCCGATTACCATCTGAATCATCGCCAAAGTTAGAGGTTGGTAAGGCGGTGTTATTTTCCCACAAATACTCATATTCCTTGAAGCTGCTTTTCCGGTCTTTGTACGACGTTATTAGTTCTGTCAATTTTTCCGATGCACTTTCGTGTGCCTTGCAGCTACAATCAGGAGAAGTATGTTTTTCCAACGTCATCTCAGAGGTTGTACCATCATTATCTTCACTTTCAGGTCTTACTTCGTCATTGTTCCAATAATTAACCCATAACCACTCTAGAGCTTCTTGGCAGGCCAAGCGTAGCATTTCCAGACTTGGAAGATCACGATCGTGAGTTCCAGAATGTCTCAACTCCACAAACCAACTCGGTAACCCATTTAACTCGGCCAAGGTATGCAGTGGGACTGCAAACTGTGATTGTTGCGTGGGATCCAGCATACCGTTGACAAACCTAATAAGAGCCAACGTATAACCCAATCGTACAGCATCGGTAGGTGAATCTCCTGAATCAAATAAACTGCATTGGACCAGTTGGGAAGTTGCATCAATCGCATGGGGAACGTAAGGACCTCTCGTCAGGTAGGCCTTAACTCGTTGTACTGCTCGTGCCTGTAATTTAGAGTCCTGATCGAATTTACATGGATAGAACCATTCTTTTAGCTGCTGTAACTCATTTGTGGAGTGCCACGGTACTATCCTCATCTCCACTATGTTTGCTTGCTTACTCACAGTTTGATCTTATAATTTAATGCGATGACTTGCTTCCATGAAACCATAAAGTTTTTTAACAAAAAACAATTAACGTCCGAGGTTAGAAGTTTGTAAAAGGGTTTTTCCTTACTAAAACATGCCCACCAAGAATATAGAGCAAGCTAACACAAATAGTAAAGCATGTTGCAACTCAAGCGCCGCAAGAGATTAACCCTAGTATGCAATAATTGCAAGAGAAAGAAATCGCGCTGCGATAGAAGGAAGCCAGCTTGTGGGAACTGCGTAAGACTAGGATGCAAGGATACGTGCCACTATCTTCCCCTATCAAACAGTCAGGATGAGTTAATTTCGGATGCTCCCGAGTTCAAAGAAGACCTTTTAGCATCCAAAACTAAGTGGGACTTTACTCGTACAAAGAAAGTAGTTCAGGTAGATTTACTTTCGGGTAAGGTCTTTATCCTTGGAAAGAGGTCAGTGACCTATATTGCGAACCCTTTAAGCACTGATGCCATTATGAAAAGAGACATGTATTTACATGTTTTTAGTATCTTCAGCAATATTGCAACCAAAAATACTATCAGCCAATTTGTCCAATCGCATGATATGATGAATGATGATCGCTCGCTGCCAAATTCTGTAAAACACCTTAAAATATTGAGGTGTGACACAGCCGAAGGATGCACGCCTACTTACTTGGTGTCAAAGCATGAACAAGTTTATCGCACACTTTTTGAGAAATACTCTCGTAATCGGTTCGAATTAAGAAGGCAGTTTAACGATAGTGCATCCTTAATACAAACGTATATGATCGACAGGTCTTTTTTCATGCTGAAGGTATGGCCTTATTTCAAAAATTACGTGCTTGACATAATCCCTATATACCATCCCGATATGTTGCACCAGGTGATTAATGGGTTTTATGATGACTACGAGGCTAAACAAGACTTATCGCGGAAGAACAATGACTATATTACGTTTGCCACAATCTTGCTAATTACAAGACTAACACAACTTTCTATTCGTTTTGATAAATGCTCTATCGCTAGCTCTAAATATAAGAAAATCTTAGAGGTAGAAACAGAGGCTTATCCTGCGGTTGTGAATTATTGTTTTGCGCAGTACAAGCTGCTGCGAAAAGTCACTTTGGCACAGCTGCAGTGCTTACTGCTACTAAGACTTCACAATTGGTGCTCTCCTATGGATGGTGATGGTGATGCACTGCAATATAGTAACGTTTTGATGAGTACAATATATGGAAGTGCGATGGAACTAGGTATTAGTTGGGGTTGTTTCAAGCATGCTGATAAGTATGATTTTAAGACTTCGAAAGAAATAGTGCAACTACTAGGGCTTTCTCCGCAAATGGGACATCCTCATTTGGAATACAAAAGAAATGAATACGTAGAGCTTTATCAGCAAATATGGGGAGTTATACTTCATTGGGATAGGAAGCTTTCTATGCTCACAGGCCAGGAGCCAATTATTGGGAAGTCAATGGTGCCGAAGCTGAACACAGTATCAGGACAATGGCACATGGATATGGTTGCCACAGATCATATAAGATGGAATATATTAAATACGATAAGCGAGAATGCAGACAATCTGAACTTGGAGGAAGTGAGGATACTCATTGGTGAATTGCGAGAACGAACCAAAGTGCAAGCCGAATACGCTCCGCTGGATTTTGAGCAAGAAATAGTAGTACAATTACTAGAAATTTCTATTATACACGCGGCTTTTGCACGGCCAGCTGCAGGAATTGCAAAATATCAGTATGTGGATATTCGAACAGAGCTAGTTGAACGGATAGTTCACCTATCAAAACTATGTGCCAGGTATTTTATGGAGGAGCCTACGACTGTCCATCAATACGCCAGGTTTTATACCAACAAGATCGTCGAGATCAGCTTACATCGAATGTACAACATATTGCCCGGCATTATCCTTAGAATGTCAACTTCGTCTGAGACAGCTGCTATCACTCCTGTAGTCATAAAATTCTATTATAACATGTGTTCCTTGTACTTCAATGAGCTTGTGTATGATTATTACCAAGTCTTTAGAAGGTTATTTGAAACGAAAGTGAGATATAAGATCCTGGAACATTCTCCTGAGCCATTGAGCGTGATGCTAAGGTATCTCATCAATCAATATTCCCTTGGTAAAATAAAAGGAATGCAAGATTTGGAAATTGTTCAACTACTATGTCAGGAATATGAGGCTGCTAAAGACCCTCAAAATATTTTGGATATTTGGCATCATCTAGTTGCAGTGCCAAGTAGTGAAGGTAGTGAAGATGTTTTGGAAATGTTCTCTGAGCCTGTTTTCGATCCTCGAAAATATGAGGATTATAATATCTTTTTATCCTTTTATAACTACGCTTCCAACAAACTGGCACAAACAGCAAACGATGTGGCGCTTCATTCTGTTATAGATGATGGTGCACCAGCTAAAGAGACTCCTAACATGAATGATGCTCTTGGGTTCGACTTACTAGATGGTATTCTTGATCCTATGGAATTAATTAGTTGGTTAGACTGCAAGCCTCCACCTGTCCTAAATGAACCGGGCGTTAATAGAACATAAATGGAGCGAACCTCAAGTCTATAATACCCTATATAAGCCTACTAGGTACACAAATCAACTGATGAACTTACCTGTCTAACAAAGTGTGACTTGCCTGTTGATTGTTGTCATGTCCTTATTATCCTCAGCGGCACGCTTCTTGAATTTTTGCATCCAACCATATAAGTTTGAAACATATCCTTCATGGAAAAATACCGGGTGAGGGATTCTTTCCGAGTTCTCTTCAACAATAATTGTTGGTATATCATTTAGCATCAAAAATCTCAGCTCTGGGAACTCTGATAAGAGGGTAATGTAAGTTCTTTGGTTATGATGTATTAGTGTGTGAAAACAATCAATGACGTCCTGACGATTGAATGGACTGTGTGGCAAAAGACTTAAGCCCTCCGAAAGTGAAATTTCCTCATCTAAGTCAGTGCTAATGCCACTTAGTTGTCCCCTAGACCTCCTGTAGTTTATCATACTCTCATTCATCACTTGGACGAATTGATCCATATTCATCGGTTGGGTACGAACGCTTGGATATGAGTCACATGCCTTAGAGTATGGCAAAAGTGATTGATATCGCATCATCCCAAATATATCTTTAGCCATCAACTCATCTATGTCTATCATCTTCAGGTCATCCGGATAATAAAATATTTTCTTTCGTATTATTTCGTTATGTGTCTTTTCACATTTCGAACAATGACACTTGCGCAAGAGCTGGTAACGGTCGTGATCAACAGATATGATAGGAGAATCAAGTCCCTCAAATCGAATGTCAAGAAATTGCAACTTCTTACAACTAATCAAGATGGACAAAAAGATATCTGGTTTCGTGGCTTGAGGGATATAGTTCTCCAAGAAGTCCATTTTTAGACGTTTTAAATTGACTAGCTTATGGAACAGACTTATCAGAACCAAGGTATGTTGCGCTACTGAAATAAGCGACAAGTCTTCAATGTTCACAAATTCACCGAACTCTTGAAGCATAGCTAACTCCCTCGGGGAAAGTGATTCATTCCACGAAATAATTGTTAGTACTTTTAGAGCTCTAATGTCAAAAATTTCGGATAATTTGGTTAGGGGAGTTGTGCGCTTGGGCGTAAATTCGCTAGGAGGAAAGAACTCCCGCCGCCAATGTAATTTGAGATCTTTAATTTGCAACTTGTGGAGCAGTGGATAAATACAGTTAAAAAGAGGAACGGGATCAATGAATAATGTCATGTGCGACAACTTACAGGAAATCCTCTGCCGCAGGTATCGCGAAAGGCTTGGAATATATTGTGGAGAGACAGGCCTCTCGGGAAGCGAGTTAGGCGGCGCCATATCAAAACTTGTAAGGTTCTGTCGTGACATCAAACCCATTGCAACTATATCATTGCAATCAGGGTCTGTTACATTTTCTAACCTTTGTAATGAAGCCGACCTGTTGCATAATAAGGAAAGGATTGATTTCTGTAGCACCGGATTCAGGTCCCAATTTATCCTTATCCATTGAATCATATTTAGAGTTTCTGGATTCGATTGAAGGGTCGCAATAAGCTTTTTTAATTTCTCGTTAGCCACTTTACGAGAATCCTCTTCCTGGAGGAACGATGGTATGTACAGGAAGGTCCAATTGATAGCTAAATCCATGTAGTCACTCTTGACAACATTGGAGTCATTCAAATATATCCTACTATAGATCAACTGCATTACTATGCTGTAACATCGACGGTTAACATAGCACAGCTTGAGCCTTTCAGTTTGTGGTAAATGAGAAAATACTTCACGGACTAGCTCCTCTGGTAGCCTTTCTAAAGGAAATAAACTATTTTCTGCCATAATTAATGATAAAACTCCTAATTCCCTGTTGGTTGTTATCCTTCCTATTAACTTCTAGTAACCCCAGTACTTCAGGCGCCTAACAGAATAAATGCTTTCAAATACTTACAAACGCTATATTCATAGATTCTGAACGGAATAAGGATATCCAGCTTTTATTCCAACTTACATGTAATAGGGAAAGATTAGCAAGAACTGTTCATCCCTTCAGCGCTACCTCTTTCCTTTCCTTCCCTTTTCCATGAAGGAAGACCTTTGCTGATTCCGCATACCAAAAGCAAATCGTCCTAAGTGATTTATGATAGAAGAACAACGTGACTAGTCTTATATATTAACTGTCTGGGTCATGACAGCATAATGTGCC
Source organism: Eremothecium coryli CBS 5749 (assembly GCA_000710315.1). NCBI lineage: Eukaryota > Fungi > Ascomycota > Saccharomycetes > Saccharomycetales > Saccharomycetaceae > Eremothecium > Eremothecium coryli. The sequence continues at coordinate 663,753 of AZAH01000003.1, forward strand.
ATACATGCAATTGCTAAAAGCAGTTAAAGCCGTATGAAGCCTGGTGTTAGGCTTTTACTACTGCGGGCGTAAATTTGCGCTATGCGTTTTGGTAGTCAGCAATCCTTTCTGTCAGCCCTCAGTTTCAAGGTTTTATGCGTTTCTTGGAAGCCAAAATAACTACGCATAACAGGGTCAGAATATAGACTTGACATGTAAACTCCTTCCTGCATCTTTACGAAATGGTATATTCGAGTTTGCTTCAATTATAGCTTCAATTATCACTTACAATTTTTCAGCTGCAATTAGAATTTAGGTCCTTAATTTGGACTTACAGCTAATAAATCAACATGTAAATAAGATGTTAGAGAAATAAATGCTAGAATTGCGTTGCTATAACCGCAAGTGCATCAGTCAGGTGGCAAGGTATTTATATAGTAATATTCTTCTATATGGCCAGTTATTTTAGCTTCTTATGTTAGCGTGACAAAATTTAATCGGAAGATAATAAGCAGAGCTTTATTATGATCAAATATAATCCAATTGAGGGTGTGTGGCCGAGTGGTTAAGGCGCCTGCGTCAGGATTTCAGAGCAGTTTCACTCATTGAGTGGAATCAGCTCCCGCAGCTGGGGATTGACGCAATTAATTGGGCGGTTCCAGCGAAGAAACCGCCTATGAGGCGATCAAGGTCACCTTGTACGGTTAATAACCGTCAACTCCGAGCGGGTCCTGGATCATGCAGGTCTGTTTAGTTAACAGGCGCGAGTTCGAGTCTCGCCACATCCAATTTTTTTTAGTCCTTTCAGCTACGTGACGATGGCTTGTCCTGCTTTCTCCTCCACGCTGACTTTTTGGTCTGTGTAGGAAGCGTTTCCTTGCATTGCTCAATATCAGTATTCCTACTCACTCAGCTACGAGTCAAGCGAGCAGCTTCCATTCGTAGAGTTCTTATTGTATACAGTGTGTGGCCTCCGCCGGACAGTATCTGCTCCAGCTAGTTACGTTTCAATATACGCTTTCTTGGATACATACATTTGGGTGGTGCTTAAGAATATGTATATATAATGTACATATGAACAAAGGTTAATCCATTAGTACCTAAGTACTCTTGTAACTTACAAGAACTCTTTTGCTTTTCTCGTATGCGCATGGCAATCTCTTAACCACTGACGGTATTCCTTTAAAGAGCCAATCTTCTCACCATAGTAATCTGGGATAGGATTGCTAAAACTCTGGGAGGAGGCATCGACCCTGTTTTTCTTAATATGCTCCAGAAACTCTCTGTTCTTCAGATTATAAGTAGAAAGGATACGGCTGTTCTTTAATTTGAAGACGTTTGATCCCAGAAGAGGCCCAAACAGGTACCCAAGCCCTCCAGATGCAACCAAGGCTGCCGCCGTTACCGCCAAAGGATCAAATCCAAAAATAGTTTGTGTAAGGTCAATTTCCATTGTAGACAAATATGCCCAAGATATATTGCTACCCATGAACGCAGTGACAACGGAACTTACAGTGTTAATTCTCGACTCCTGCTTTCTCAAGCGAAAGAAGTCGGACCACGACAAAGGCTCCGTGTCTTTTGATGTACCAACGTCTTTGTTACTACCTGTAGAACTGACACTACTGGTGCTCTGCCTCAGAGTATTAAAAGAAGAAAAGGTCCGCACAGTACATTTCTTTAACATGGAAGAGCCCAATAACGGTTTATACATAGCACGCTTCATTATATTCTCGTTTGTCTTGTATCTTATAATGCACTTCAATCCTTGAAGCCCAATTCATGGAATTTTTTGTCTGTAAGTTTTTTCTAAGGGCGTGTGTACTTGTACGATGATAACTCTTTACTAGACTTAAACGCCGTCTAGGATGAGGCGGTAGGGATCTCACCTCAATGCGCACTTCTAAGCTGTTTATATAACTACTGCTGTACTTGGTGGCCATTCGTGAATCTGTATATCTAACTGTAGCTTCGTTTTTAGAAGAGGTGAAAGCGCTTCAACGACATATTGCTAACTTGTTTCCCAACTGTTACCGACGGCGGTGTGTTTCCATAAGAAGCGGGGGTGTTGTTTTTTCTCCCGCGGTACCACCTACATTTTACTTTCTGGCAAGAATAATAGGAATACAATATGCATGCATATAATGAAATAACGTCATAGTAATGATAACATATAATTGGATTACGCTGTGTACGATAATTTTACGCAGAGGCCTACTAGCGATCCCTATATTCTCTGTACAGTCTATATATCCTTTTTTTCTTCGCTAGCTTACAGTGGGCCTCTAGTCTTTGGACGTATTTGTCTCTCTAATCAAGGGTTTGCAATTGTCACAATTCCGCCTTATTATGTTATTTTAAAGCTAGTAGCGTGCAAAACATCTTTCTGTCTCGCATTTGTTTCTAAAGCATTTCCAAGACCCAGGGCTCACAATTTTTTGTTTTTGCAGTTTGTAATCAACCCAAAAACTGTCAGCTGTTTATGTAATGAATGCGGTAATATGTACTTTTCTGTTTTCATATCAACGTAGGACATTATATATATATATATATATATATATATATATATATACCCAGCTGTTACTAGAGCGTTTCTACTCCGTTCCTCTTCCAGGTTGTCTCACGCAAAAAAGACATTCGTATTTTGTGTGAAGGAATAGAAGAGTACGATAAAGGAGTACTCCTCATGGAGGAAGCATAGCTCTTCCGCGCCACGTTCCGGATGTGTGTCTCAGGACAAAATATGAATGATTATTAATTTTCAAAGCTATAAATAAGTAGATATGAAAACCTGTGAGGTAGCGACTTGAACTAAGATGTGCCTTATTCAAATGTCTTGCTCATCAAGTGTTTTAAAGTATATCTTGGAAGTGGATTCAGGAAAGGAAACACCGCTTTCCAGTAGCTTACAAAAAGCAGCTTTGAAATCTTCAAAGAACTTTCCCTCGTCATTGGCATACTCCTTGACTAACTTGTGATACGCACTATCTTGGACAAGGGCGTAGTCTGTTGGCAGCATCATCCAGCCCTTATCGTTGTTGTACTGTTTGTTTCCAGCAGAGTTGGTCTCCAGTTTCCATTCTTCCTCCAGTAAATTGACGAAGAACTCATTAGAAAAAATGTTCTTCGCAGCACCCCACGGCCCCTCAAACCCAGAGTTGCGTAAATGCGTCTTACCTAGCGCATGTGCCCCTAGTAAGGCGACAACTTCACGGTCGTTGAGATCCAAGCGCTGGAAAAAATTCCTCACATATTTGGCATCTTGTTTAGCATCCGGCAATCTCCCATTGTCCGGGGTTTTCTCTTCTGGTTGGTCGATCCTTCCTGGGCGCCAAGGGATTTTTGGGCCTTGCATCTCTTGGATGGCGACAACACCGGCTAATGTGTAAAGGTCGCCATGGGAAAGCCATGGAAAGACGGCATGAATTGGACGCAAGAAAGTAGCTGCATTCTCAAGGCCCTTGTTTGCGGGATCACCTGCTTCCTTGCTGAAACGGTAGGTTCCACCGTATGAGCCACCGCTGTTGTTGGACTTATCCCACGTTCCTGAGACGTGCCACGCCAATCGAACTAAGACAGGACCATACCCAATAGCCTCATCATATTCATCGTCTTCTCTCAATTTCAACGCTATTGCGTTGTATATTGCTTGGTATTCTTCAGCGTCAGCACGACCTTGATTTTTTATCGCTGGCGCGCCGAAGAATAACAGGTTTCTCATTTTACGTAGACCATTTCCATCACTGTCACCACTGTCACCGCGAACACCTAACTTGTGTGCTATCTGCTTAGCCTGCAAAGTGTCGAATGTCACTAAGTCCTGTTGAGCGTAAACAAACGGGCTACTAACGGCAACTGCAGCTATGCTACCAATTGCTAGTAAAGCCCTATTCCCCACCATTTTTTTATAAAAAGCTGACATCTCTTTCTGGCTATATCAATGGTTATACTTATATATATGAAGTTAAGTTTCAAGTGACTACAGATTTGAATGTATCGACATTACCACGCCTATATATACTTCGAGGGAACCATGCAATATTTAGAGTCACTCATTGTTAAAAGTGCGTAGTTAAAACAATTCTAGTGTTTGCTCTGAGATGAAGAGTTAATGCTGAGTAATGATCATCAATAACGGAGTTCCAATAGTAACGGCGCCGACGGCTATAGCAGCCAGCACATGTCCGGGTAACTGGAGACCCCTCAAAAAAGACCAGAGCGTCCTTTTCCACTTATTCTGAACCCACGGAGAGTCCTGCAAGTTGTCGAGCTGCTGTGTATGGGACTAGGATACTCTACTTACCTTGTAGCTGTCGCAAGTCTTTTCCAGTGAACATATATATCCGGGCTTTGTTTTTGTTGAAGAGTATAATACCGGTGGGAAAGTTAAAAGGGGTTATTAATTGAGATCCTCTACAGTGGTAAAGACTAGTGCTACGAAATGTCATATGCAGACAGTGTTGAGCAAGCTACGACTGTTATCAAGCAGCAGACATTGCTTATTCAGCGACATTTAGCACAGCGAAAGCTAATGGATGCGTTGAAGCACATTAGCATTATGTTAACAGAGCTCCGTAATCCAATGCTAACTCCAAAGCAATACTACGAGCTATATATCCTCGTATATGATGCATTGACTATCCTATCTCAGTATTTGGTTGATAATCATCCAAAGAGACACCATTTAGCAGATCTATACGAACTGGTGCAGTACGCAGGGAATATCCTACCTCGTTTGTATTTGATGATAACTGTGGGGACAGCTTTCTTACAAATCAAGGATGCCCCAAGGGAAGAGATCTTGAAAGATATGGTGGAGATGTGCAAAGGTGTTCAAAATCCAGTAAGAGGTCTATTTCTCCGTTACTACTTGTCGCAGCGGACTAAGGAGTGGCTACTGCCTGATAGTTTTGTTAGTGATGGACAAAATGCACCTCATACACAGGATGCATCGTCTAATCCCAATAAGGTTTTTAACCTAAATTTCATAATAAACAACTTTATTGAAATGAATAAACTATGGGTGAGGCTTCAACATTACGGCCCTCTACGAGAACGAGAATTGCGTACTAAGGAGCGAAAGGAGCTGCAGATACTAATTGGTTCCAATTTGGTCCGTTTATCACAGATTGTTGAGGACAATTGCGACATGTATTGTGAGTTGATCCTACCCCAGGTGCTAGAGCAAATAGTTCAATGTAGAGATGTTGTGTCACAAGAATATCTGCTCGACGTTATTTGCCAAGTATTCCCTGACGAGTTTCACCTTGCTACTCTTTCAACTCTTCTAGAAACAACATTGAAGTTAAATCCACATGTTTCAATCAATAAAGTTGTCTCTACGTTGATATACCGCTTTAATGGATATATGGATCGCCAGAGTGGCGATGTTGATACCATTAGAGAAACATTTAGAAAAATGTCCATTGACAAGAGCAATGAAGATGAGAAAAACGAAGGGCAAAAAGATAGTGACTCAAAAATTTACAATAATGGTGACCTTTTCTTTGTTTTCTGGAACTATTTAGAGAAATTAGTGAATCAACGGCCAGACTTGCCACTTACTGAATTATTCCCACTTGTCCAGGGTGTTCTTAAACTTTCTCTCATTTGGTATCCAGAAAAACTATCCAATGTGGAATGCCTCTTTAACTTTTCTATTAGAGTCTACCAAGAGAATGGCGGACCTAGTGTTAATTCAGATTGTGAATATTTATTTGAGGAATTGTTGGTTTCTCTGTCATCGAACCCGATTTTCTATCGAGTTCTTACCGAGTGCGACTCTTACCAAAAGTTCTTATCCTTACAACATGTGTCTCTGCAAAAAATGGTGGTTAACAGAATTTTGGATACAGTATTCCTCCCGGGCATTAAGATAACGGACAAGGTTCATTTGGATAGGATTTTATTAATTTGCGAGTCAATTATAAAAGTAAACAACCCCAAGTTACATTCATTCTCGATGGATGACTCTGACCAAGCCAACTCCTCGGAGGATGACACCGGCAACTCGTTGCTTAATGTTGAACAGGAGAAAATAGCGCAATTGGTACACCTATGCTATAATAAATCCATTGAGAAGCACATCGAACTACTTTTAATCTGCAAGAATTGGCTTTACCAGGGAGGNATTCGAATGCGCTATACATATCCAGCTGTCATTTCTAGCTTTTGGAAATTAATTCGGAAAGCGGACATTATGAGAAAAATGTACCCCCAAAGAGACAAGCGCTACCACAACTTGATAACACAGCTCTTCAAATACACATCGCGCTGTCTTAATGACTTATTCAATACTGTGGGTTCTTCGTGTTCAGATATGATTTTCAAATTGAATTTGCAAACTGCGGCTATTGCAGATCACATGAACCTTAGTGAAGTCTCGTACGACTTTTTCACACAAGCTTTTACAATATTTGAGGAATCTTTGAATGACTCTAGGACTCAATTCCAGGCTATTGTGAATATGGCACAGGTTCTACAGAAAACTCGATCGTTATATGTTGAGAATTATTATGATACATTAATTACAAGGTGCACCCTTTATGGATCCAAACTACTTAAAAAGCAGGATCAATGTCGTGCAGTGTACCTATGTTCCCACCTTTGGTGGGCCACAGAAATTCCATTGATAGGCGAAGAGGAAGGTGTTACTGATACCTTTTTCCGGGAGGGTAAGCGTGTCCTTGAGTGCTTGCAGCGTTCACTAAGAATCGCTGACTCTATAATGGATAATATCCAGAGTTGTCAACTAATGCTGGAAATCCTCAACCGATGCTGTTATTATTTTATCCATGGAGAGGAGCCTGCAACTCATGTTGGTCCGAGGTACATTAATGGCTTAATAGAACTAGTACAAACAAATTTGAAATCACTAAAAATGGAGGAAGCTGCCGAAGTAACGGAAAACAGTAAGAAGAAAGTCTCACACGATGCAAAGTTCACTGTCGGCATTGACGGCACATTCATACATCTTCCCAAGTCCCCAACGGTCACTGTTGCCACTGTAAGCAACAAATTCCCGAATGTTCCCATCTCCTCATTAATCCCCATAGTCACTGAGTACTTAGAAAGAACTTTGAGATATATAGAAGACCAGAAATTGGTAGATGGTAGGTTTAAGGCCATAGTTATGTAGTTTCTCATGCATTTTGATTTCAATCAATTACTCTCATTGCTATTATATCTTCATTCAGTTGGGCGTGAGTGCCATTTTTAGGCAGTTTCGAGGTACTTGCTTAATCCAATGCTTTCTTAGCTAAGCAAAGCCGGTTCGGACGCCCCGGTGAATTGTATATACAGTTAACTGATTAAGGTATATTTTAGCGTCGATAAAAATGTCATTGTCCGCGGGAAAAAGGATAGTCCATAAAAATAGGGAAGAGAGGTCGTAATTAGGCATGGGACGCCGTTACTGAAACTAGTCGATGGTAATATACTACGCTCTAATAGAAGAATATAATTAACAACAAAGCTGTATAGATGCCGGTGTACACTGTATCGAACGTATGCATAGTTTAAATTCGAATCGTATATTGCTCGGAGTACTAACAGATATATTGTTGAAAACAGGTCCAGAATCTAAGAATATGTGTGGTCATGGTAGGCCTGCCAGCTCGTGGCAAATCCTTCATTTCACAAAAGATTGTAAGATATCTCTCCTGGTTGTCTATTTCGTCGAAGTGTTTTAACGTGGGGAACTATAGAAGGTCTGTGGGGGCCGCTCAGCCTAATGCGGAGTTCTTTGATCCTAACAACTCTGTAGGAAGACAAATTCGCGAGCAAGCAGCAAGGATGGCGGTTCAAGATATGATGACCTGGTTTAATGAAGAAAGCGGTGTAGTCGCCATACTAGATGCTACTAACTCTACCTACGAGCGGCGAGAGTGGATTTTGAGGCTTTGTAGAGAAAATGCCATCGAGCCTATGTTTCTTGAAAGCTGGTGTGATGACGAAGAGCTTATTCTGCATAATATTGCAGAAATGAAAACTAGGTCCCCTGATTACGACGGTGTAGATGCGGACACCGCAACCAACGACTTCCTGGCACGCATCAAGAAATATAAAGAAGTTTACGAGCCTCTAGACGAGAACCGCGACAAGGACTTAACATTTGTGCGTTTGATCAACGTCGCCCAGCAAGTGATAATCAATAAGATAGAGACATATCTAGAGAGTAGAATTGTTTTCTATGTTATGAACTTGCATATCAAACCGCGGTGCATATGGCTCTCAAGGCATGGTGAGTCCATATACAACCTTGAAAAAAAAATTGGCGGCGACTCTCATCTCTCCGAGCGAGGGTTGCAGTATGCCCGAGAATTACCTGAACTTGTCAGACAGTCTGCTGGCGATATCCATCCAACTACGTGGATATCAACTCTAATTCGAACTGCGGAAACGTCGCAATTCCTCCCCTACAAGCAACTACAATGGAAAGCCCTCGACGAGTTGGATGCCGGCGTTTGTGATGGCATGACCTATGAGGAAATTGAACAAAAATACCCTGAGGATTTTCGTGCACGCGACGAGGATAAGTACGACTATCGTTACAGAGGCGGGGAATCATACCGCGATGTCGTTATACGCCTTGAGCCTATAATAATGGAACTAGAACGTCAAGACAACATTCTTATCATTACCCATCAGGCCGTGTTACGATGTATTTACGCCTATTTTATGAACGTTCCACAAGAAAAGTCACCTTGGGTATCCATCCCTCTACATACGCTCATAAAACTTGAACCAAGAGCCTACGGTACAGAGATATCACGGATAACAGCAAATATNCCTGCCGTTAGTACATACAAGGAAAAGGGCTCTAGTCAACTCGGTGACCCACCAGCTATGTAGCCTACCTTTTATCAAGCCCTACAAGTATTGTAGACCATGTGACTCAAGTTTGAAGTTGCTTATATCATCCAGAGTAGCAAAGCTGAAGCGGCTTCAACGTCTAAAATGACTTGCACGGCCCGCCCATGCGGCAACGTTCACTGTATGAAATTCTGAGAGGCATCTTTATAACTCTTCCATGCCCTGCATGAATACATGGCTTATGAAGTGTGGCTAACCTCAAAGTATCCAAAAATAGCCACTTCAGGAACCACATCAGGAACTAAGTTGATCTAGAACACTTTTAACTAAGAATAAGACCCATAGTTTTCTGTTCTCTATCAATATCGGTGCTATTTGGGCGTACCTACCTTTAACGAAACTGAGAAGGAATAGCAGGGCATCGGTTGACTCCTTTTTCGCCATAGTTGTCAAATATAGATATTATTAACGAGAAGAGTGTAGATTCACGTATGCTACTATGGTGAGGAGTGTTTTTAGAGTATGCAAGAACATTAGGACGAAATCTAGGGTTGAAGAAGAGGTACAGCGGAGGCCAGAAGCAAGCATGGAAACTGAGGGCATTAGTAGCTTCCAAGTAAATGACGATACAGATATATGCAGCGGTACGATTGAATCCGATCTGACGTCTTCCATTTTCTCGAAGGGAAAAATGACATACAGGACAGATGAGTCTTCAAGCATTTCAGAAAAGACGCCAAATTATCATCGTATGCATACGACTGTCGGCGAAGAGCACGAATTTGGAAGACCTTTAAGGGTGGTGAAGGTAAACAAAGAGGGAGCAGTAAATACTGTGTGTGGAGTGGGTGAGCAAGGAGACGCGGTATGCTCGTCATACGCCTGTAGTGCTTCGCCCTTTAGTGAGCCTGGCCAAGATGGCAGAATCCTCGCAGGTTCATCTCTACGACCCGCACTAGTAAGAACTTCCACCCTCGAAAGAATTGAACTAGAACTTCGAACCCTTCAGGATAATTTAGACGCACTGATGGACGACGTCCGAGAAAACATAACAAGTATCTCGAAGGCCGCCATCCAGGCCATCGAATATTTCAAGATGTTTTTACCGGAGACAGACAAAACTGCTTATCGGTTCTCAATGGAGAATTCATCGGTTTTGAGAAGCATAACGAAGGTAGTACTTCATTTTCTCGACAATTTGTTACGCTCGGATGTATTTAGTAATTCTAGAGCCATTCTACTGAAGCGCTACGTCGAATTTTTGAGGAAATTGAATGCGGGTGTAGTAGAGGACACTACGGGGACCGATTACTTTACCCAGCCATCGATAAATATCTACGCTATTGGCGACGATTGCAACCTCCCAAATAAGGATAAGATTTCGTCAATTATTGACGAACTAACTAAGATGAACAACGTTTCTATCTGCGATCAGGAGGGGTCTTTTGTTGCACCGCTTTTGCGAGGTGTGAATAAAAATATCTCTATCTTATCCATACTGTTTGGCTTTCCCAATCCACAGCAGGAACATTACGAGATGGTGAACCTACTTTTTTCGTTGTTCCCTGATGTTCATTTTTACTGCGTTAAAGATTACATCACGTCATGTGCTGCGGAGGTGGCAACGAACATTTTTCAACCGTCGCAGCCTATGCAGGCAATCACAACACATACAACTCAGTTTATCCCGCCCTACAAACTGCCTACAGATGTGATGGCTCCACCAATCTCCATGTCTTTGTCCGCAGAAAATAGTATGAGGGTGACCGGGACCTTAGGAGGTTACCTATACCCGCAGATCCATGAGAAAAATACTTCATTGTCTCAATTCGCTAATGCCACATATGCGATAACTTGTGCACATGTGGTCCTTACCGAATCACAGGATCACCCATGTGTTTCTACCCCTTCGACTGTGTTACAAAACTCTTACAAGAAGGCATTATACGACGAGTCGAAGAGGTATCCTGAAGGTAGCATAGAAAGAGATAGTTTCCTGAAAGAAATTCTGCGTATCGATGAAAATTTGGCGTGGCAAGAAAAAAACAAATTTGGACAGGTTGTATGGGGTGAACGTTCTATAGTGAACAAGAAATTGTCCGACTTTGCGATCATTAAGGTGAACGCAAAATTTCGGTGCCAGAATTATCTAGGTGATGATCTGACCGGGATACCAGATCCTGCTCTAAGGTTTAAAAATTTGTATGTGAAGAAGGTACTTTCTTGCCTGACACCAGGAATGGACGTTTTTAAAATAGGAGCTTCGTCCAAATACACACGCGGTAACATTAATGGCTCAAAAATAGTGTATTGGGCGGATGGTAAACTACAGAGCAGCGAGTTTATAGTGTCCTCTCCCCAGCCATTCTTTGCGACAGGTGGTGATTCTGGCTCGTGGATTCTCAGTAAACTTGACAAGGAGCTGGGTCTCGGTGTCGTGGGTATGTTACATAGTTACGATGGTGAACGGAAACAGATCGGGCTTTTCACTTCGATCACCGACATTTTGAACCGATTGCAGGAGGTTACTGGAGTTGCCTGGTGCATTAACCAGCATAGCCATTCTGAGTGTAATAATTGAATTGGTAGTTAAGCAGCTATACCTATTTAAGTAAGATTAGTCTGTTAATACTGGTTCCTGTGTTAGCGATCGATATGTAAGGGAGATCAGAGCCTCACGTTTTACTCGCCAGGGATACGTATGGTAATAGTCATCCGCGTAGAATTCTTAGCCCGAAGTTAGCCTATAACGCATCTCTAACGGATGTGTGACAACTCTCTTACTCGATGTCGTAGAGGAAACATGTTTTGGGTAAATGCATGTATCTCTCGCTTAGCCGACTTTTCTGTTGCCCCAATTTTTTTAAGATCTTGTTTCAAGTTACATCAAATAGCCTGCACGACAGAAATCTACCGTGCCCAAGGAAAAAAATTACAGCCCGTTCTCGGTTTCATGCACACCAGCACATTTCATCTTGATACACTTTTCCACATAGGCTTCTGAAAACAGAGATAATACGCAGAGAAAACAACGCAAAAAAAGGTGTTTATACGCAGGAACCATCAACAACAAACCGAGGTTCTAACCGGCCTTACCTAAATCGACAAATTGACCTGCTAGTAATCTGGATCTGCTACAGGCACAGTGTGTACGATAAGATTTTAGAGGTCCATTTAAATAGCTTTTAAGGAGATAGGTAGAGTTGGGATTACCAGTGGCAGCACAAGATCATCGCCTCGTCCAAGCATATAGTTTAGTACTTTGGTATATCGCTTGGAGCACTGTAACCTATACTTTAGAACGAAACCCACTGTTGCATAATGGTTGTGACGACGCCAGTAACAGAACAAGCGCCAAAGTTCACGCACACTCCGCCCAGTCGAGATTCGCCATTTGGAACTCCTGGGACTAAATTCCTTAAAACTTTTACGGGAAAGTCCATAAGGAGACTGAGTAGCAAATGGAGAGGGAGCAGTAGCGCTGGTGCTAGCGGTAACGGTGCCACGGGCAGTCCTAGCAGCAGTATTAGCTATTCACCACGACTGGAATTCGAGCAAACTGAGCACATGCCTACTATTGGCGCTGTACCAAAAATTTCTGCTTTTGGCAGCCAGCATTCAAAGAAGCGCCCTAGTCCGCTGAATCTTAAGATGTTGAGTCCCCCTTTGACGGTCGAAAAAGCTAGCGACGCCTTAGGAGGAAACTGCAAGTTGGGGACACCAATCAACATGGATCTTCCTTCTGAATGTTTCGGAAGAACACGCCGAGACTTGGTTGGTGAACTTTTGCTTGGCGACGAGGGAAGTGCCACTGAGCGTCAATTCCTAGTGCCCGACCAAACCCCGAAGTACGGGTTTTCATACGCCGATGAAGGGTCCCCTACAGGGTTAGCTATCCAGAGAAGACGCGATGTCTTAGGCACGCCGAACTCAAAAAGGTACACCGTAAATGTGTGCTCACTTTGCGGCGAATACCTAAATACTCTTTTGGCGGGTGAAAGAGTGGTAGAAATGTCATGTCACCATCAGAGCCATTACCAATGTTATTCGACCCTCCTTGAAACCACATTACCGCGCGGGAGGTATCCCCGCTGTGAGACTTGCTTAAAAGAAAGCAAACCGAAAGACGAGGAGTTGTTAAGCTCCATGAAGTCTTCATTTTTACTATCCAAACCGCTGAAGACTGCATCCATGAGCAGCGTGAAAGAGCACGTGGTAGGTTGGGAGTCAGCAGCAAGTGAAAAACCATTTTACGCTAACCTTTACACGCCGTATGAGCAGCTAATTAAAAGCGCTGACATCAGCTCCAATGGATTCAAAACACCTATAGAAACAAGTATCCAAGAGAAGCTGGCATCTAGCTTTGTCGAATCTACCTTAAAACCCCCTTTGTCGGTTATTAGCAGCGCAAGCAGCATTGATGATGACGCGTCCTCCATAGACATGGACATAGAATCTGAAATTGATGTCGCCAAGGTAAATGTTATTCCACAACTAAACAAAGTTGTGATTAACCAAGATTCCGAATACGTTAGCCTCCCCTTTGTGCTAAATTGCTATGTTCCACATGCCAACACAGAGCAGACCCTCGAGTTTTCTGATGATCAAAAGGTGAAAGCGGCAATTCTTCGACACCTGCAAGCTACCCTCGGAAACACGGTTTCCAAGGCGGGCAAACTAAGGCTTTTCGACAGTTTAAACTATTCCTTGGATGGAGAACAATGGGAGCCTACCGTACTCTACTGGTTCGAAGAGTGCTTTGTACTAACTCAGCAAGGTGACAACGAAAGTTCCGACCCTTTTGTAATCGGTAAGGTGCCGCTAAGCCAACTCTCCCGCTTTTATAAATACAACAGTCATACACTTATCCTAGATTTGAAAAGCCTCTCCTTCCCAGAAATCTATCTCCGCAGCGCAGATAATAGCCCGGCTATTATTAATAAATGGAATTATTATCTTACAAACAAAGAGACAGACATACCGTTGATTCAACAAACGACGAACTGTTGGTCTACCCTACCAAGTTATATCTTAGACGACGTACCAAAAGAATTAATTGCATACAATCAATTGACTGGGGATGGCTTAGGCCTCCCGGCCATTCTGGGGTGTTCAACTATAGCAACGAACACCGCCACAAACTGCATTGCCAATGTAAATGCAAGGCTGCAGTTAGTACTAGCTGTGAGCCTTGTGAATTGCAACCCAGACCTCCACACAAACAATGAGCTATTGGCTCTAATTCAGAACAAGATACGCACTACCATCGACTCACTAAGTGACGAAGATCTATTTGGACTGGTGGTGGTGTCCAATAACAGTACTCAGCATGGAAAATTCTACGGAATGGTGCAGAAAAACTGGGAGCTCTGGAATGACATAATAAATGAATTGGAAGTATGCGACAACGCTGGTTTCTATGACGAGCTTCAGGAGATCCATCGTATTGTAGAAACCAGTAATAGGCTGCTTAGTACAGTAGAGGAATCTGACGATTACGTTCGTCAGCTTGTTATTCTCGGAAATGATTATCCCGCGGATACTTCGCATATTCGAAGCAAAATTGCTTCGTCTTCACCTACTAGAACAAAAATCGTTAAGTACATTGGCCGCATCCTTCACAACTACGGTTTTTCAATTCACCAATATGCGACGCGAAATTCCTACGTCCTCATTAAGGAAAATACGGAGAGACCGGTATCTAACATTCGCACTGACATTGTTTCATTGCTGGAGGATACAGATGTATTTGCTCTTGTGGCAAATCTACACGAAAAGGCAACTCAGCAACTCGTTGTTGAGCTGGAATCTGTAGACCCTGCGATAGCGACATTTCAACGAATCGAGGTGCAAGGGCGGTTGGAACAATGTGAAAAGAAACATTCCCTCTCCTTACCATTGGGAGCTCTCGCACTTGGAGAGTCAAGAACAATAATGTTCGAAATGCGCCTCGCGACAAAACCGCTGCGCCAGCAATTGATAGCTTCGGGGAACAATGTCTTTTCCTTCGTAAAGTGTCAGTACCGACCCTCTTTCAGTCACTATCAAGCTGCACGAACGGGAAAAACCAGCAGTGTCTACGTCTACTTTCAGCCAGCATCCTATGTCTCTCCCAGCCCTTTGCTAACGACCTTACCTTCCGCCTCGCAGGAGCTCTGTGAGACTGACGGCAATGAAACATTTGTGGATATTCCTTTGGTGGCCCCTCTAACGCCTTCCAGAGATTCCATTTTCGTCAAGAGACAATTGCAAATAATCGCCGTCAATACTCTTGAATGCATCATACGAAAGGCGCAGTATGCTACTTCGAAGTCCGCTGATAACTACTCTCCCTACAGGCTCAAGGAACTGGTTTCCGTCCTCTTTGGTGTTAGCCGAAATTGTGCAACCACGCATCCAGACTACTATAGAGATCTTGACCCTCATTTCAAAATATCCGAATATACCGAAGCCCTCTGTAGGTCCCTTGAGGATATCGTATTTGAGTACGAGGAATGCCAACGCATGGCTGATCCTGATGCTGCTACTCATGCAACATGTGAAGATTGGTTGCACAAAGCACGTACACTACTTTACAATCTTATGTAATCATAGAGAATAGTTTAATTTCCTCTGTAATTTCCACAAACTTCACTCATACATCGTGATACGAGACCAGGGCCAACCCTTACGTACTTAATCTCCGCGATAGGAAGTGTTATTATTGGCATACACAAATCAAAAGTTCAGCTCAGGGACCAACGCCACTAGCCGCTGGTGTGCACCCATATCCTACTGAAACGGCTGCGATTGCCACAAGACGGGGTACTGTGTGCGCGTTATTCTGCGATCTCCGCTGTATATCAATTATACCTGTGTTGTTTGACATCGTTCCCGGGCGCACAAAAAGTATGCGCCACAAATACATTTATAGCGTTTATTAAGGTCCAGCCATCGAGCGCAGATTTCGACCTAGATCACATTACACCCACACATTCTTTAACGTGATGCTCCATAAACGGCACAGGAATAACGCAGCGCGCTGTACATTCTTTTTTTCGTAACTGTACCAGCACATACCGCATAGTCACCGGATAGGCTGTGTCCACTTAAGAGGCTAATTAGGATATTTGGAGAAGAATGTCTGTTCATTCACAGTACAGTTCGTAGCAATCTAATTATGGTAAGGTAGTCTTTTATTTTTGTGTTTTATGTATGCTTTCGTGGCACCTTTCCATCCCAATTTGGGAGTGGAATATTGAATGCGATCCTTGAGATTGATCATATATAAGGACAGCCTGATTGCAAAGCTATCTGTAGTTTCCGGACCTTTTTATAAATTTTACAAAGCTGTGTTCCATACCAAAAACACTGTAAAGATTTTATTGCTTGAAAGGAAGCAACGCTGCAGTACGCTCGCTAAAATTTACTAGGTCCCTTCCCTCTACGCAATCTTTCTAAACCAGTTTAAAAATGCAATTCAAGGCTACTGCTATTACTGCACTATTGTCTGTCGCTGGCTCCGTCGCTGCTCTAGACCATAACGATCTCAACACATGGACCACTTTGTCTCCTAACGTCACTTTCCCAGGTGGTGCTACCGAGTACACTTCTACTTTCGGTATTGCTGTGCAACCCATCAAAACCATTGCTAGCGCCAGTTTGGCATCTGATGTCGGCAGAAACCCAATTTCTCAAATCGGTGATGGTCAAATCCAAGCTACTCATACTCCTACATCTGTCTTGAGCTCAATTCCAGCTGCTACACCAGCTGCCACCGACGGTCCAAAGATTTCAGCTTCCGCCTGCAAGAACGAAGGTACTTTACAAATGACTTTACGTGACTCCATTCTACGTGACGCACGTGGCAGAATTGGATCTATTGTTTCTAACCATCAATTCCAATTCGACGGTCCACCACCACAAGCAGGTGCCATCTACGCTAAGGGCTGGTCCTTAACCCCAGACGGAAACTTGGCTTTGGGTGACAGTGATGTCTTCTACCAATGTCTGTCTGGCGACTTTTACAACTTATACGATGAGAACATTGCTCCACAATGTTCTCCAATTCACTTGCAAATCGTCAGTTTGACTGAATGTGGTGAAAAGAAAAACTAGTTATGCGGTACTCGGATATAGTTACCAGGTAATTCTATAAAAACTATTTACAAAAGGAGGTTTCTGTTATGACTTCATTTCTATTTTAGGATAGGACTTTAATTCTATTTTTAGGATAGCTGTTTAAAAGGTTTAAAAGGGGAGTTTGCTTTTACTTTACATCTGCCACTGTCACAATTAAAGATATGGCGGGGGCGATATTGAGTACATACACCACTGGAGCTGTGGTTGTAGAGCAGTGAAGACAGCGACTAGCCAGCCCTCTCTAACGCTTTTTTACCGTAACATTTGGATCTCCATCGCTGGTCTAGTAAGCTTGAGACATAACTTCTTTGGGTTTTATGACAGCCACGTATATGACTCTGTACGATATTTAGCTCGCTTATTCTGTATGAGCAACAATTGCTCGTATGGCGCAGTGGTAGCGCAGCAGATTGCAAATCTGTTGGTCCTTAGTTCGATCCTGAGTGCGAGCTTTTTTACTGTTTTTATGACTTTATTTATGATCACGTGATGCTTATGTACATTTACCAAGCTATCACTATGAATTTTCTACGCCAAATGACACATTCCGCTTGTAAAAAAAAAGGCACTGAAGAAAAATTCGTAGAGTAAAATATAATGCATGATTTTTCGAACTGACTACTGTATGATATATAAGATGGACGATCCAAAAGACGTTGTATCCGTACAAATACGCTCCGTGTAGTCGCTGGAGATTGGAAATGCTGTACTGAATAATATTTAGTCTATAAAACTTCCACTTTACCAATCTTCAATCAAACGCCTAATCGTGGATAAAAAGTATGCAAACCTCGTTTTAACCACATGATGCAGCAACCTATAGTATTGGCTTCGTACTAGAAAGCAATTGAATGCAGGCAGTTGAATTATTTCTCATCATGTGTAGTTTAACAGCTGATTAAGTTAATAGCTTGTAGATGCACAGGGGAACATTGTCCACCAATAGATTGATCATATAGATTGTAGAAATTACCAGATAGACAGCGGTAGAAGACATCACTATCACCCAAAGCCAAGTTTCCGTCTGGGGTTAAGGACCAGCCCTTAGCGTAGATGGAACCTGCTTGTGGTGGTGGACCGTCGAATTGGAATTGTCTACTGGCGACGATGGATCCAATTCTACCACGCGCATCCCTTAGTACACCATCGTTCAAGGTCATTTCTAGCGTACCCTCGTACTTGTATGAGTAGGCGTTTACAGGGTCGTTAGGATCTCTTTGGGTAGTAGCTGTCGCTAGGACACTTTCCAACTCTGCGGGAGATGGACAGCCCTTAACAGCCTGAACTTGACCGTCAGTAATTTGACCGACAGCACCATTGGATTTAGCAGGCTTTCTGGCTCCGTATTGAACTTGGCCATCTTCAATTTGCCCCACACCGCCTTCTGCAGGAACATCAGCAGATTCCGTTAGTAGTTGACCATCTGCTCCTTCGGAAACAGTAGCATCTCTCTTAGCAACAGTGATGTAATCTCTCTTTGCCACGGTTACAGTGTGTTCCGGAGTAAATTTAGGGCTCAAAGGCACGACTGCAATACCAAATGTGTTACCATAGTCAGTTAGTCCGCCTTCATATGAACCTTCTGGAATTAAGTCAGCCCATGGTTCACCTGCAATATAGGCAGACAAAGCATTGGTTGCAAATAGAGCAGTAGCTGCAAAAACGGATTTCTTGACAGACATTTTCTTGGAGTAGTGATGGATTGAGTAATAAAACTAGTAAACAAACGATACTTGTTGTTGTTTGATCTGTTGATCCTGGTTTGATCTAGAGTATACGACGTTCTAAAGATAGATATTTCTGCCACTTAAATAGTTTTCAAACTGTTCCCTACCCGCCTATCATAATTAAGCTATACTACTATAGTGGCTATTACTTTTGTGTTGGCAAATAACATCTCGACGCTGACTGACAGGGGGATTTTAAAGCGTATCCGATTGAAAATGTGACCAGTGGCGCCAAGGAGTAAAAGACGACTGCCGAAGTGACGGGAGTCACGAACAAACTACATTCGTAAACCTACAGATTTCAAGGGGGGGGGGGGGGTTGTTATCTCAGGAGAGTTTATTCATTATCATAACTATAGCAGCGTAAGGGTAGCCGGCTGCCACACTGTAATTTAGAACACAAAAGGTGCCGATGTATATGTGTATCGTGATAACCTACGTATATATATAAACACACACACACATATATATGTATATATATATTATCCTTACTCAACCCACTGGGTTCGGAGTTGCTAAAAATATGTGTTAGTTTCTCTTTCTTTGCGCAATGATGTAATTTTGCTACTTCCTATAAGTAAGCAGCAGAGATAGCCCGGAAGTGCGACAATAGTAAGATTTAACTGACCGCTAAAGTAAGACCGTTCAACTTATGGCGTTCCACTACTGCGCCCCTCCTAGACTAAACGTAGAGTCAAGGTAATTAACCGTTGTTACTACAGCATTCTTTCTAAAAGGAGAGGAAAACGCTCTTACAAATTGTATAGCAAGTAGCGTTCATAGACGTTGCATTGTCTCGAGCCTTTCTATTGTCTCGAGCCGAAAATTTCTTTACATCACACTTCCAATTTAGGAAGTATTATTTTTAATCTCATCGTATGGAAGGACCCAAGATCATTTTACCAGCCACTCCAAAAAAAAAAAATCAGGAACAAAGAATGTATGCTGCTTTTTCTGAGAACCCATCTGACGTCGGTCTCCTCATTGATTGCTACTATTTAGTTATCCTTCAATAGCAATTAGGCACCGTCAGTTGTTAAAGATTCACCTTCTCTTACCTACACTAGGCTGGTTTCTCTGTACGAAACAGTTTTAAGGATTGGAGAAATAACGATATTCCGCATGGCTGGTAGCTTCTAAGTTTGGCAGTTGCCGCATGCATGAGATCAAGGGAATCGCAATATTAGCTAATAGTAATATTAATACTGCCAGCGATGCTATAATAAGGTATATTTTCCAATGAAGTCAGCAAGCAGGCTTAGGACGAATCGCCATATATAAGCGGGCAGTTCAAGCAATCTTTTGGACGACTTCTGATATTTATTCTCTATTGAATATCAAACCAGATACAATCCATCACAGATTTTTACATCTACTAATACATCGCCCCCATGCAATTCAAGAAAACTTTTACCGTCTCTACTCTTCTAGCTTCTTCTGCTATTGCTAGCTACATTCCAGGTAATGACTGGGAAGTTTTGACCCCTACTGCTACCTACAAGAACGCTATAACTGACCACCCTCACGATTTTGGTATTGCTGTTGTACCATTGTCTTCTAACTCTCCAAAGGCTGAGAAGAGAGACATTGCTCCTGTATCCCAAATCGGTGACGGTCAAATCCAAGCTCCAACAAAGCCAACTGTCCAACCTGTTTCTCAAATCGGTGACGGTCAAATCCAAGCCCCACCAAAGCCAACTGTACAACCTGTTTCTCAAATNGGTGACGGTCAAATCCAAGCCCCACCAAAGCCAACTGTACAACCTGTTTCTCAAATCGGTGACGGTCAAATTCAAGCCCCACCAAAGCCAACTGTCCCAGCTGTCTCTCAAATCGGTGACGGCCAAATCCAAGCTCCACCAAAGCCAACTGTCCCAGCTGTCTCTCAAATTGGCGACGGCCAAATCCAAGCTACCAAAACTACTACTACATTGAGTGGCCAAGTTTCTCAAATCAGCGATGGTCAACCACAAGCTACTGGCGAACCAAAACAAGAAGACCAAATTGACCCTTCGGACCCAGTTAAGGCTGTCTCTTGTAAGGTTGACGGCACTTTACAATTGAACTTGAAAAACTCTATCCTACGTGATGAGCACGGAAGAATTGGTTCTATCGTCGCTAACCGTCAATTCCAATTCGACGGTCCACCACCACAAGCTGGTACCATCTACGCTAAGGGCTGGTCTATTACCCCAGACGGAAACTTGGCTTTGGGTGACAAAGACATCTTTTTCCAATGTTTGTCTGGTAACTTCTACAACCTATACGATGAGTCTATTGGTGGTCAATGCTCTGAGGTTCATTTACAAGCCATTGACTTGGTTTCATGCTAATTGCTTTGAAGCACGGTTATCCTACCGTAATCCTTTGCATTCACTCATTCCTTAATCAGCATTTTAAAATTTCGTTAATTCCACTTTGTTCTGTTCCATCTATGGCTATTTTTATTGATTTGTTTCACCTTATGTATATTATGTACACCAACCTTAATACATCACACTCCTTTTAACTTTTGTTATAAACTGTCATGCTACTACCTCCTAACTCTGCCTCATTTTGGAAGTTCTTTTCATTATACGATCAATCTCCACTCATCTAAAACACTGTATGCAGCAGAACTATCTTTCATTAATCTCTGAAGGTATTTTTGCATTGTAGCTTAACAATAACTTCTTTGCATATAGAATGCCTACAAAGGAACACTACAGGAATTTTTCCGCTCGCGTTAATTACGAAAAACGGATAATGAAATTCATAGTTCGGCTAATACGCCACAAAAAAATATTCTTTTCATTAAGTAATCCCCATTATTCTTGAAGCTCGAAAGTGATATGCCAGGGGCTGTGCATGGTGGTAAGACAAGTACGCTTTACCGCTGCTCCGGTCATTGAATGCAGCAATGAAGTAATATCGCTTTTGTACTTGAGAACTTAACTTAGCTAATGAATAATAAATACCAGACGATATTTATGAAGGAGTTTATGGACACGAAAGCAAAGATGTTTTAAGTGGGCTTATGAACGAAATGGATGTGCTACTTGCAAAATTGTATCATACATTTCTGTGGTATGGATTGTTATTTTTACCTGCACTGAAGCAGGTTCAGGCATGATGAGGATTAGTCATCAATACCGATGCAAGGATGGGCTGTTCTCTGTCATGTGCTATTCCCGAATGTCTACCTTCAACGGGAAATCGTAAAGTGTCATAATCTGCTGTTGACCGCATGTTGTTAATGCTAAAAAGCAAATCAGTATCGGCATTGAGGGGTTGAAATTCATGGGTATCCGTAAAGGAGAATATTTCTTGGTCATCATTGAAATAGCTAGTAGGTATGGTAAATTCATTTTCGACTGCTATAGTCTCAATAGGATTGTACTTCAAACAATTTTCAATCATTGCAAGCAAACATTCATCTTCGTCGGAGAAATTCGAATCAATTGGTGTCAAAGAAGGCACTCTTCGCTGGCGTACATACGATTCCTGAATTTCTCTCATTCTACTAGACATGTCTATTGTTACGGTAATACCGTTCCTGTTTGTCATGCTTTCAGGGCGAGTGATTTTCACTAGATGGGGAAGCCCCATACCGTGTCTTTTAGGTTCATCTGCTGCACTAGATATTCTATAGCTTCCCTGTGATACCGGCATCCTCGCTAAGTAGGAAAAGATGGATGTTCAATGGGGGCATGCTTAATAGTGGAAACATTCAATGTTTGCATTAGTAAGTTATATTTATATGCAAATTTTATTTAAAAGGATATGGGAGGATGAATCTGTTTCTTTTGCTATATATCGCGGTCTGCTTGTTTTATGGGGCGAAGAATATGAAATTATAAGCTCATAGCTAGAAAAACAACCGTAAACAAATTCACACCTCCATAGTGGGAAGTGTAAAGATAGCAATACGTATATATCCAGTTGCTACGTACTAATGACGCCTTTCAGCAAGTGTCTGGGGTTGTTTGGGAAAACTCCGCAAATATATTCATTGAAAGGCAATCTCGATAAATCAAGATCATGAAGTATGTACCGTGTATATGATAAATCACATAAGCTACTACTTGTGTAATACGACTTCGTGGCCAAGCTGGTTAAGGCGTGCGACTGTTAATCGCAAGATCGTGAGTTCAATCCTCACCGAGGTCGGAAATTTTTTTTTGTAAACGACAAAGTCACTATGCGATGTGCCTTATTTAGCAAAGATGTTCATAAACATGAAGAACATCAGCCTGCATTAATGGTACTCATCACTATTTAAACCGATTGACCAGGAAGATGCCCCCCAGTGATATTAAGCTTGATGAAACCACATATTACTCTATCCTTGGTTTGGCTTATGACACTTCTGAATCCCAAGTCCGGAAGTCTTACATGAAACTGGCTAGAGAGCTTCATCCGGACAAGTCTAAGTCAAAAGAAGCAGCTGAATTATTTAAGGTTGTTGCTCACGCTCATTCTGTATTAACTGATAAAGACAAAAGATTAAAATATAATCGTCTGCTAGTTAGCAAGGGCCTTCATACTTATGTTCCAAAGAACTACACGAAACGGTTGTTTGAATCACCGTCTACTTCAAAAAACAACACAAAGCAGGATGTTCATGCTTCTGTGTTGCGTAACAAAAGCAACAAGTCCGCAAAACCATACGAAGAGCAACCATATGGGTTTGGAACCGAAACTGACCATAGCCCTATTTCTAAATCGCGGGATGGAATTCCAACAAGGGTGACTAGATCTAAAAGTTTTAACCCTAAGAGCTACCAGCATCAGCGAACACCAACGACACCTCCGGAGGAAAATACAAAGAAGTCTTCTACATTTAGCACAAGGTTTGTCTCTTCGACTAACGCTGATACCTTGAAAACACGCCCTTCTATTAGTGAAGAGTTTCCAGCTAAGAAAATATCGAAAATAGACACCACTACTGAACTTGGATCCCCTTTTCTTAGTCCTCATCACCGTCACTATGCAAGAACCAAGTTTGAGGCTCGTACACGTATAAGGCGGTCCACTTCTCCGCTGAAGTCTACCCCTACTGGAATGAAAGATAGTCTTGATAGCCTTAAGGATATAATGGACAAACTTGGATCACAAAACCTTAGTTCTAAGCTTCGGCATTCGTCTCCACAAGAAGACCCCTTAACAGAATCTTCTTATAAAGAGAATTCAAGCATCCCGGAGATGGCCAGTGAGGTTACTAATCCCAACAGCGAGGAATCTAAAAGTGAGCTCAGAGCAGCTAGCGTAGAGGACGCCACAGCAACAGAAGCAGTAGACTCTATGAGCGATGAAGGTAACGACATTAAACTTGATGAACTAGACGCGAGTCTTCCAAAGCAGAAAGAGTTTTTTAACATGAGAAATGTAAGCGACACGCTAGACAAAATGAATGTTAAGAGACAAAAGCTATCGAAACATAGTGACTTACCTGCTCACCGTACGCGGAAACCACACATATCGGCATTTTCCAGTGACACTGGCAACTTAACAGATCCTGTCAATAAGCCAATACCTAGGGTTTATAAAATGGATGTAATCCAGGTTCAGGAATTCCAGATGGATTTATCACTACTAAACATGACTTTGCCGCAGATGCCAACATTTCAATGTAATATTCTAAATAAATCTGAGATAGAAACGTGCAAGGAGCAGGTCATGGACTTCAACAATAAAGCAAACACTTTAAAAAGGAAATTGCTCCTGATGTTATCTCGTAGGGTAGAAGCAGATACTATGCTAGAGGATAGGCTGACTAGGGTGGAGAATATGTCTGCTTATGTGGAATCTAAAAATTATGATATTGAAGTAGTCTCTAAATTGTACGAGATACAGAATAGGCAACGTATTGTAGCAGAATCGTTCGCCAACTTAATGAGAAGTATTTACGCCACAGGAACTTTCAATTAGTCAAGATATCTTCAGTTGACAGCTTACGTATTTTAATGTAAAATCTTGGCATGTCAGCTTGTTTTTTGTTTTTGGCGGTCATGCTTACCCGCCAGGTAATGACAAAAAAGGTTTTCTTTTCACTTTATAAAACAAGACAGCGCTACAAGGAGACCTCTATACTTAGCAAAAAAACAATAGATAACTGTTAAGGTTCAGGAACACTTGTTGTCACAAGTCAATAACACAATTAACGACTGTTATCCTGGGAGTAAATGTGGTCGAGGGGAAGGATAATATTTGTGGCCACTGGCCTACTTTTTCATCTTTATTATATCTGGTCCATCTTTGACATATACTTTGTTTCACCTCTGGTACATGGGATGCAGCACCATGAAAGCACATCTACCCCTCCAGCCAAACGTCTATTTCTAATTGTAGGCGATGGCTTACGCGCGGATACCACTTTTGATAATATATATCATCCTGTAACAGGAAAGTCTGAGTTTTTAGCACCATATATCAGAGATCTTGTTAAGAACAATGCCACTTACGGTATTTCACACACCAGAATGCCCACAGAATCTAGACCAGGACATGTTGCAATGATTGCAGGGTTCTATGAAGATGTTAGTGCTGTTACTAAAGGCTGGAAGGAAAACCCAGTTGATTTTGACAGTGTGTTCAATCAATCCGCTCACACCTATTCGTTTGGATCTCCTGATATCCTTCCCATGTTTAAGAATGGAGCTTCTGATCCATCTAGAGTGGATGCATGGATGTACGGTCATGAATTTGAAGACTTCACGCAATCATCTATCGAGCTAGACGCTTATGTTTTCAGACACTTGGATGAATTATTTCAGAACAGTTCTTCTAATCAGGAACTTGACAGACAAATAAGACAAGACAAGAATATTTTCTTCCTTCATTTACTTGGTTGCGACACTGCTGGCCACTCCTATCGACCATATTCTGCTGAGTACTACGACAATGTAAAATATATTGACACTCAGTTGTCTAAACTGGTGCCGAAGGTACGCAATTTTTTTGGTGATGATAACACTGCATTTATATTTACTGCGGACCATGGAATGAGCGCTTTTGGATCACATGGCGATGGTCATCCTAACAATACTAGGACACCTCTAGTTGCTTGGGGGGCAGGATTAAATAAACCGGTACTAAACAATATGCCAGTCTACGATAATTATACTGAAACATGGGAACTTTCGGAAATCAAGAGAAATGACATCAATCAAGCTGATCTGGCTTCATTGATGGCGTATTTGATTGGGATTAACTACCCTGCAAATTCGGTTGGCGAGTTGCCCTTGGCTTACATCAATGGAAGCGGGAGTGAGAAACTAAGAGCGCTGTTTCAGAACGCTAAATCATTGTTGGAACAATACATTGTTAAGGAGTCGGAGATGAAGCAGACTCAATTTAGGTACAAAACATATCCGAGTTTCCACAAGAAATCACCCCAGCAGTACATTGAGGAGATTGAGCTTTTACTCTCACGAGTGGCTGCAGGCGAGAAACAGCTGGAGAAGGAAGCCACTAATAAAACAGAGGAACTAATGAAAGTGACATTGGAAGGACTGCAATACTTATCAACATATAATTGGCGCCTTTTGAGGACTATAGTCACATTAGGATTTATTGGTTGGATTACTTATTCATTTATTCTTTTTTTGAAGCTGTATGTTCTCGAGAAAGAATACAACTTGCAAACTTCAAAAATTAATCTGGTATTTTTTTTGGGACTAGGTACTTCGCTAAACTATTTATTGTACTACCAAAGCTCTTCCTTCAACCATTACATGTACTTGCTATTTCCATTGTTCTTTTTCAGTAAGATCTTCACTAATAAGATAGTATTACAAGAGGGTATATCGGCATTGTTCAAAGACATCTCACTTCTACAGCGGTTAGGCGTAGCGCTGTTAATAATTGCAATGTATGAAGGTATTGTCTATGGTTTCTTCGATCGGTGGATATTCACTTTGATTTTTAATTTACTAGGCTTCTACCCTTTATTCCATGGAGTGACGGACGGCAGTACCAACTTGCAATGGATGACCACGAGTACTCTGTTATCTGTTTTTACTCTATTTGATGCTGTTAAAATAGAAAGCTTGGTCCAGATAAACCTTTCTGGTCTCCTAGTGTTGGCAAGTGGAATATATGGACTTTATGTTACATGGGGCTATCAAAATGCACATACTAGAAAGTTGACAATTATCCAAATACTCTTATTTGTTGCTATGCAAGTGACTACTAACAAGTCGGTCATCTCCCTTCAGAACCGGACAGGTTTACCCGATGACTCAAGGATTGCTGGCTGGTCGATACTTGCAGTTACATTACTTTTGTTGCCAGGACTCCATTACCTAAAGCCTAGTAATGATTACAGAGTTCGGTTCCTTATTATCTACCTTACCTTTGCACCTGCTTTCTTAATTCTCACCATTTCTTTTGAACTGTTCTTCTACATCCTTTTTACTGCATATATCATTCAGTGGATTGAACTGGAATCTCGCATCAAAGCCCTTAGAATGAAGTCTGGGGCGACAAGTAACTTTGTCCAACTCCTACGGGTATCTGTCATTGGATTTTTCTTATTACAAGCTGCATTTTTTAGTACTGGAAATGTCGCATCCATTTCGTCTTTTTCATTAGACTCAGTTTACAGACTTCTTCCAATATTTGATCCATTTCCTATGGGTGCGCTGCTTGTTCTAAAACTATTCATACCATACATAATCCTTTCAATTGGGCTTGGTCTCATGAATATGAAACTGAATATTAAGGATTATACCGTATCTTCCCTAATAATTTCCACCAGCGACATTCTTTCACTAAACTTTTTCTATCTGCTGAAAACTGAGGGTAGCTGGCTTGATATCGGTGTCAGTATTTCAAATTACTGTTTGGCAGTGCTGTGCTCGCTGTTTATGTTAATCCTAGAAGTAGTAAGTCATTTCTTGCTAAGGAGCGTCACGGTAGCCCCAGTCGTTGTTAGTAACGGGCCTTCTTCACTAGAAAAGAAAATTAAATAAATATGTATACTAAATATGTATATTGATCCGGCAGCTTGGGTCACCTTTACATCAATAGCGGTGTGCACTACTATCTTCGGATATGTGTCGAGGTCGATTAGTCTAAGTCACGCGCTGTCTTGAACTTCTCTTTACGTGGTTACTAAGCTTTAGGAGAGGAGTAGTAACTTTTTATATAGTCTTTATGGATCAATCACCGTCTAGAGTCCTGTAGGGGACTAGTTATTCCAAGCTAGCTGGATTGGCCTTCTTATATAGTTGGGCGTCTTACTGAGACATTCGCTTACAATAATTGTCTCTCCTGAGTCTTAGTGTGAAATAAGTACTCTAAGTATGAGATGACAGTTTCTAACAGTCGTCTAATAACTTTGAGAGTTGCTTCTTCCTCTCCTTGACACCATAGCTTGGGTGTTCTTTTGATTTCATGACAGATTCCATGACAGAACGACAGATCTAACGAACCGTTGAATTAAGCTGTCAGGAACTCGTCCTTGTTAGCTCAGTTGGTAGAGCGTTCGGCTTTTAAGCAGCTTGCAAGTGACCGAAATGTCACGGGTTCGAGCCCCGTATGAGGAGTTCCTTTCTTTTTTTGTTTTACAGCCGAATTGTTACTGGTGTGCCATCTTTTTATACGTCGCGACGTGAAACAATGGATTAATTAGAGAGCCCCTTCGAAATTCTCGAAATTAGGAAGGGAAGATGTTTATAAATAATATCAAGCGAAACTGCGAGATAATACTACAGGGGCTTCTTTGCTTATATTCAATTATTGTCATAAAATGCCCACAAAAATCGATGTTAATGTGAATAACATCATCTTCGAGTCATATTCTGTTGACCCTACGACTGGGCATCCGATATATGTCTTTGATTCTTCATATTTGCCATCATCAGCGGATATAAATGACCCATCGTTTTACGAGCTTCTGCTCGAGAAGCTTATGGATAAGCTTATTGCTAGGCTACCATCAAGCCCATTTTCTCTCGTTGTATTCTCGTCTGGCTTTAGTTCGAATGACCTTAGCTGGGTTGATGGGTTACGCATGTATTCGCGGTTACCTAAACACAACAAAAATTACTTACAAAAGATGTACATTGTCCATGAGTCTTTTTTTATTCGAACACTATACCAGGTATTAAAGAACGTTATGAACATTAAGTTTCTAAATGGAGGTGAATCAAAAGATACTCTAGTGCATGCTTCCAGCCTTTCTGATCTTGCTGAGCATATCGATATTACCAAGGTGCGGATATCACTAAACGTTTACCTATACGATTACGAAATCAACGATACAATTAGAATACCTGACAAAATATATCAAAAGAACGACCATCTATCACATAGGGAATACAGACAGCTAATATTTGACAAGATTTTCAAGCGATTAAGGTTTGAAGCCCCTAAAACGTCCTTGGTCTTCCAAAAACCTGGTTCTTATAAGAAAATTAAGATACTTTTGGACGTTATTGAAAGGAAAAACTATGTGGATCTCTCTCAATGGGATATATATTCTATTGGTTCAGTATTCTTGCATTTTATTAAAAATAAGTCAAAACCTTTATTTCCAATTGATCTTCTTCCACTGCCAATTGAAGATAGCTTTGAATACACTCACAACACATTCTTTGCTATGATGTCACATAACTCATATTTGGACCTGATCAATGTGATATTCCCATTCTTACTTACTTTAGTTGAGAATAATAGAATTACGAACCACACATACATGTCACTAAGCAGGTGCTTAGCATCATCAATGTGTAAGGAAAAGGTATCAATAAAGTCAGGAGATAGGCTGGCTATAGGTACACGGTATATTCGTAATCTGTTAATGCATTATCAAAATATTCAAGTGCGGATTGCAAAACAGCATAATACTGGTAATACTCCTAAAAGGTCTCAGTCTGTTTGTACCAGGCCGCTACCAAACCGTCCGATTGCAAATTCAAATGAAACACTCCATCACCAGCATAGTTCATCACAGCACTTAGACGATTCCAAACCAATGTCCGTTAGTTCTGCTGCACCACCACCACTGCCTCGTAGAAGTTCTACACTAGTACGACCCAAGCCCCAATCTATTAGGGTGAACACAAGTCCTTCGAGGATACCAACGCCACCTTTACCTGCTCGTGGAAGCCCGAGAAAAGCAAAAGCCAGTACCAGTCCAATTTCCTCCAAAGAACCCAAAGAAAGTTCTCCCCCAGTTAATGCAAACCTTGTGCTCTCTCCCGTCAATTCAACCACGTCTACCTCTGTGATGTCTAGTAGTTATAGTACATCTCCTTCATCCGAAAATGACCTGAATAGAAGAAACTTACTGAAGGAACCCAAAACACCTGTAAGTTTGAGAAATAGGTCTTCCAATATCTCTTTAAGGCTTTCGCATCCTTCTCCCTACCCAGGCGGCAACGTATCACGCAGTTCAAGCTGTAGCACTGCTGGCACTACACCATCACCATCATCATCTTTAAATATTGATTTTCCTGGTAGTGATTCTATCATAATTACCGACAGCCGAGCAGATGATTTAGTACCAATCATTTTAAAAGAGAACATAAAGCATTTGACCCTTGACAACAACGAGAAAATTCAAACGTTTGACCAAGAATTAAGGAAGAAAAGATTGGAGACAAAAAATGTCGCAGCAGCAGCGAAGTTCTCTCCAGATAGTTACTCAGATATTCCCTCTGGTAATAAGGTATCAAAACTAGCCACACTTTACGAACAAAGACTTCTAGGACTACAAATTGTAAAAGAAGTACGGAAAGACTAAAAACGTACAATATGTATCCTTTGATGTATTTCATGACAGTCAATTCCTACACTGCGAACATATTAATATACCACATGCCGATACATTCGTAGATAGCTTTTCTTAAAGCCTATACATTGTTTGCTTGTGTACGTAGGGTGCTTTTTGAAGCCTTTGAGCTGATGGTATTATAGATTTCGCTTAGATAAGCTTCTTTCGTGTCGCCCGTTACGTAAAATTTTATATACTCAAAACGGAAGGAAAAGACTAGTTAATTATGTTTCGCGTTGGGCGCATTAGCCAGAAGCGAGTATACTACTTTTCGTTGGAAGTCGAAAGCATCTTCAATATTGGCTATAGCTCCGAGCGATTGCTATTTATCTTTAATCAAGACTGACTTAATATATTCATGTGTGTTTAGGCCAGGCCTCGATACTTCACCTAATTCAAAAAACCCAGAAAAAGTTAATAGCCCCCTCTAAGTGAACTGTGGAAGATCAACGCAGAGAAACTCATACTATTTTACTTTCATCATCGATCTAGTATCTCGACAAATTGCTAATATTTAGGTTGCTCTTTTTGCTCAGTTTTTTAAGCAGGTATCATATTGGAAACCTATTGCCTTTGTTTTAACGAATTAAGCTTTTACAGCCTTGCTAGATATCTTTAATCCTTTAGGAGGAGGTCCAGGCTTGGGTATACATCACACTTATTGAAGGTGAAATTCTAAACAAAATGAATACGTTTGGTGGTAACAATAATAGTAGTACCCTTGAGGAACGTGACTCCGGTGAAGACAACAGGTTTAGCTTTGACAGCACTTTTACATCTCCAATCACGCCTCTAGATCTTGGCCAACAAAAGAATAATTTAGATAAACATCCGGAGGAGGTAGAAACATACCATCTAACTAGAAATATCTACACTGATGGAAAGAGAAACGCTTCTCATCATTCGTCGGGTACCTTTCATACCCTTGCTAGTTTTCATACTGCTAGTTCAAATAGTGAAGGGGAGAACCTAAGAGGAAAGAACGAAACTGCATTTGCAGGAATGGAAAAGAATACATATTACGATCCCCACGAGACACCTATCCTTCAAATTACGAATGCTTCCGTTACCCATAATTCCTCTTCTATTGGTTATGACGACACACCTAAAGCACAAGACTATATGGTAGCAAATCAAACTATAATTGCCCAACAGAAGACTGATGACCTGGAGTTACGACTTAGTGGTTTGGGAATATCAACTATTCCCACAGCTGGAAGTGCACACAACATTGCTGGTGACAGTGTTAGTACATTGTCACTAGACAAAAGAGAAACATCTAGGCCTAATCACGGCCCAGTACCTCGCTTGACGTATGCTGATCGATGGAGGTCAGAGGATAGCAACGTGAAGACTAATACAGCATTGCCTACCAGACATGATAGTTCACCCACTACACGGCCGCCTGCAATTCCCGATGCAGTATCAGAAAAAGATAATTATCTTTCAACGGGAAATATATCCATGTTTCAAGAAACTAGCACCAATGAGGAAGACCTTACAAACACCACGTTAGAGAATGAAGATCCTTCGAAAACCACTGAAAGCCTTTTGCCAGAAAAGGGATCAAAATCCGCTTTCCCTAAGGCATTACCCGCTGTCGGTCTGACTAGTGAGAACTTTGCATACTTATTTATTATATCCATCCATTCATTCAATGCAGAGACATTGGAGAACAAGGAAGATGTGGAAATTTGTCTTTCATTTAAAAAGAATGCACTTGCTTTTGTCCACACTGTTGATGAATCTGGATGGGGTGAAGTTACTTTGATAGACTCCGGTAAACGTGGCTGGGTACCTTTTAACTACTTTTCTGATGTGGTGAAGAAGGACATTTACAAACCTGGGTCATTAGAGTCATTAATGGAGAGCTGGAAGCCACTTGAAAGTGTATTTTCTGCGGCAGGACGGTTCCTTCTATGCTCTCAAAACATGACTGGGCTAGAAGAATTGAGGGCTTTTTCATTGGAGAACGTGAATAGTATTAGACGTGGAGTTAAGCAGTTGCTTGAAGAGACTGATTGCGTTTCTCGTTCGAATGATTTGGTTAAAACATGTACACCTCTAAGAAAATGCAGGAAGAAACTCTTAGCTGACTGGTATAATCTGATGCTGAAAGCTGATCACTATAAAGAATCCTTTGATTTTGAAAGGATTCGAATTTTAGAATCGTTAGTCTACGTTGTTCTAAGGAGTGCTGTTTCATTCTTTAACGTTTGGTGTAAAGAACGGCGTTTGGCTATTCAACATAGCCGGGCTTCGCACAATACAGATTCCATTGAAACCCCGGATTCTATTGGCTTAATGAGATACCTTGATGCTCCTCCGTACGCAATGGCAAGACTAAATGAGGTCCACGAATTATTTTTCACGTACATTGGCTTAATACTTGGACGTTTAGACATGATTGAACACAATGTGACTGGTTGCGAGATTCTTGAGATTGTCGTTCATCAAATGATTTTATTACTTCGAGAGTTACTCTATATTAGCAAAGCTTGCTCAATGATAATTCAATCTCGCTACAACAGTTCATACCAGAATAATCTGGACCATAACCTAGACCCTTTGATGTCCTTGGTTTCTGAATTGGTATCATGTGTGAAGGTGTTTTTTTCTGATACCATTAATGAAGCACATGAGGTGAACAAACTAGTGCTGAATGATGAAAAGTACATACATACCGAAGATGGGACAAGGTTAATTATGATAGTGTCCAATATGACAAGGTTAATTAGCAACGCCATTAGTGGATGCCGCTCTTACTTGAAGTTAATAGGCGATTTTGAGCTTGGATCAGATAGACAATATCCAGACTTTGAAAGTATGAAAATGACTCCAGATATGTTTATTAAAAGATGTACTAAAGGCTTGATAAAATCATTTGGTAAACAAGATGTCTTCCACTCCTTTGTGAGGGACAATAGTGAACAGTGGAAATCGCCAAAGTATTCTCAACGACTGGCTCGCTTTTCTACGATTAGGTCGGGAGGAAAAGGTAATTCTTTATCAGCCAACGGTGCCCAGTTTCTTTCAGACATACTTCCTTCTGATGGCGCTTTTCGTAATGAACCAGCTTTTGCACCTTACAAGTTAGAAGACTCGGAGGAGTTTTTAACCGATAGTGGGCTAATCAATTGCAGAGAGACAATTCGTCAAGAAATGGTTTTTGATAAATCAGAAAAACTTATTGGTGCTTCTTTTAGGGCATTAATATTTATCATAACCGATGAAATGGCTGAGGAAGACAGCTTTTTGCTTGCAACCGTTCTTCTAAACTTCAAGACATTTGGCACAGTAACGGAGTTCGTGGAAGGACTAATTAGCAGGTTTGATATCAATGACCAGTCTGTACGTTATGAAGCTAATATGTCAAATGGGAAATACTCCTCAAGGTCATCGAGGCTTAAAAACAGAAGGAGAAGGGTCTGTAAGGTTTTTCTGACGTGGATGCAATGCTTCTGGGATTTCAAAAACGACAGCACAATATTACCTACTATGATCAATTTTTTTAATGAAGGAGTCGTGGCCTTCCTACCTATAGAATCTAGGATATTAATGGAGACAGCAGCAAGGCTTTGCAGGGTGGCAAATTCAACTGATGCACTAGCGAAAATGGGAGAGATGCAACTAATTCCTATGTTACTTACGACTGGCTGCAGGGATTCAGTAGTTTCCACATCTTCCCAATCAAGTAGGATGTCTGTGGTCTCTGTTGACGAAAAATTCATTGAAGAATACGAATTAACTAAACTTCCTCCTAATAGCCACAACTCAATGTCTCTTCTTCCCTCTCCATTACTAGATTTAGGCGCTTCCTCTCTGGTCAGCCAAAAACATATGACTGAAATTGAAAAGATTACGTCAAATTATTATAAGCTAGTTGGTGGCCATCCGAAAATAATGGCGCGCGATGCGTTTTCACAGACGTTAAATCTAGATATAACTCTAACAAGATGGCTCAGTCTCGTGTCGTCACCACTGGATGACCTTAATCCCAATGATTATATCACCAATGAACTTAATATCACTGAATTGAATCCACTTGAAACTGCAAAACAGCTAACTCTCATTGAGTCTTCAATATATATGAACATCAGACCATTTGAGCTATCCAATAAGGATTTTAATACTATGCCGAAAGAAGCCTCAAAGTATTCTCATGTACAAATAATATTAAAATTCACTAACTTGTTATCTCAGTATGTTGCCGAATCAATCATGGGACCTAATTTAACCCTACAAAATCGAGCTGCTCGATTAAGGAGCTGGTTTAAAATAGCATTGGCATGCTTATACTTTAGAAATTTCAACTCTGTTGCCTCTATTATGACTTCATTGCAAAGTCATGCAATCTCACGCATAAGCAGTATCTGGGCATCCCTAGACTCCAAAGATCTTGAGTTGTTTGAATATTTATCCAAAATCATCCATCCGAACAACAACTATAAAGTTTATCGCACAAAATTGAATAAACTAATAGATCAATATGCCGAGTCTAATGTGACTTCTCCAAAATCAATTTTACCTGTTGTACCTTTTTTCAATCTCTTTTTGCAAGACATTACGTTCATAAACGAAGGGAATCCAAAGTTCAGAAACCAAGATGCATTTAAACAGCATAAGATTGTCAACATTGACAAATACTCAAAGATATCGAAGATAATTTCTACCATCCAGTTCTTTCAGGTCCCTTATGAGCTTGACAACAAACAACGCGTAGACAGAGATCATTCCTTTTTAAACATATCCACTATTGACGAATCGCGTGGCATCACACCAATTCCTTTACTACAGGAGTACATTCTTTTTGAATTTTGGCGTATCGGTACCTTATATATGAAGGATAGTGATAGAAGCTATAACCTAAGCATCAAGTTGTTACCCAACAAGGTTTGAAGTAACTTGCCTTCCTTAGCGGATAATCTCTTTACTCTCGTTTTAATTTATGTCTTTTTATTCCAGCTTTTATTTTTAGATGATCTAAATATTAGTTAATTATAAATATCACTAGAGACAAGGCATGCTTCAAAAAGGAAAGGTCACTCTATTATCTCATTTCATATATACTTGGCGTCTGGATGTTCAGCATGCAAGCTTTTAATGTAGTTGATTGCAGAGCCTTCTTTGAAAAAAGCTATTTGGTCTGCTGACATGGTATGGCGCGTTTCGATAATGAATGATTTACCGGACGGTTGCGTGACTTTAACCTTAATAATATCGTCTTTAACATTTCCATTGTTAATGAGGTTGACTAAATTGACTGTTTCAAGCTGATCCCCGGAATATATTAGATCGTAGTCGCTTTCATTTAAGAACGTTAAAGGCAAGATACCCTGCTTCTTCAAATTAGTTTCGTGTATTCTTGCAAAACTCTTCACCAAAATTATTTGGCCATTCAAGAAACGTGGGGATAAAGCAGCATGCTCTCTGGCCGAACCCTCCCCGTAGTTATGTTCCCCTAATACGCACCATGGTCTATCTTCATGCTTCCATTTAAACATCAGCTCCGGAATAGTATAACCTTTACCATCAACGTCATATGCTTTGTTAACTTCTCCTGTTTCTTGATTTACCGCACCTATAAGTGTATTGTTTGAAATGTTTTCTAAATGCCCCTTATATTTCAACCAGACCCCTGCAGCGGATATATGGTCGGTAGTACACTTACCAGCTACTTTTAACAGCACTGTTGTGCTCAACTCCTTTCCGTCCCAGGGCTTAAAGGGCTTGAACAATTGAAGTCTATTGGAGGTTGGCGATATTCTCACTTCAACTGCAGGGTTTGGTTTAAGTTCTTTAGACGGATAGTGCCTATTCCTGCCCTTTTCAAAGCTTTCAACAGGTAGTTCTATCCCCTTCGGAGGTGTAAACCTGAATTTTGAACCATCCTCCCTAGTGATTGCATCTTTGAGTGGGTTGAATTGCGCATCTCCAGAATAAATCATCGCCGTCACAACTTCTGGAGACGTTAGAAAATTCATAGTATTCCTGTTTCCGTCATTTCTAGCACGGAAGTTTCTGTTGAAAGACGTAAATATGGCATTAGACCTAGTAGACTCCTTTGAAGAATCTTTTCTAGCCCATTGACCAATGCATGGCCCACATGCGTTTGAAAGAATAGTGGCCCCATTTTTCGTCAAAATTTCAAGTGCGCCATCGCGTTCTAGTGTAGCCCTGATTTGTTCTGACCCTGGTGAAACATAAAATGGAATACGAGGCTTCAAATTTGCTGCAGAAGCTTGCTTCACTAAATCAACTACCTTAGTCATGTCCTCGTAGGAGGAGTTAGTGCACGAGCCCACTAAACCCGCATCTATACTCTGAGGCCAATTATTCTCTTTTGAACGCTGTCCAAAGAAAGAGACAGGCGTATTAAGATCAGGGGTAAATGGGCCATTTATCTGTGGTTCAAGGTTTGATAAGTTCAATTCTATGATTTCGTCGTACTCGGCTGTTTCATCTGCTTTTAGCAATCCATACCGCTCAGATATATACTCAGCTAACTCCCCGATTGGAGCTCTCCACGTTGCTGCCAGATATCTTTTGTGTGCGTCTTGGAAAGGAAACAATGATGTAGTTGCACCAACCTCTGCACCCATATTACATATAGTGGCCATCCCTGTGCAAGACAAACTGCCTATGCCATCGCCAAAGTATTCTAGAATGTACCCTGTACCGCCCCTCACAGTTAATTTACCTGCAAGATAAGTTATAATATCCTTCGGTGAGCACCAGTGGTTAAGTTTACCTGTTAACTTGACTCCAAGGATTCGAGGAGCCTTGAGCTCCCACGCCATACCAGTCATCGCATCTACTGCGTCTGCACCACCAACACCAATCGCAACTGCTCCCAGCCCCCCTGCATTAGGAGTATGCGAATCAGTCCCTAACATCATCAATCCTGGCGCAGAAAAGTTCTCCAACACAATCTGGTGGATTATGCCGGAACCCGGGCCCCAAAACTCAATACCATACCGTTCGGCACACGACTCCAGGAAGTCAAAAACCTCCCTATTACTATTTATCGCCTGTTCTAAATCCTCCTCTTCTCCATTACGTCCAACAATCAAATGATCACAATGTATCGATGCAGGCACAACCGATGATTCCAGGCCTGTTGTAATGAATTGCAATAATGCCATTTGAGCTGAAGCATCTTGCATTGCTACCCTATCGGGCAGAAGCTTCAAATATTGACCCCCGCGCACATCTGTCAGGCGCTTCCCGCCCAGAGCAGACTCAGGATCTTGGAGATGCGTGTAAAGAATCTTTTCAGCCAAGGTCAATGGCGCATCTCCTGTAACCTTCCGTACTTTATGCAATTGCCCAATTAGCCTTTCGTAAGGTGGAGTTCTTAGACGGAGACTCTCTGGAACTCCAAGGCTGCCCTCTGCCACCGCATGCGTGCTTAAGTGGCACGTTCTGAATAGCTTAGTAACCCGCGTAAACTGCATATTGCTGATACTCTGGGAAGCTCAGAACTTAGGTATCTTTTAACTTGAAGCTATCAAAGCTACTTCTTATAATTATGCTAGTATGCGATGAATCATCGTATGTGCCATATCTGATTATATAACCACCAAAATTCCACCGCAATTCAAGTAGGCACATGTTTCGGTTAATGAAGAACATCCGTACAATGCGAAAGCCAAAGTTTTTTTCTTCGAGGGCTGAAAAGTAGCTTTTCATTACCCGGCTTTAGAGACTCATATAAGCGTTGGGAAACCGTTCTGTCTGGTAGGCTCCCCACGTGGGTGGCCGCTTCATTACAAAAGGTCAGAAATCATCATATAACATGAATATCCAATAAAGAAGCTCAGCCAAGAAGAGCACGTTTATTCTATTTCTAGTTAAAGACAAGTTTTAGATTACCATACCAATAATAGGTGCGTTTCTGCAATCAGTGGAATAGTAAAAAGTGCGTTTGGTTTTGTAAGCAGTCACTTGCAACCATGAAGTTCTCTCATTCTCTCAAATACAATGCTGTTCCAGATTGGCAAGAACACTACTTGAACTATTCACAGCTTAAAAAGTTGATTTATTCATTACAGAATGAAGAAAAACTGTCTTCCGAAGGCGTGAGGATCACTGAACGCCAAGAAGAAGGAGGCTCAGGAATCAAAAACTTCTTTCGGAAGGGCAAGAAGGAGAAGGATGAGGAGATGTTTGAGATGGAGGATGTGCAAGAGGTAGAGGAAGTTACTCATGAGCTTGGCGAACGTAAGGGCAAGAAAAAAAGACTGAGATTTCCTTTTGAAGGAGACAAGAGGTACGCTGAGTCAACAGATCAAATGATTTTCAATTCGCAGGATCAATTTGTTGCAAGGCTAACGGATGAAAAGCAAAAGATCGATGACTTTTATAAACGACTCGAAGCGCGGTTATACCAGCATGTGGACACATTGGTTAAGGATTTGGAGAATGCGGGTGCAACAAGGTTGGAGAGCCATACCTATCACGAAGCTTTTGATGCACAAGCACAAACAGGTGTTGCAGAGCGGGTGAAGACGAACGATAGTATTATTTCGCACATCTCTAGGCGTCTTTCACATCACGCTGATGTTGATGAGGAGGATGAGGACGACGAGGACGACGAGGATCAAGCGTTTTTGAACGATAGCGCAGGTCAAGAGACAGCTTTGTTGAACTATGCTGATTTTAATATTAAATCACAGAAGCGTTCAATTTTGAAGAGAAAGATTATCGACCTGTACGTGGAGCTTTCTCAGTTGAAATCGTTCATTGAGTTGAATAGAATCGGCTTCTTGAAGATTACGAAGAAGTTTGACAAGATTATGTCGTGTACTATTCGTTCTGATCTTATAGAGTCTGGGATATTCTTCCAGGATACCTATATTTTCAAGCAGGAAACATTGGTTAACTTGGATTGTAAGATAAACCACCTAGTGGAATTTTTCTCGATTATTACTGAAGCTGGTAGCATTGAACGGTGCAGGAAGGAGTTGCGGTCTTTCTTGCGTGATTACATCGTGTGGGAGCGTAATACTGTGTGGAAGGATATGTTGGGCTTAGAGTCAAATACCAGCAATTTCACGAAGGTAGGAAAGCAAGACGGCGATTTGTCAAACTTGGATAAGCTAACACATCTTGAGTACTACTCCTTTCACTTTTCGCGGCCAATCCGTCTTGGTAGAGTTGTGTTAAACAAGTTCTCTGTTCCCAAACTTTTCTTTACCATGAAAGCGGCAAAGATTTATTTTATTATTGCTTTAACAATTGTCCTATTAATTGTACCAACGTTTTCTGACAAGGCAGAAAAGCGTTGTATGGCCTTGGTCGCTTGTGTTGCTTTACTCTGGGCAACAGAGGCCATTCCGTTGTTTGTTACTTCTATGTTGGTGCCCTTATTGGTAGTGCTCTTCCGTGTGTTAAAGGATAACGACGGCCACGTTCTTAGTGCCGCAAGAGCATCGAGTACCATCTTTTCGCAGATGTGGTCTTCAACCATTATGGTCTTATTGGCAGGGTTCACGCTCGCTGCCGCTCTCTCGAAGTACAACATTGCAAGGGTTTTGGCTTCATATTTGTTGACGGCAGCAGGCACGAAGCCTAGGAACCTTCTTTTCGTTGTAATGTTCGTTGTGTTTTTCCTCTCTATGTGGATATCCAACGTCGCAGCACCAGTACTAACATACTCTTTGATACATTCTGTCTTGCGCACAATGGACAGCGAAACACCATTTGCAAAGGCATTAGTATTGGGCGTTGCATTAGCTGCAAACGTTGGTGGTATGTCTTCACCAATCTCTTCGCCTCAAAATGTCATCTCTATGGACTATCTAAAAAAGTACAACATCGGATGGGGCCAGTTCTTTGCTGTTTCTATCCCAACAAGTTTAGTCTCACTACTGTTGATTTGGTTGTTGCTAATATTCACTTTTAGAATCAACACAACAACTCTCAAGGCATATAAACCTATCAAGGATAAATTCACACTCAAACAATACTTTATCATTGCTGTCACGCTAGCTACAATCTTGTTATGGTGCACACTTTCCAAAATTGATAGTACTTTTGGGTCTGCTGGCCAAATTGCCGTTATTCCTCTCATTCTACTATTTGGATCCGGACTTTTGACAACGCAGGACATTAACAACTTCCCTTGGTCTATTGTTATTTTGGCTATGGGGGG
The DNA here is from genome assembly GCA_000710315.1 of Eremothecium coryli CBS 5749. Taxonomy (NCBI): domain Eukaryota; kingdom Fungi; phylum Ascomycota; class Saccharomycetes; order Saccharomycetales; family Saccharomycetaceae; genus Eremothecium; species Eremothecium coryli. The sequence continues at coordinate 704,311 of AZAH01000003.1, forward strand.
GATCGCTTTAGGCAGTGCCGTTTCTTCTTCAGGCCTCTTGGCTACTGTTGCTAAAGCTTTGCAACAGAGGGTCATGGATTACTCCTTGTACACCGTGTTGGTTATATTTGGTCTCGTCATGCTAGTAGTTGGCACGTTCGTATCACACACTGTGTCTGCCATCATTATAATCCCCCTAGTCAATGAAATTGGTGAAAAACTTCAAGGCAACTCTGCCGCCCCAATTTTGGTTTTTGGTTGTGCTATGGTGGCTTCTTGCGGTATGGGTCTAGCCTCCTCAGGCTTTCCGAATGTCACAGCAATTTCTATGACTGATGAGGTAGGTAACCGCTATCTATCGGTCAACACTTTCATTACTAGAGGAGTACCCTCCTCAGTACTAGCATACCTGGTCTTGATCACCTTAGGCTATGGTATCATGCATTCAATCATTCATTACAACCCCAGTGGATGATTAACCTGGACCATAGCCTAATTACTGTAATTACTATGAACTATATACTCACCAATCCATCCTTTCGAATTGTCAAGCATGTGACGTTAATTTAAGAGTCAATCACTATACACGTAGCGGGCCTTGAATACCAAAACAAATCTTCCCTGTAGAGTAGTTGAAGTTTTCACTTCAAATGCAAGAGAAGACCCTGATAATACTACTGAATTATCAATTTAAACAGAGCCATACAAGCCAGCAAATCTCTACTGCAGGATTAATTTAGAATAAGGCTTTGGTAATAAGGAATTGAACTTTTTAAAGGGTATAATTAAGTGAGTGTGGATAAATTGATAGAGGAAACATTTAAACCTACTTTAGTAAATTAATTCACTCCTTTAAATTCATATTTTTGTTAAAAGAAACGACCAAGTCTATACTCAATGAATGATTTTACGAGTGAAGTAAGCGAGAGTGATAGCCAGCAATCGTGTAAGATTGATTCTCTAAGCGAAACGAGTTGTAGTAAGGGGAAGGCTACATCTGAAAGTTGGCAAGTAGAAATTGGAGCAATACAGGGGGTTGTAGATCCTCGTGACGGGGTTGAAAACTCATCTGTCTCTAGTGGTATTGCTGAAAGAGTAGGGTTTAAACCAGAAATAGCATCCGATGACAGCGATTCCATGCTTGTCGATGCTATCCCTAGCCTTCCTGAGCAAAGGATTATTATAAGTAAATTGTGGGAAGAGTTTGTACGGGATTCAAAAGAAGGCGATAAGGTATATATCTTACCTTCCAGCTGGTCCAATATGTTTTTCGATCAACAGCATACCGATTATAGTTTCCTTTGTCCTATTGACACCAGTTCTATTGTTGTAGATTACGAAAACTTCGTTTTAGCAGCTGGGGGCCCGAACGCCTATATTTCTGTCCCAGAACCAGTATTCATGCAGCTGAGGAATTGGTATGGGATTGCTGAGGGCTGTCTCCCTGTATACACTGTCCTTGTTGAAGACCCACAAGGGCAATTGATTGTTGAATATGATAGACCAAAGTTTAGAGTTCACTTCTTAACTTCCGAGGAAGATATGGCAAATCCAAAGTTTGGGATTAGATCGCCCATATTTTTTACCTTGTCTAGGCTCAGTACAATGGAAGATGCTGTCACAAAGGCGATGAAATTATTTTGTGAAAGGGAATCTTCTATCGATATCAACAAAACGATGTTCAGGACATGGTACGTAAAGGATAGGAAGACGTCCGAAAATAATTCAAATGACTATTTGCAGACTAATTACAAGTTGACACCTTCCACTTTCATAGAATTACCTGTTAAGCAATTAATAAAAGCCGACCAGTTTAGCCATACGGTCAAGGAGTACGATACTCATACGATTGACTTGGTCGTTGAAGTTAAGGGAAGCGATAAAGATCAACATTGGGCTTCAAATTATTTTATTTATAACCAAATGGAAAGCCCGAAGGGTACTGTAGGCTTGTCCAATCTTGGCAACACATGTTATATGAATTCCGCCTTACAATGCCTTGTCCATATACCAGAGTTCAAAGACTACTTTTTATACAATGCGTACGAAAATGAAATCAATGCCGAAAACCCCTTAGGTCACAAAGGCCATATCGCATATGCATTTGGATTACTTGTCTCTTCTCTTTTTAGCCAGAGAAATAACAGTTTTACCACTTATTCACCTCGAAATTTTAAGACAACGATTAGCCACTTGAATTCCATGTTTGCTGGCTACCAGCAGCAAGATTCTCAGGAATTCTTGGCATTTTTGCTAGACGGACTGCATGAAGATTTGAATAGGATCGCCGTAAAACCATACGTTGAGAAACCAGAACTATCTCCTGAAGATGATATAACAAAGTTTGAGACTATCAAGAAATTGGCTGAAGATACATGGATGAAGCATAAACTTAGGAATGATTCGGTTATAATGGATTTATTTGTTGGGCTTTACAAATCAACATTAATTTGCCCTATATGTCAAAAAGTCTCCATAACTTTCGATCCTTATAATGATCTAACTTTACCACTACCAGTCGATAGTACGTGGTCGACTACCGCCACTATTTTCCCTGAGAACGGACCTCCTTACACGTTGGAAGTAGAATTGAAGAAGACTAACAGTTACCACGACTTGAAGCAGTACATTTCAAGGTGCACAGGTATTAATGCTGACTACTTACTAGGAGCTGAGGTATTCAATCACCAGTTTTATAATAACTATGAGGCGAGTGACGCTAATTCCCAATATCTACCAATCCATGAATTAATTAGCGATAGCGATGTTGTTGTATTCTATGAAGTTCCGCGTAGAGAAGACGACATCGTTATTCCTGTAATGAATACAATTATAGAAGATGGTTTTAAGTCAGCCAAACTTTGTGGTTTTCCATTTTTCATTTCTTTGTCTGAAGAAGAACAACATAGTTATGGCGCAATACTTACAAAGTTAGAACATGCATTTAAAAACTTTTCAGGAGGTTATGACAGCTTCCCAATATCTTCAAGGAAGCAGAGTAAAAAGCTCGTAGAACTTCTACCTAAATTACGTGAGAAATATCCGCAAATCCCATTGGAAGCTCTAGAGGCTGAGTTGAAGTATGCTAATCCTGATGAACTTCCTAACAATTTCTTCAATCTGAAAATATACGATGGTAGTGCAACTCAGTTTAGACAGCGCTACAATGTAACTCCAGGTGAACGTATAACAAGAAACGAAATATGGACACCTGAGCCTCATGTGACGTTTACCAAATATAGGGATGCCTCAGAGGTACTTCCTGAATACGTTAAAGACTGTCACTACTATCATGAACTTGGTACCTTAAACCAAGATAGCAAAGCTGATGATGCCAATTCAGTAGAGGAGGTATCAAGTAGAAATTCTCCAAGCGTAGAAAGGGACAACTTTGATGCCGCTCCAAATAAAGTGAACCAATTCTCAGACTCTGACATGGAGATAGAAGAATCTGACAGCAATACAAATGAAAGTCAGCTTTGTGAGCAAGTAAAGAATCAGGAGCAATGTTTAAAGTCGGAAAATGCCGAAATCTGTGAGTCATCAGTACGTAAGTTAGTTGAGTTCCAATACTCTCTTGTTTGCGAGTGGAACACTAAAAGTTATGGAGAAGTTTTTGGTAATACTGAGAAACAAACATGGGATAACCCCATCAAAAAGGTTAATGCAGAACTTGAAGAACACAGGAGGAAAATGGAGAACCAAGAGGAAAAGAAAATTACTCTCCACGATTGTTTGTCTCTGTTTGCGAAATCTGAAGTCCTTGGTGCGACAGACTCCTGGTTTTGCCCAAGTTGTAAGGATCATCGTCAAGCAACAAAGCAGATAGAACTCTGGAACACTCCTGATATTTTGCTAATTCATTTAAAAAGGTTTGAAAATCAAAGATCATTTAGTGATAAAATTGCCGACGTGGTCCACTTTCCAATAACAGATTTAGATATGTCACCATATGTCGTGCACCACAGTGATAAAAGTAATGTATATGATCTTGTAGCTGTTGATAACCACTATGGCGGCCTAGGAGGTGGACATTACACTGCATATGTCAAAAATTTTATTGATAATAAATGGTACTATTTTGATGATTCTAGAGTAAATGAGACTGTTCCAGAGCGGAGCATTGCAGGTTCAGCATACTTGTTGTTTTATAGGAGACGTACAAAAGAGGAATACCTTGGTGGCGGAGACTTATCCAATATTATTATAGAAGCAAGAAAAGAGAGCCAAGCTCGCTTTGAGAATATCAAGCAATTAGCACTCAACCTGTATTCTGAAAACAAGAGTGATCAAGATGATGACGATGAGGAGGAGGAGGAGCAGGAAGAGGAGGAGGAGGAGGAGGATAATAACGATGATAACGAACGCATGTCTGAGGTGGAGGAAACAGATACAGAAAAGCAAGGTACCAGAAACGTCTCTAACATAGCATGTGGAAAACCAGGTTCTCAGGATGTAAACATCTTTAGAGGTACTATCAGTCCGAAAAGTGACTACAGTATAGCCAGCTTGGAAGTGGGTACTGGGCCCAATATTGGAAGCCCAAATGGAAGCGATCTTAACAGTAGCCGGCGGAAACTTCGACTACTCCAGAAAACATACACAACCCAAACAACTAATATGGTATCACCTGAACCTACCTCCTGCTCATCAAACGTGTCTATGACAGATGAAAACAATGAACTTACAAAAACAGACTAAACCAGCGAAGGGCTGAATACAGATCTCACCTCAAATAGTTAATATTCGCATGGGTTAACTGAAATATGTACTTACTTAGATTTCATAAAATTTTTCTAACACTTCTTGATGCTTGGGAATGCTGTTCGAGGCTCCTTTTCTTGTCACAGTTATGGCGCTAGCTTTGATTGCAAACTCCACAGCACTTTTGAGCTCGTTACCACTATAAAGTTGGGCCACTAACCCACCCAAAAAGGTATCTCCTGCGGCAGTAGTATCAACTACTTTGCCAGCAGAGGTTGCTGGTTGATGAGTCGCATTGGGCAACTTCCTGTCTATGTATACTGCGCCATGTTCTCCCAAAGTAATGATGATTATTGCTGATTTGGCTTGGTTTATTATTTTCAAAGCTTGGAGGTACTCTGCAACAGCCAAATATCCTTGAATAATGTCTTGTTCGACTAATTCTGCATACTTCCTTATATCAACTGCCTCGCCAACTGTGTGCACTAATTGCATCGCCTCTACTTCGTTCATAACTAAGATGTCTACTGTACCCCAGAAATCCCTATATGGGGCAACAAACGGAGAAGGATTGAATAAAACCTCGCACGATGGCCTGTTTGCATTAATCCACTTAATTATACCAATAGGATCTGGAATTTCATTTTGAAGTATAGCATATTCACGGTCCCCTGCTTCCCCCGTACTAAAAATAGACGACAAGTCCTCAGCATCATATAATGCCTCACCATTTGCACCCGCAGTTACTATGATACTGTTCTGACCGGTTTTGATATCCACAACAATTGTCGCGACACCAGTAGGCACTTCCTTACAAATACTGACATAGTCACTGGAAATACCATTTATATCCAAAGCTGAGAGGATTTCTGAGCCAAATGAATCCTGCCCTATTTTGCCAACCATCTTAACTGGTCCTTTCAAACTTTTAGCAATTAAGCGTTTTGTTGCAATGGCCTGATTCAATCCTTTGCCCCCTACATGAGCTTCGCAACCCTTTCCTGCCACTGTTTCACCAGGCTTTGGAGCACGTTCTACAAACGTTACATGATCATAGTTGAGAGATCCAATAACAGTGATACCCATATTGCCGAATATGCTGCTCTGAAGTCAAGCTACAGGAATTGCTGCTACCTAGCTAGTTGGATTATAACGGCAAGACATGCTTATATATAAGAACACATTGGCAAATCTCCATGCACGTGATGCATGACCTTCTCCAAAAATTTTAGTTTGAAATTACGCCGTTAAATACTCAAGTTCATCACACAAGGAAGTAACACAATGTCAGAAACGGCGGATATCACCCCTATAATGTTCCCTCCTGCTGTGCTTGCTCGAATTTCACCAGACTTATCTTTACAGAGACATCTTTCTCTGGGATTGCGTCCATGTTTACGTTCGTTTGAAGAATTCAGAGACATCGAGATAACCGATGGCAATCTTTCTAGGTACAGCGCAGACTGTAAAAATACCACTAGTAATAACATCCTTGGATCTAATGTGCTTAAGTCTGGTAAGTCCTTTATTATAACTACCATTACAGGTGGTGTCGTTGAAAAAACACATCTAACTGGTGATTCCGCGCTACTTGGCAAGAGCGCGGAGCAAATATACAATGTAGTATATCCTGTTGTTGAAGTTGAGCGCGGAAGATCTGGCCCTCCTACAGATGAGGAAATTATACTGTCACAGCGATTATATGACAACGTGCTGTCTTCATGCGTGATTCCAAAAGAAGCGCTGGACGTTGTCTGCGGTATTAAAACCACGAATGAAGAAGGAGAGGTTAAGATATTATATCCAGATAGCAACGAAAATGGCCAGTTCCCCGACAATCTTTTGGATTCTAGTTTGAAAAGACACTTTTGTTATACATTGTATGCGAAAATTGAGGTATTCAGTCGCGATGGGCCTTTATTTGAATTGTGCTGGAACTCTCTAATGTACGCTCTTCAGACTGTGAAATTACCAAGAGTGTATATTGATGAACGTGCTACGGATTTGAAGATACCAGTGCGCACCAGAGGTCGTAGTGCGGCTATCAGAGAAGTCTACGATACTTTGTTCGATCCCAATGAGAGCATTGCACTGCGACTAAACAAGAAGAATATTGCATACGCTTCAATTTTTGGCGTTGTAGACCTCGATCCCGAAGCACAGGTTTTAGAAGAGGAAGATGAGATGGAAATAGATCGTGCGAAGACTGTGCTTGTAGCAGACCTTGAGGGCGAAGCAGAGGAAGCCTCCATCCAGTCTACTATTTCTATATCATCAAAAGACGATGGCACATTAAAGCACTTGCTGATAATCGGCGGGGGTGCCAAGGTTACCCCTGCGTTGATCAGGAGTTCGATGGCGCTTGCTAAGGAACGTTCACGCGACTTGACTTCAAAAAGAGATAAATAAATAGTAATAGAGTTACATTAAATATCATATAGATCATGGCGAGTTCTCGAGAATCACCTATCTATTGTAACAACTGTCAAAGATAGAATGTTAAGAGCAGTAAAACATCAATAATCTGTGCGATGACGGTTAAGACATTCACATCAGAAGGCCTGTAGGTCAAGCCCTTCGTGCGTCCATCCACGCATCATATTTTATTTCTTACAGCTACAGGTGAGGGGAAGGTTTAAGAGTAAACCACCTATTCTTACTGGCTGTTAAAGTTTTGAAATTACAGAACAGAAGAAAGCCTAGGTTAAGCCATCTACTGCTTGGTCTTTCCTTGTCTCTTTTGTGGCTTTGGAGATGGGGATGGAGTGGATGTTGTTTGTAGATCAACGTTAACATACTCGTTGACCTTAGCTGCAACACCTCCGCGTACTCTCTTGACGACTCTAGATTTCTTTGTGCCTTGGCGCTTGTATACCTCAATGTAGAAAGCGATGAACAAGAACAAGTAGGAAGAAATAATAGTACAACCAGAAAGGGTGGCTGTTAATGAACCGACACATTCCCCACAGTGTGGAAGAGTTGGGAAACTATCGTGCGCAAGTTTAGTGTATACTGCAAAGTAGATAAAACCAATGTCAAGGATGAATTGGATAATTTGGAAACGGGTGACCCACTCTTTCCACCAAACTCTGATACCCCTGGCAGCCAAGAAGTAATACCAATACATAACCACATGAACAGCTAAGTTAAGGGTAATTGGTACCCATGAGATAGAGGTAGTACCCAACAATTGTGTGTAGCAAAGCAACGCTGTAGCACCATGATGGTATGTGTGCAAGAACGAAAGCTTCTTTTTCTTCAAAATCAAAAACATAGTGTCAATAAATTCGATATACTTTACGATGTAGTTCATGTAGTACAAGGTAACCATTGGCTGGGTCCAAGCGCCAGAGTCACAAATAGCATAAAACAAGCCATGCTTTGCAATCATTGGCACCAATTGTTCTATCATGAGCACCAAAATACCCAATGAAATCGTAGTCAAGAACAAATTGTGCAATTGAAACAAAAAGTTCAATTTGAATGCTCTAACGTTCTTTAAAGCACCCCTACCAAAAATAATGAGGTAGTAAGTTGCAATAGCCGCCACGACATGTTTTAGCTGCGTTAAAGGTAACTCTCCGACGACGAACTTAAACTGGCTAGGAATGTATCTACCGTTCGTTAAAATTGTTACCCACTTATCAAAGTGTTCCCATAAGTAGATATTAAAGAAAGGGCGCTCTACAGTGGGCATAAACGAGGCCACAATAGGGTATTTCTCCAAAAATGGGCAAACATGCTCCTTAGCTGAAAAAACCATCACTACTAGTTAATGAATGTGATTGAAGCTTAAGTGTATGTGGCAAAGAAAGGTAGTATTACAGTACAACCTTTCAAAAAGTTACAGCAACATATTCGAAAATATAGAATTATTTTAGATTATGATAAACGCAATTAGTATTTAACGCCGATCATATTTGACGCGAAACTTTCGAGAAAAAATTTCTTCCTCGAGCCAGTTATTTGTTGGGTTGGAACGGAACCGTTAATTAGTCAGGATAACAAACGTACACAATAAGAAACTTTGAACCACAAAGGTGGTGATGATGTGTAAAATATTGGTGGGTAGTACCCCAATAATTGTATAGTGATAGTATTACAACATTAATTAGGTGGATGGCACAAATGCATGCAGCACATCCCAATCAATCATAAGGTAGTTTATATACACGATTATTCTTCTAAGTCAAGCAGTAGAAAGGAGGTAATTTGCAATCATTGCTGGGCAGTAGTAGGATGGTCCTCAAGTTCTTTATTCGAGCTTTGAACGGCGTTCGAAGATAGTAAACCGAGGGCCTCCGGTGCAGAAGCAACAGCGGCTAATGCGGCCAAGGGATTGTTGGCAAAATTAAAGGCTGGTTGGTGTGCCGGCACAGGTGAAGGTGAAAGAACACGCTGTTGAGGTAGTTGGGTTGATACTTGCGAGTTAACAAGTGGGAGGACAGGTGGTAAGGGCATTTTAAGGACCGGCCTTTCTGGTTGGTGTGCTGCAGCAGGCGTGAAGTTTAAGCCTGCAACCGGATGAGGCTGGCCGGTAAATGTTGGACGGGAAGCTTCACTGGGGAGGGTATTCTTACCAGCAATCTGTGGGGGCTGGTTTAATATAGACGTGATGGAAGACCAAGGGGAATGGGTGGAAGCTGAATGTAAAGTTGCAGTCCCTTGATTATTAGAAGTAGGAGCACTATTAGCACCACCGTTCACCACACTGGCATTTTTGTAGTAGGCGGATGAATTCAACTCTTGGACTATTACACCGGTACCCGACGCTGCACCTGCATACTCTATCGGAGTTCTTGCAGGCGATGTTTTACGCGACAAGCTGGCATTGCCGTTGTCGTTCAATATACTTCTTATGGATGACCTTCTACTAATGTCAGTGGATTGTGGCTCGTGCATCTGTGTGTTAGTTGAAAAATGAACACTTGGCTGCTGTGATGGCCGCCATTGTTGCGTAGAAGATTGTGTAGAAGGCAACAACTGCGGTAGGACCACCTTCTCCTTTGGTACAGAATCTTGTAGTTGGATAGAAGGGACATGGCGGGGTGGCAACCCCTGTGTAGGAGTGTTTTGTTGCAAAGTAGAATCATGCATGCTTTTCAGTTTCGGTGTATCTACAATAGGCGGAGAAGATGGCTTGCTGATATTGAAGAAACCAAGTGTTGGAGCTTGTGGAGGGGGGATGCCATTGCTCGAGATACTTGTTAGGATCGGCTCAGCTTCTTGTGCCTGCAAGTTATCGGCGGCCTCTATTTGACCCATACGAGCAAAGTTTGCCTCCCCTTCTTCTAATAAAGCTTGCCAACCTTTTTCAACGGCTTTGCGCTGAAAATAGTTCCTTACCATCGTGGTAGATTTGGTTCCTAGTTTTTCTGAAATTAGGTGCCACTGTGAACCATACTGCCTTAGCAATATTGGAAAAGTATCGCTCTCTTTGACGCTCCAGTAGCTCGATCTATGATTGCTTTCATTTTGTTTGGCCTTTTTTCTGTTGTTTCCGGAAGGATCGTCACCATCCTCCAGTGGATACTCTCTCGAAGAGGTTACTGGCGTCTGGCCAACCGAGTCTTCCAAAGAGACGCCACTAACATACTCCGTTTGACGAACTACAGAGACATCTGGAACTTCCGTACTGTCTGAATGCACTTCGTTTATTGGACGCTTGCTAGAGCGGTCATGATCTAAAGACAAATCTGGCTTCTCACTATCCTGTTCTGCAAAAATTTCTTCTGGAGGTCCTTCCATCTCATCCTCTGTAGCATTGTCATTAGTATTATTCTGCACCTTATTTTTGACCTCTTCAGCCATTAAATCCTCATCAACAGGAGGATTGAGCTCATCTTCCTGTGCAGCCGTTTCAATATCCATTTGTTTAACAGGGATATCCGTGGGGTTAACAGTAGGTAGCTCCCCGACCTTATTATCCACTTCAGCACTTTCACTTGGCTCAGGTGTATCTTGTTTTTGCTTCCATTTCTCTTTTTCCTTTTCTTTGCGTTTCTTAGTAGTAGTAGACTTCCGTTTCTTGTTCTTCTCTAGTATTAATTTCTTGTAGTTAACGTCTTTCTTTGTCCTATAGTAATGTAGGACACAGTCCTCTGGAGTACGAAGGCCACCCATAAAGCTTGCGACCTTGCCAAATCTCTTAGGGTATGAGAGATATGCCTGCACAAAGAGATGGTGTTCTTCCTTTGAAAAAGTATCGACGGCGTCCGTCAGAACCCTTGATGCCCATTTGTCCTTGTCAGTTACTAGATTATTCACATCCTTAAATCTCATTGAGTGCCGTTGTATTGGATCAAGTATCATCGGAGGAATGGTGGCGGCTAGCTGATGGTGTTTGTAGTCCGGATCAATCTGTAGCAGTACCGACTCAATTTCAGCATCATCTACAAAATCTGCCCTATTTCTACGACGTGACAGGCCTCCTGTGGTATGTTGTTCATTTAATGCACGTTGTCTCGCTTCATCGCGCTGCCGTTTCTCCTCTTCCTTTTTTCTCTTCTCCTCTAGCTCCGCGCTACGGACGCGCTCGCTGACACTGTCCATTATCTCGCATTTAGAAGTCCATTCTTTTTGTAACTTCGAAAACTTATGTTTTAGCAATACTGTTTTCCGATATTCAAATTGTTTCAATTTTGAAAGTGAAGCAGACAAAACAGGCCTAATCGCCTGTTTGTGAATTAATTTATTCTGATAGATGAATGGGTATTCCGATAATGATTTGATAGGTTGCTTCAAAAGATACTTCTGATTAGATATTCTCTCTCCTCTAGTCTTATTTTTTAATAACCAAAACCGCATCTCCACCTCCATCATTGGAAAAATACAACCATTTACAGGTTTGATGGGGATAGGATATGGAGTAGGTTCGGGGAGGGCTTTAGATACGTGTGGGTCTTGTGATAAAGGATCGACGTCCGTTTCAAACATAGAAACGCTTGCACGTTCTGGGTCGCCTGCTCCACTTTCTTGCTTATCTTCAAGTTCAAGTTCTCCCTCGCCTTCATCAATATTACTTCCCCCAGTATTTGATACAGAGTCTACAATATCTTGTTTATCGTCAAAATGTGTATCCTCAATATCAGACTTTTCTTCACCATTCTTAGGCATCAAAATACTTCCATTGGAGTTGCTGTAATAATCACTATCGCCTAAACCGTCCTCTTCATCGTCCTTGGGGGTGAACATAGGAGCCGCGTTTCGTACCTCTGACTTTTGCTTGTGCGAACCAGTAGATTCTTCCTCATCATTACCTCCTTCTCTGCCTTTAGATTGGGCTGACAGAGGCGGTTCGTGCTCAGCAAACTGAATTGAGTCACTTTCGCTATCTTGCGGAGCACGGTCTTCATCAAATCGCAAATCTATACGTTTGTGATCTTGGGCAACTCTTTGCTCTATTTGTCTTGTAGTCATTGGAACGGAGTTTATTAAGCTGGAAGCGCCTGTCGCATGCTTTTCAAAGCTATTCCTGGATTTAGGCATTTCATATCTATCGTCGATTCCATCACTTCCTGAATACTTTCCCTGATATGTATACTTACCCCCACCACCATAGTGAAAATTACGATAATGTTTCGCCCCGCTATTTCCTGCACTGTTTGACCTCCTGTATAGTTTCAAAGAGGAAGAAGAGAAAACTGAATTACCCACCTCATGATCTAACTGTTGGATAGTTGTATTAGACGACGTCGAAGACGAGGCTGCCGGAGACTCACGCCAAGTTCCTGCAGCACGACCAAGATAACCATTCGAGCCAGGAACTGCGTCATATGTTTCGTTGTTGTCAAAAAACCGCTTGCCACGTACACTGGAACCACTGGGGCCCGCATAAGTATTGTAACCATGATACGAACCACTACCTGAGATAGGTGCTGTTGAGGGAGGGGGGGCAGCCTGCGGATTATAACGACTGTTTGCCCCCGAGGCGCTCCCAGAATATCTAGATATTACTTCAGGTGGATTCCTCTTGGAAGGACTAGTTGCATTAGAATCTGGCTTGTATCGACTCCCACTTCTCTGCGGAAATGTCTTGCTAACGGTAGTATTTGGGTCGTATCGCGACGGCCTTGCATCGTTGCCCTGAGAGCCCACCGTGCTCCCATGGGAAGGCAACGGCGTCTGAGTAACAGGCGGCCGTGTGTGGTGGTAATGAGAGCCACTGTGTTGTTGATGATGACCACCTCGCGAATATGACGAGTGCCTTGGATTTGCACTGTAATGGTATCTCTTTTTCTCACCTACGCGCTGAGATAACGGCATCTTGGGGGACTATAACGCCTGTGAAAAGTATGAAGCTTGGTACTATCCAGTATAGGTGGAATAACGTTTTCTTCTCTTTTCTGTGCGTCCCTCACTTCCCGTCCGTAAACAAATATGTAGTTGGCTTATAATCTGCACCGAAAACGACAGAGTGAAAAAGAGTAGCAGACCTTCCTCACAGTGATAAACCGCTTCTCTTGAATCTAGCTCAATAGTGCTTCTGCTGCCAAGAACCCGTAGCCTTCTAATGATACTCTATTCCTTACAGTAACGGCCTGTATGCAGTATGATGATAGGCTAGGAATATTTCAACTATCACAAAAATTCTTAAACTCAACTATAAGTAGAATATGGAACTTCAAAAACACGTAAATAGTGATTACAGATTAATCATCGGAGGGGTAAGTCAAATTGGTGAATTAGAGAGCTGAGGGATGGGACTTCTATCCAGTGTTGAAAGAATTTGACATCTTGTAGTAATCAGGAGTGCTATCCCTTCATTTCGCCTTTTTCCGGGGGTATATGAACCTGGAAATATCTGGAAACGAGAAATATAAGTACCACCGTGCAGGCCAGGGATCCAACAGTATTGAGTAGTCTCGGAAGCAAGCCCCGGTCTGTTTCATATTAATGTCCCTTACTCATTGGCAAATATATCGTCTCTCACTCTGCGCCAGAGATGTAATAACTTTTAGCGTGTGTTCTATTTGTACAGACATTCTTGTCTGCATAAAGAAAAAGCAGTTTTTAAGCTTTCCAAAAATACGAAAGATCAGTTAAAAAGAGGCCTTCCACGGACCGTACAACCTCTAGGAAAGGCAAAGGAGCATATTTAGGGAACTAGAAGGGCTAAAACATTCCCACCCCGTGCTGCGGCTCGCAAAATGTGGTCTGCAATCCTCTATCCGCCTAAGAAGGCTCTCTGTTCTTCATTTAGAAAAGACTGATTTGATAGTGGGATATACGCTTCAGGTAATTTTCGGTACTAATTAACTGAATGGCAATGAGGTCATTATTTATAATGGATGAGGATCGCTGTGCTCTCCTCGAAGGGCGCGGGACATAACTTGACACATATAATGTATCTCAATATTTTTCACTTTTTCAGAAGGTCCGTATTAATCGCTGTAGATAAAGTGGCAATGTAGGCATTAGCGGCACTATCCTGAGGCTAATTGAAGGCCATTAGCAGAAACGGGAAAAATCTATTCAGAAGCATGTATATAGTGATATATGAGACTGCTAGCGATAACTGCACAGCTACCTCCGATCATTATAGTATTGTCAGTTAGTGCAGTTAAGCCGATTTGACATATCCTCGAGGCGCTTGGTTAAGCACAGTGTTCTTTCAACTGGGCTTACCCGAGTTTTGGTCCAAACACGGTCGGACATGATCGCACACTAATTTGAACAAGGAAAGGCAAATCTGCCAATCTTGGCTAACCATTCTCTCCACAGTTGTGCCTTAGCCCTTACGAGACTTCTAAAATGAACGTTATAATCATCCAAAACGAGCGTTCCGAATAGGGTATATTAAGTGGTTAAACAAAACGCGTCACGTAAGTGTTTTTCAAAAAAAAGGCAATGGCTGGTATAATAAAGATGTACAGTTAATTAATTCTAACAAGGGCTTCCTAAGAGACGCGAAACAAATGTGTGATTTGTTCCATTTTTGGCGTCTCGGCTCACAGCAGCTTTGCCTTAGCAGTTATGGATTTATAGATTTAAAGATGGACGTTTTAGCAAGTTGCAATTGACTTTTAGCCATAAAGTGGCAGGGATCACATCGCGGAAGTATAATTGATCAACAGCAATGTTAAACAGGAACAAACGGACGCTGCTAGTGCCACCCGGTGGTGACATGGAATGTGAGCTAGGGCCTCCACCAAAGCGATTCCACGGTGGTTTGTGCACTCCACCAGCTTCGCCGGAAAAAATGGAAGCAGAGGTATTAGAAGAACTGAGGCATAAACCGAAAGCTGTTCTACTGCGGCCAGACACTGAACTAGAGGTGCAGCCTAGACGCCTGCTCTTTGGGAAGGATTCCATTTACTCGCGCGCTAAAGCTGTATTACAAAGATCGTCTTTTCTTTCGGTGAGGGAACCTTGGCTTCCAACTAGAAAAGAGCAGTATGAAGCGATCAATGATTTCCTCCGAGGGACAATTGCATCATCGCATGGTGGTTCTTTGTATATCACAGGGCCGCCAGGGACGGGAAAGACTGCACAATTGGATCTTATTATCAAACAGACTTTTCAAAACATTTTGGTGGGCCAAGAAAATCGGAAGAAAGCACCAAAGCATGACCCGTCACTAGCGAACACATTGTACTACCAAGTGAGTCCCGGTGAATATAAATCAGTTTGCTTGGTGTCACTTAACTGTATTGCATTAAGAAAGCCGGAGTCTATCTGGTCGAAAATCCACGAACAAGTCAGCATTAAAGAATCTGACAATGGAGTGGTTAAAAACATGGACGATTTGAAATCGTTTTTTATGAAACATCCCGATACTGCATTTGTTGTAGTGTTGGATGAGATGGATAAGCTGTTGATGTCAACATTAGAGGATACCAACGCCACCAAGGTCATCGTGAATCTGTTTTTGTTAGCAAAGCTTCCATCGGTGAGGTTTACATTAGTTGGCATTGCTAACAGTATGGACATGAAAGACAGATTTCTGAACAGACTACTTCTAGCATCGGAGTTTCTCCCACAGATCATCAACTTTGCTCCTTATGACGCAGAGCAAATGTTTGAAATCGTGACGAGGAAATTGAAGTCTGTAGAGGAAGGCGAATCAATTATACAACCCATGGCCATTAAATTTGCTGCCAAGAAATGTTCGAGTAATACAGGTGATCTGCGTAAGTTGTTCGACGTCTTACGTAGCAGTGTTGAGCTAGCTGAAATGGATTCCCTGCGTAACCCCGCACCGTCATGCAGCGTTCGTGTCACTCTTACACATGTTTCGAAGGTATTTTCCAAATATATGAATAACACATCCTCTAAATCTAGAATCGCCAAACTGAACATGCAGCAAAAGATGGTTCTTTGTGCTTTGGTCCACAAGGAAAAATTTCTGTATCAGACGAGGTATTCTATTGACGATGCATATGACTACTATACAAAACTTCTCTCAGGGACAATTGCATTAAATCCTTTGAAAAGAAAGGAATTTTTAGAGAGTTGTGATGCTTTAGAGATGTTTGGGGTTGTCTCCATAGAGCATGGTAAACAAGGACGTCGCGCAAAGCAACAAGTCAAGTTGATAAAGTCTACTGTCGACGAAAAGGAATTTCAAGAGGAGATATCAAAGGTTGAGATTCTCAGGAAAATGATAGTCGTATGAATATACGCACTAAGGGTAATTAGATTTTTTAGGTTTAAAACTGCATTTGCTTCTATTAGTAATAATAATAATAAATTCATTGGATATCATCAATATTTCCAGGTATATATAAAGCCGCTAATATCACCGGCAGCAATTTCTGCGCTGAACAGCTGAGAGGACTCGGGNGATCTTTTTTCTTCCCTAATTGACCTTACTCTAGAGTTTAACGCAGAAATTTCTTTGTCTGTTTCTGAGTTGAGCGTAGTTAAATGTTCAATACGCCAATCACCATGCTGCAGAGTTAGCTCATAACAACCTATTGAGCCATCCTTAAATCCCAACATAAAAATGTCCTTCTCTTTCCAATAAACGTGCCTTTTTTTCTGGTCATCGATAATTGAAAAATTGAAGAATTCAACAACACTTATCTCATTATCAACACTAAAATCTGTAAAAGGTGACCCATTGATATCATACACAACTATCTTATTTTTTTGTTGAATAACAATGATATCCCCTGTACTTCCTGAAATTGCTATGTGAGACGCATCCCTAGAAATTGTTCTTATAACTTCACCATTTAAAATATCCCATGAATAAACGTTACCCGCTGTGTCTAAACTGACTATTGTATTGCATTCTTTTGATGTGACTATTTGTCGAACACCATGAATATGACCATAGAAGTTTCTCAATAAGTCTACATGAATTTCACCGTCAGTGCTGCTTATCTTCCATGCTTTCAATAGCCCTGAGTCATCGCCTGTGAGAAAATATGAGTCACCATAACTCTGTAAACAGGATATTTTCGTTTTGTGGAGGTTCTTAAACACCTTACTGCCAATTAAAATCAAATTATTTTGTAGTAGTTTGATAATATACCCATTCAAAGGAAGTATCCCAGCAGGATAGCCAATCCAAGCAGAGGATTCGCCCGAGCAGTCAGAACTTAGTTTAGTCACCGCTTTCGAATACTTGGGCCATTGCAACATCTCTAAACATGTTGAAGGACGGCTGCTTAAGGTTGATTGGAAGCGAGGAGAGATTGAGCAATGGCCAGTGAACGACCTAGCAGGATGGGCAGTTTCAAAAACTTGAAGGGGAGTTTGTCCAAAGTTGTGAATAATGCTGGTTATTGATCTTCGCTCATCTTTATCTCCTATAGTATCTAAATTGACCGCTCCCGGATAGCTTAATATATTAAACACATTAATTGACTCAACTGCATCTTGGCCCTTCTGCTTATATCCAAATATTAGATCTATCCATTTGTGTAAATGTCGAGAAACATGAGGACTTTCTAAAGCTTCTCGATTCTTGCTAATGAAAACTTTCGGGTCGTTTTTTGCCCAAGGAGGTAGTATTACGTTACCAGCTTTCTCTCCAGATTGAAGTGTTCCAAACTCGTAGTTGTTAATATTGGCGAGGAACTCTGGAAAATAGTAAAACTCAGGTATAAGTTCACGGACATCTGTTGTATTCTCACTGGAAGCAGATTTCCATGATCGCTCAATAGAATTGAATAATCTATCAGGTGGCCCAAATTTTCCTCCCTGCAACAGTAAATACGATTCCACAAATGGGGCCATACGGATTAAATAAGAGGAAACAATCATTGCTGATGAATAATGTGTACCATAATGAAACGGCGGAGAGTTACCATCAGATAGTGCTGACAAAGCTTCATATCTTTCGACAAATTGTTCCATAATTACTTCATCTTGAGCACCCATTGGTTTTGATAGATCACGGAAGGTTTTAGGGTCGGTTAAATCAAGTTCTTCGCTTGAGTAATCTGCAATGACCCATGGGAAAACAGGATATTGGGTCAGGTCATTAAAAGTTCTCCCCGCTAAAGTATTCACAATCATCAAATAGTAAAAGTTAGAGATATGACCTTCTTTCCAAAGCTTTACGGCTTCGAAAGTGGTTGTTAACTTTGAAGAGTTGGCAAATACATTAGCAAACTTCGTTGAAAGAGAAAGCGAGGTTATCCCATTCCTGGATCCAATGTCATAGTTATGTTTGTTTACTTGATTTAATGTGGACAAGAACAGGGGGTCATTATCTTGACTATGAGGTGTTCTATCAATGTGCCTGTAAACATCATCTCTTACAGTGGAATTAGGAAAAGCGAAGAAAGCGCTTCGGCCATGTTCAAAAATAAGTTCAACACCAACATCTCTGAGTAGAAATGGTCTTTTGATCAAAATTGTTAAGGTTAAAATACCCCAGTACATTACGGAATGGTCTTCCCCATCTTCATCTATTGATTCTTCTGAGCCTGCAATCAAGCTAGCAGTTATATCGCGCTCATTCAAAGGAGCATTACGCAGATTAATCACACTCTTAGTCTTACCGGAAAAGAAGTAATTTTTGATGAAGTATATATTCTTCTCGCCCACTACTAGAAGCCCCTCGTATACCTTCAAACCAACAACCCTGGTGCAATTCCATATTTGACACACAACATCACCATCCTTCAAGCTCTTCAAGACTTTTCTATTATTGTCTTCAAATTCCCTATTAGTTAGTGACAATGATTCAAACCCTGAAACAAGGCAATATGATTTAATACTAATATTACAGTTCTTAGATTTGTTAAAGACCATAGAAGGACTATTTCCACGGATAAAACTGCTGTTCCTAGAAATTATATTGGGTTTATTTTCGTAGGTTGCCACCAACCTCTTTTTCATACGGTTATGGTCTTCACTGTCATCCAGTGTCCAGGTATACTTGAGGTCATTCTTGTACCCATGAAGCCCTTTATATTTTTCGAATTCGATTATGATATTATTGATCATTTGCACTGAAGAAATAACATCGCCCTCGGTGTCATTTAAGTAATTCAATAATTCCTTTGCCTTGCCATCAAGAATTTTTTGAACAAAGTTTAGATTGTCCCGCTTAAACAATTGGTAAATATTTTGCACTTCTAGCAGGTAATTATCTGTGAAGTGACCTTTCAGCTGCAACAATGTGTCGTTGATTGCCTCACTAGGAACAAATTCATGCCCATCAACGGAGATCTTTTTCATAAGCGCTGTATAGATATAATTTTTGTACAGGGGTTCAAAAACTGCAGCCATTTTAATAGATGTTAGGATTTCCACAACTTCTTCATCATTCGAGACCAATATTTGGTTTAGAAAAGCTGTAGTTTCATCTCTGTGGGAGCGACTGATAATTGAAGAAATGGACTTAATTTTAGACTCCTGGTGAACCAATACAGTCCTTAAGCAATTAACGGCAATTGCGGTGGTAGATTCATCCACCGATTCCTGAATATATTGCATTAAAAATAGCATTACAATCGGGGCAAAATCTTTTCCAAATAGAGTATTCTGAACAGAAAAGAGCATCTCCTGGTAAAATAGTAGTGTTTTAAAGAAATCAACCCATTCAAACTGGTGTAAAGATAATTTATCATTCATTGAGAGGTAGAGAAAGGTGTAAATGAGGTTTTCCTCTAGTTGTGCCAATGCTCTCATGTTGGAGGTTTTCCGTTGCAAAAATGGGTAGTCTTTTAGGTGGTCCAAAATGACCAATGTGCATCGATAAATAGTTAAGTACATTGAAGGTTTGAAAAGGAAAAACGGCAATGCACTTACTACATTCTCAAAAAGTATCTGCACATTCTTGAAAAGGCTTGGATGTTGTTGAAAGAATGAAGGAGATTGGGTGTGTGTTTGAATGACCTTATCAAATGCTTTCGGGACTACTTCCATGGTGATTGATGTCCCTACATAACTTGAGCTTCGTTGGTTAGTAGTTATTCGCCCGGGATGGATCTCTCCTGCATTCCTGCTAGTTACCAATTCTTGGAAATAAAGTCCAAATTTTTGGTTATCATCATACTTTAAGTGAATAAAGACATCTTCAACCAAAAACTCTATTATAGCATTTGCTGCAGGTTCATAGATGTTCTCATTAGGAGGTTTTCTTAAAGTTAAGAGCAGATTCACAAGTCTGTCTGTGAGATGAGAAGATTGAGGTTCAAAAAAGGGCAGTCTACAATACCTGCGACGGAGTTCGTGTAATTTATGTATGTAGCTGTGGATTATCTTCTGCAACTCCCGCGCTTCGTCTTGCTTAGTATTGTTCAATATTGCGCACTCATATAAAGAAGTTATCAAGTTATGAATCTCTGAAACAACATTTCTTACTTTATGCTCGGAGGAAAGCACTGGTATGGCAGACGTAGCTGTATAAGGGCTGGCATGCACACCTATTGAGCATTTAAAAAGTAGATCTGTAAGTCTTCCTATAGTTTCTAGATTCACCTTCTTCAAAATAGAGAACAATAACAGATATCCGCCAGTTTTTACAAATCCCCTATGAGTATTCAATCGTGCAGTTAGGTATTTAAAAAGTAATGACAGTGTTGTAAGAGTTAACGTCTCCCTCTCAACACTTGCATCAACCATTAATACTAATACCTTTAGGGAGAGTGCAGAACATAGTATATTAAGGGTACTTTGATCATCAGATTGCATTGCGTTATAAAATTCCAAGTCAAGAGCCTCTAATATAATTTCGGCACACTTGGGATAGGCAGAATTGGCATCATAATAAGCAAAAAATAACAAGTGAGTAATGCTCCTGGTAGTCAAATCAATGTGTAACAATGTTTTAAAAAAGGTGACTAGATTCATACTCACTTCTGGCAAAAATGAACCTTCATCCTCTTTTTGGTAGAGTAAATATTGTTGCATTAAAAAAGACTCCAACATCCGTAATTCTCTAACTTGTTGCGTATTATATTTGCTATGGTTAGAGTTCTGTATCCACTCTAATTGGAATAACAGAAGTTTTACGATCTCGCAAATGTAGGGCATTTCAGATGCACCAGCCAGCCACATATCGAAATTCATTAGCAACTCTTTGAATGCATCCCTATGAAATATAATGGTTGAAGAAGGATCGGTCGTATTCCGCGTCGCATACTGCAAAATTAAATTAAAAAACTCTATTGGTAATGGGTATCCAAACCGCTTGGTTGAAGTGCCAATTAAAATATTTGCCAAAAGCTTATAGCCAACATCTTGTTCAAATTGTATTCTTAAATCATCATTCTTAAGCAAAATAAACAAGTGTTCTACAGCACTGTAGAGAAAATCGATATCCTGGGCTTCAGAAATAACAGACAATACTAGACGTATAGCATTGATTGTAATCATATATGAAAGTATATTAGCTGACTCATAGTAAAAACATTTTCCATACTCTGAGTTATTTTCTTTAAATTGAATGGTGTAGTTGTTTTTGTCCTTTCTTAGGGTATTTATCCATCCTCGTGCTGTGAGGTCCAAGAGTACGTTCTTGGACGAGAGATTGCTTACAGTTGTTCTATCAATTCCTTCGCTCAGCACCCTTGCAACCAAAGAATCTGTGAACGCTTCCCAATCCCGATCTGGTAGCCAGTTAAGACCAACCTCATTTATAAGTTGCAGTACGTCGTCGCTTACCAGACAATCCCACACAACAACACGATAGAACCTAACAGATGAAATAATGGAACCGACCTCAATCCGATTGACTGAATTAGTAATTATATCAATTAAATTAACCGTCTGTCTCTTACGCCCATCCACATACAAGGTTATGTGGTCATAATCAAAAGTCAGCGCAATATGGTAAAACTTTGAAACTGTAAAGTCAAATGCATCAAACAATGCCAAAATAAACTCCTCGTTTGTAATACACAGAACGCCCTCTTTAATTTCAATATAAATGTCATAACCTATAGTTAGTAGGCGGTTAGAAGTAATTTGTTGAAATTCCACCCAAAGGCCAACCGTAATCTGCGCCGCAGACGACTCTATAGGGTATATGTCATAACTGTTCTCAAACTGTAGGTAACATTGAGAGTAAGGGTCGGAAATCTCCTCTGCTAGATTGTTCAGAATATAGAAATTTGGTAGTTTGTGCTCTCGTACGCAGATGTATAAATGTAATATATCCTCGGGTGTAGAAGAAACAGAGAGAATTTGATAGTAAAGCTCCTGAAGTCTATCCAATACTGGTGCATCCACAGACTTTTCAATCCTACAGCTTATCAGACCTTTTATCTCACTTTTTCTTGCAATAAATTGCTTATTGCTTAACGAATTGGTAAGTAACGAAATTATAACTTGCAATGCTATTACGTAGATCGTCCTAGAGCCCTCATTGTACCCATAATTGATTAGTTCATCCCAAGCGCTTGCGTTATCATAAAAGTTTAAATCAGTTCTTTTCAAGTTTATAAACCTAGTAGCAATTTCTAAATCTACTGTAGTTGAAACCGTGTCCAGTGTATCATCTTTTATCCCGCAATTTGTGAGTATTTGATATAGAGACGATATTTTTGATTCGACGGTATGTAACTCCGTATCCAAATCAAGCAACTCCGTGAGCAGTGAAACTAAATATCTAGAATCATCCATTGTTTATAGTAGTGAAGTTACACAGAGCACATATACCTCCTCTTCGTCCTCAAATGTTATGTTTTTGTTTCGTATACATGTTGTTTAAGGGGATGCTCGCTAAGAAATTGTATTGTTATACAAATTCGATGATTCTGCGCTAACCTGCCTTCCTCTAAAAAAAACTATTCAATGGGACAATACATTACATAAGAACAGGAGACACGTTGTCAACCTCAAGAGCAGATCTATGATTCTTTTGCTGACAAACTTTGAGCTCCGTATTTCTCTTTCACTTCGTCAAGCCTGTGCTCACGTATAGCTTTGGCTGTGGATGGGTCAAACTTTTCCACCAAAATAGGAACCAATAACAAGGCAATTACAGTTATCACAGCTGCTAGCTTGTACTTGGAGTTTACTATACTTGCCAAAGGCCCACTTTGGAAAAGACCTGGATTACGCTTTGTGTAGTAGGACCTGAATGGTGCTGAATTAACATAAGTTATCATGATATAAGGATCAGAATCCAACCTCTGCAACTTCTCTGGGTGTACAATTTCCGGAGAAGGAAAGTTCTCCGTGCCAAATGTGTTTCTGTAGGCATTTAAGGTAGGTTCTTCGTCCCCATTGTTAGTTATCTCTATCAATATCCTGTTAGGCTTTAAATTATAGTCTAAAGATTTCGGAACAAGTTGATAATACGTCACAGACGAATTTCCAGGCTCTAACTTTAAATCTCTGAATTCAAATACACCATCTATATCCTTTAAGTATGTTTTAGCCTGGTGTGGCTTCCCTGAGTAGTTTCCAACTTGGTAGAGGTGAAAGCTAGTCCTAACAACATCCGAATGACTAATCTCCTTTGGTGATAGGTCTAGTTTACCTCTAATGGTCAGGGCACTGCATAGCAATGGCAGTAAGCAAAGTAGGTAGATATATTGCTTTACCATGGCATTAATTGTTAACGTACTACCTTGGGACTAGAGTTATTCCTACAACAACCCTAAGGTTAACGAGAGTTTCAAAAGCTTAATAATAATGTTACCCGGCTCAAAGGATTTTAAATAAAAATAAAAAGATCACTGTTCTTTTCCTCCATAACAACTTTTGATATTTACTTAAAATCCCCGTACATTCCAAGAACGGGTATTATTGTAGTGGAATTATGACGGTATTCATACCATAGTTCAGATAATCTCTACTCTACAACTCTGTTCGAGAAAAACTACAAGATGTTTTACTATTCGGGGTCACGGTGGCAAATCACCCCTTGCCTCCTTGTAATGCGTCTCACATGTAATTTCAGTAATAAAGTCGTAAGTAGTGTAACTTAAAGCACCGTAAAGCACCCTAAAGTTCATGAAGCTGGCCTGAACGCTATTTAAACTGTGCCAGTATCTTAATTGGCAGTAGCAGTAACGAAGGACTGTGTGGAAAACCTATCATAAAATACGCATGACTGCTTTGTGAATGTATGGGTTTTGAAAATTTGTTTTATTTTTTTGAAAGAAAATGAGCTTCATCCAATGGAAGCAGTAGAGGAAAAAATGAACTTTTCATTTATATAGCAGAATCTTAACGTTAGCTTCTATACTCAGCTACTAAGACACCCAAAATATCAAGAATGGCTAAAGGTACGTAAGGGGTGGTATCCTGCTTAAAACCGTTTAGTTGTTCTAAGGAAATAAAAAATGGCTTTTCATTGACGTTTGCAAGGTAAAGGTACTTTCTATCCATAAGTTGTCGAGCAATTTCAAGGTTGAAATTGCCTATTAATCTTTAGTCCCCGCTAGATCGTATTTGAGGAGGTACCCTGAATGTCCTGTTTACAAGTTTCCGAACTTTTATGCAGCTTCAGGGATTAGATTGTCACCCTTTGTGGGGTGAATGTATTCAATGCCCCTCCCGCTGTGAAAGGCCTTTCTAGTGCGCGTGTCTCTTGATTTTGGGCAAACTCAGGCGTTATGGTGCGAAGATCCATGGTCAATGAGGACATTGGCTGCTAAAGTAGAATGGTAGTGGAACGGCTAGGATTTTTCTTTAGGAAATGACTAAACAGTTTTTTATTCTGTCACAATACTAACTTATTTCCCACAGACATGGCTCAAACTCGTGACGCTTCCCAAGTTTTTGGTGTTGCTAGAATCTACGCTTCCTTCAACGATACTTTCGTTCACGTCACCGACTTGTCTGGTAGAGAAACCATTGCCAGAGTTACTGGTGGTATGAAGGTCAAGGCTGACAGAGATGAGTCTTCTCCATACGCTGCTATGTTGGCTGCTCAAGATGTTGCTGCTAAGTGTAAGGAAGTTGGTATCACCGCTGTCCACGTCAAGATTAGAGCTACTGGTGGTACTAGAACCAAGACCCCAGGTCCAGGTGGTCAAGCTGCTTTGAGAGCTTTGGCCAGATCTGGTTTGAGAATTGGCCGTATCGAGGATGTTACCCCAGTTCCATCTGACTCCACCAGAAAGAAGGGTGGTAGAAGAGGTAGAAGATTGTGATTTTTGCGGAGTTTCTCTATCGCTTCTATTACAACTCTTTTTACATCATCGTGTATATTGTACATAATATGTACCTGTGTACTATATGAAATTGATGTCTTCAAACCAACCACAACGTCTTAACAACGAATTACAATCTAGATGCGTTTAGTTAATACAGACTCGACCAATCTAAATTTTGTATTATTTTAGGTTTATTAACAGTACAAAACTCTATACATCCACAGTATGCTATCGCGAGGGTAAGCTTAGTAAACGAAACCCAAGATCTTACCAGCGACGTGCTTTCTGTGAGCTTCCTCGTGGTCCATGATACCAGCAGAGGTAGTCAAGATAATGTAACCGAATTGTCTAGCTGGCAACAAGTTAGCGGTCCACTTCTCAACGTCGTTGATCTTGATGTTGAATCTTGGGGAAATAACACCACACTTGTTCAATCTACCGTTCAATTGGACGACAATCTTACCAGATCTGTGGTCATCGATGTATTCAAACTCACCGATGTAACCGTGCTTTTGCATAACTTGCAAGAACTTGATGACAACCTTGGAGGATGGTCTAATCAAAACTTGACGCTTACCGGTCTTTTCAGCGTTGTTGATAGCGTTTAAAGCATCTGCTAGGACGGAGGTTCTGGTCATTGCTGCTTGTTCGATAACTCTTTACTACCGTTTAATCAAACCTTTCGATAGATGTCTACACGGTTAAGTGGTGAAAAATGAGATGTTGCTCAACTGGTTGGCTGACAATGCTGGTGGTGCACTACAGAGTTACTAAAAAACACCAGTGCTGTGACTGTTAATAATATATGTAATGTACGGGCTTATGATCATATTTTTAATCCTTTTGGCTGTTTTTACTATGTGTTGTGTGGGTGTTTGTCTTTTTTTTGCAGTGAATTTTTTCTGCCCCCACTCGGAAAACGACTCCAGCTTCCTAGTCTTGCCTCAGCGCAGCTCAGTGTACTGGTCGCGCACTACTACTACAACGAAAATTATTAGAAGTAGTATTCGATATCGCAAACCAGACACTATACCTGTAAGAATCAAAGATGGCCGTATGTGCACTATAAGATCACCTGTGGAAATGTAGCTATGCTTATGGTTGAGAATCGCATTGAATAGGGAGCGTTATTCGGATATTGAGAGATACTAAACGTGTGCAAGAGATAAATTGACGTTGTCGAGTATGCCCACACCATTGCAAACTATACGGCGTTACCTGCAAGCAGCGATTTTTCACTTGAGTGTATTACGATAACAAGACCGGTTTACTAACTATTGTATACAGGCTAAGAAGTCCTTCAAGATCAAGCAAAAGTTGGCTAAGGCTAAGAACCAAAACAGACCATTGCCACAATGGTTCAGATTGAAGACCAACAACACCATCCGTTACAACGCTAAGAGAAGACACTGGAGAAGAACCAAGATGGGTATCTAAGCGGAATACATTATCTGAAAATTGGATTTTCATTTCCGCATCTAAGTTGATTTCCATCTCGTCACATTTATACATAGTGTAACTTTGCTTAATGGTATATTAGTCACATATATATCTGTAAACGCCTTTATTTGGTATGTTCGTTTCTTTCTCTTCAATTTTGAATGCTACGCATACGCCGTGTACTGCAAAGTTATAGGCTATGAATACAAGATGCATGACAAAAGATACTATCAGAGAGATTCCCAATTCCAAAAGACACCAATCATTAAATAATTCAGATACTATCTAGCATAAGTTTTGGTTTGCTCATCATTGTATCTATCCGTCACGCCAAGAGTTCCCGCTGTACAGTTTACGAAGCAGCCTTCAAAAAGAGTTATGCAGATCTCCTGATCTAGAGTTACTCTACCAGGTTATTAGCTCGAACAGAAGGACTTTCAGTCGAAAGTCGTTTTCTATGTGTACAAGCCGCGTCTACTGCTTGAACTACTATAGTTCTGGGCAGTCGTAACCTACCAAACCTCCTTGTTTAAGTAGTTTTTTTTTCAGGTTCAGCGACCGTATTTTTCTTTCGTGGCCGAACTAAATGTCACATTTCGTACTTAGGGCTTGAAGCGATTTACCTAAAAGAGATATAGAGATACATCATGTTTTGCAGTTATTCATGTCAGATCCTACAACAACGGGTGATATACAGACCATCCGCATTCTGCAACATATAAATGGTAATCTAACAGGCCCATACGATTTACTTTCAATTGTTGTTCATCAAATCATCCCCTAAAATCAATTATATTATGCGATTGTGTATATATATATATATATAGATAGATAGATGGTCTACAGTGAATTAGTTAAATCAGTGTAGTATGCATACTAGGTAAAGAACTCCGGTTTTGGACCAAAGTCGTCTTCTTGAATGATAGCCCCTGCTTTCCTAGTCAATTCCACATACTGGCATTCTTCAGTCTGCAATATGTCAGCAGCGCTAGGGCGTTTCCTATAATCTGGTTCTATCATCCACATAACCATACGTTCTAAGGAGTCCTTATCTATTAAAAATCTGGGAACCCATGCAGGAACAAGTCCCTTTACGCTATTACCAATGCTGTAGCTGTCATGGTTGGAAAAACCTGTCAGTTGGGTATTCATATGGGTTGAGGAGAATATGGAGTTTGAATGTATTTCCGTGCTGCTTAACCTTCCTGCGTCAGATAAATCGCCAGATCGCAGTTTGTGCCAGGCGTTACCGTTGTCAGGTAATACAACATTCGCTGCTATTTCCACTATCATGAGTCCTAAGGAAAAAATGTCTGCCTTGAAATCATATATGCCATCGGAAATTATCTCAGGGGCGATGTATTCTCTGTCGCCCTCATTTTCGAAATGCTTGTCTGTCAGAGGGAGCTTTGTTGCCATGCCGAAGTCACCTAATTTCAGATTACCTTCGAAAGTGATCATAACATTGGCTGGCTTCAAATCTAGGTGAACAATGGAGCAGGTGTCGTGTATGAATCTTAATGCCAAACATAGCTCCACAATAATCTTCCATATGCGCCAGTCCTCCAAGCGCCTGGATCTGGCTACTATCTGCTCCTGCAAAAACTGATCAAGGTTACCGTTTTCGCATAATTCAGTCATGAGATAAAAAGAACCTTCATACTCCCAGGATGAGATAAATTGTATCACATATTCTTTACCTTCCGAATCGCGAGTTTCTTCTCCTATTTCAGAGAGTAACTGTATCTCGTAAAGTATGCGGCTTTTCAAGTTATGCTTTTTGGGCGTCAGGCTCTTAATTGCATACTTCCTTTGTGTTTCCGGGAAAGTGACCTGGTAGACGACTGAAAATTGCCCCTTACCAAACATAGACACGTTTGAGAACTTTGTTGTGAGATGCTCGTCTGGATTACGATGAAATATTGATTTTGGTTTGTGGCCAAAATACTTGCATTGTGAATTAGAGTTTGCGGAGCCTTTTTCCTTGCGCTCGCCTTTCCTCGGAGTTTCTATAGGAGACGAACCAAACAAAGTTCCTTCGTCGCTGTTGCCAAATAGGTCGTCCGTGAATTCCTGTAACATATTGGACAATTCAACGTTCTTGATAATTTTCGATCTCTTTTTTTTCTGTTGTAAATGCGGTTCTCTGTCGTACCCAAGCCTATGAGGTTTGGGCGGGTGGGTAGGTGATCCCCCCAAGAAAGAAAGACCAGAGCCATTATGGGGCGAGTGCTCGGTTAAGTCATCATCATCCATATCAAGTTCTGAATTATATGCAGGCATTTCAACAGTATCCATTATGGATGTATGTGGAGTTCTTTTCACAGGGGTATCAGGTATAGTCAGTTTCTTCGGAAACAAATTCGAATGCAGTTTCGAGATTAATCCGCGCTGTTGGAATGCAGATTGATCAGGTTTTACATCGTCAAAAGAAGTTTCAGCATTATGTGTTTTTTTGATCTTTTTCTTATTTCTGAAGGGACTTCCATCTGTCCAACGTGCAGAACAGGAAAGCTCTCCTTTATTTATAACCACTTGTGGAATGGGCACTAACGGTGCTCTCGATGCTGAATTGGCCGTATTCCTTCTCAATTTATTTAACTTTGGAGAGAAAGGTACCCACTTCTTAGCGTTGTTACCAACACCACGTATGTCCTCCGCATTTGAGTGCAAAAGCCCATCAGTGGTATCGTCATTTTCCTCCTTAATTCGTGTCAAAAGGTCCCCCGGAGGAGACCCCGATCCAAACAAGCCAGTGTTCTCCAAGGAAAGGTTTAATCTACCAATACTTCTGGTAAGGCCAGGTGACTGTCTCGAAGGATAAAAACGCAGATTGTTTGTTGCACTAGAAAAATCACCATAATCGCCTTCAAGGTATAGGTTGCTCATTTCGTTCTCATCCTGCATTACTCGAGTGAATTGTAACGTTGGTGATACACCATGATGAGAGCTTAAGAATGGCGATTTGTCCATTGCGAGTTTTATCCAGTCAAGCAAACAACAGGTATTTGTGTAAGCGTGTAATGTTTAACTGGTATAGTGTTATAATTCTGCAAGTTCTGAGTAGATACTCTACTTGCTGGCCTGCTCAACCTGCAACTATTCTGTAGTTCGCTAGTACAATCCTCTGTCCTACGTGGATAAAGTACTTCCTTGCGATTAACTTAGTGTCGAATATCAACTCTCCAGCTGCATAAACATGCCACACTCATTCGAAGAAGCAAGTAATGTTTTGGATTCCTCTTACAAAGGTAATCCAAATTAGGCAATCATGAAAATATCTCAAGCTCGGGCTCTCAAGATAGTGACGTGGAGTCAACCATGCTCTCAAGCACGACTACAATGGCGTTTTCTTCGCATGCATCTATTACCGAATACGGACAGCGCAATGCCTTTTTTACTTTTACATTCTCGCACCGTGATCTTGAAAGTATTTTTCGCGCTCAATATTGAATCCGTGCATCACGGTAATGGTAGCTATACTTCCTTTTACCTCTAACCCGATTCTTCCTAGCAAATATTATGCAGCCAGGAAACTGATTGCATATTACTTAGTAGGTAAGCCTTTACAATTCGCCACCTAGCTCCTCAGATAAGAACGCTCAGAAGCTTGGTCCTACACAAGATGATTCTAATGTTTAGAGCCAGAAAAGTAGGAGTACTGCTATCATGTATAGCGTTTTTGCTAGTCAGTTTCCACCTTCTCCTTAAAGAGAATAGCCTAAATCAAACATTATTACGCCCTGCGGGTAGTGGCCCAAGCGCTATTACACTAAGAAATAGAGAAAAACAAAAACATGAATTTTATGGTAAGGTACTCAAGGCTCTTGAAAAGTTTAGGCCCGTTGCAGCTGGTGATCTCTCAAAGTATCGTCAAGATAACTGTGGATTAAAAGATATAACCTACTGGACTGTAGGAGAGGAAAATTATCAGTCTTACAATAAGCTGGATGTTTGTTTCAAACTAGGTAAAGATACAATAAGTGATCTATCTTCCAAACATTCTGAATATATAAAGTATATCTCATCCAATCTAAATTTGGGCCCACAGGATGAACTATTTAACACCCTTTTCCCAAATGAAAAGGGTGTCGTAACTGTTGGAGGAGGAAAGTACAGTATTTTAGCGCTGACAATGATAGCAGCACTCAGAGATAGGGGCTCCTCGTTGCCGGTTGAAGTATTTATACCTCTTACAGATGCTCCTGAGGATAGTTTCTGTGATTACATTACCAAGTTAAATGCAAAATGTATCTATCAAACCAACTTTTTCTCCGACAAAAGTGTCACTCTTACTTCCTATCAAACAAAATCCCTAGCACTACTGGCATGTAGCTTCAAGCATGCTATATTTATTGATGCCGACAATATTCCTATGGTGAAACTGGATAATTCATTTGATTCTGATGCATACAAAGAGAAGGGTTTGATCTTGTGGCCAGATCTTTGGGTACGCTTGACTGCACCTGTATTTTACCAGATTGCAGGCATTGATATAGACTTCTCTCAAAGGTCACGGTATTTGAGTGATGACTTGACCCCTAATACACGTTACACTGACCCAGAGAAGATTAACGATTTTGAATTTAACAAGGAGGAACTTCCAATGCATGATTTTGAAAACGCCGTCCCTAATATATCGTCTGAGACTGGACAAATATTTGTTGACAAGGAAAGGCACTTCCTGACTCTGCTTTTGGCATTATACTACAACCACTACGGGAAGGAATGGTTTTATAGGATGATGAGCTTGGAAACATCTGGTGAAGGCGATAAGGAGACTTTCATAACAGCAGCACATGTCTTGGAGAAGCCATATTACCAGGTGAAGACCCCTATTTCTTTAGATGGATACCATCCCGATGTTGGAGGATTTAAAGGAGTGGGTTTAATTCAGCATGACTTCTCCGTCGATTATAATTTGTGGAAAAAGGCAAAGAAGGCTGTAGATTTAAATATAGAAAATTCAGAGAAGTCAGCTAGTAAATACAGTTATGGTACAGACTTTTTGGAAGCATATTTTAAATCTGGCAAACCCGAGGAAGCTCCAGCCATGTTCGTTCACGCAAGTTATCATAAATTTGTCCCTATAGATTTGTTTGAGGAAAAGGTTTACATTGGAAAGGATGGTAAGCAATTTAGGTCTTTCAAAAGCTCTATGATTCTCCAAAACTTTGACTTAGAACTGTTTGCATTTGAAAACCTACAGAAACATATTTGCATAGATAAAGACATCGAGTTTAGGTATATGACGAAAAAGGTTGGTGCTGACCCTGAAAAGTTCTTGCATATGTGTAAATATATGGAAGACAGGGTGTCCATGTTACGGGAAACGCACGATGAAGTTACTAACAATGTATCCTAATCGAAGTCCACATTATTTACAGTGCCTTTAGATGTACTCCCGCTACTACAATCGCGCCATATTACTGTATGAAGACACATATTTATGATTGTTACACCCTGAAGGTGTAAGACTACTGTACCTAGGTGTGCATATAATGCTTAGTGTGTGTAATATCCACGTTTGTAACTGCTTGGAATATGTACTAACGAAATACCCCTTTTATAATTGTTATCCGTTTTAGTCCGCTACTGTTGAACTGAAAAAAAAATGTGTTGATCAAAAGTCTTGAGACTCCTCAAATAAAGCAGCACATAGCACGCCTTCAGGTTAATAAACCCATGCAATAGTAAAGCTTAGGATGAGAGAGGAAAAGAATAGGTATACCAGCAACATTTTGACCTCTAAGTCGCCCTTCGATGTTACCGAAATTTGCAGGGTTAGGCTATCTCAAGCCAAGTTGATTAATAAAGAAGTCCACCTTTTATTAAAGGATGTCTCAGAGTTAAAACAAAAGTACGTCCAACAGTTACGAAGGATAGTTGCAATCCATGAAGATTTAGATAAGATACTTTACAATGAAATGATACAAACTGACGTTTTCACAGAGGACGAAATGACTAGAATTGATTTCGACTGGTTGGGCAATGTAAGGGAGCTGTGGGCCCATATTATCCGTGGGTTAAAGACGGAGATACACTTGAAGCATTTAGAGTATAAAAGTATGGAAAAAGATGTGCTTCCTCCTTTGCTAGATTTCAACACGGCTAAGGTAAATTGGAACGAAGTGAAGACTCTTCACCATGATTTGGCAAGGGTTGCCTCCAACCTCGAAGCAACAGATACACAACATTCTTCAAGGTCAGATTTACAACTGGAGTGGTCTGAGAAAGCACCAGATCTGTTAGAGGGTATTGAAACTCTCGACGAAAACAGGTTAGTATTACTGAAGCGCTGCCTCATGCAATATCAGAATTTAACGAGTGATTCTCTTCATTCCTGTCTCGATGAAAATGAAAAAGTTTTGGCCGCAATTTTGGAGTTTTCTCCCACCGATGAGATTGAAAAGTTTGCATCTGCAGCGGCAAGTTATTCTTTCGATTTTACTCCAACTTCCAATCGTGGCAAGAAGCCTGCAGGTACCCCATTATCCCAGCCTGCTATAGCTGGTGGTCCGAGGTCCCGGAAGTCATCAACGGCTTCGGCCATGAAGAATATGCTTGCAGACTCTTTCTCCGACTCTTCTAACAATCCCTCTTTGCACGCCACTAGGACTAGCAAGCTAAGGTCAAAGGTTGGCTCATTGTTTGGCAGAAGGAAATTGAAAAAATCTCCTCAAGTTCAGGAGACAGTAATAGCTGAGAGTGAGGGCTCATCATTATCTATTGAGAGAGCTAAGTCTGCTCCTATTTCAGAAGCTACTTCCAAACCCTCCTCCAAAAGAAGCGAACTGCCTGTATCTAAATCTGCGGCTGCCTCCTCCTCTCCTGGCAGTGATGCTACACCCCCAGTGGCGGAACTACAACCTGCAAAAGCTAATAAAGTCTTGTCAATTCACCAAGAGCCATTAAAGCCAAGGTTAAGGAATAATTATTCTTCTGAGCATGCAACAGCTAGCGATAACTTGGCGGAACATGACACAAGTGATGGTAACCCGGTAAACTCTAATGCCCTTGGGCAGCCAGTTAGGCAATCAATTCCAACCAATGTTTATGATGGTTCTGGGAATAGCCCTACCCTCAGTTCACCTTCCCAGGATAGTAATGAAGCAAGCAGTAATCAACCTCAGATAGCATTGCCCCCACCGAGGAAAACATACATGCAGAGCTCCCAAAAGATGAAGAAAAATTGCGATTCATTCCATGTGGACGATGATGGGGGCTCTTTTGATAAGGATAGTATATTTGAGTCACACCATATGCCGCTGCGCAGCTATTCAAGCTCACAAGACGTTTTCCCAAAAGCTAGGCAAGACACACATTCCAGCCATTTCAGTAACATGTCGAAATCTGAGCAGGATCGTTCTGCCGTCCGTCTGTCGTCATTTGCTTCAACAGGAACAGGAGACCTAAGGACGTTGAATCCTCAAATGACAGGCACTAACTTGAGTTTGTCTTTATCTCATGGGCAAGGTAATTCAATCTTCCAACATACCGAGCTAACTTCAACTGGTCTTAACTCTAGCGTTGGGGAAGTTATAAATGCCAAGTTTAAAGACGGTATTCTTGTATCTAGCCAGTTAATTGGTGAAATAGCTCTGAACTACTTTTCAGCAGATTATTCAGGTGACAGTGTCCCATTGGATATTAATCTTAAAATTATTTCGGAGCTTCCTTTTGAAAGATTAATTATTAATAATTTACTATTAGAGAAATCAGAGGCGGAAGATGAATTAGTTTACAGAGTTGACCCACAGCAAATATTCCACAAAACCATTGGGGCTGTAAAGTACTCCCTCCAGACATCAATGGTGCCTATCGTTATACATCCTGTGTGGAAGTTTGAAGAAACACAGGCTAGTGTCATGTTGACGATAAAATTTTTGCCTGCACTTCCCAAGGAAATAGATCAGTTGGTGTTAGAAGACCTGGTAGTTTCTGTTTCAATTGAAGATGCAGTAGCGAAGAGCGCTTTATCCAAACCGCAAGGGTCCTTTAGCAAAGAGAAAAAGCGTATTACCTGGCGTTTCAAAGAACAGGTGATTCTACGTCGCCACGGTGAGGAGAGGCTAATTGCGAGATTCTTAACGGAGGGTATCGCTAGAGAGTCTTCTAAGGGTGTGCAGGCAAGGTTCACTATACGTGGTACTCAACTTCCCGGAAAAATGAAGTTACAATACCAGGAGATAAGCTTAGATGACCCATTTGGTGCTGGAACGGCTGGGATATGGAACGAAGTTTCTACTTCGAGAACTCTCGTTGCAGGTTCCTATTATGGTCTCTCCGCATGAACATGCCGTTTTGTCACCTATAATATCTGTTAGTGCGTTTTTTTACCTACACAACACTCAGCTTGTTTGAAGGGAGCATATGTCACTATTTGATAAACCGCCAGAAGCACATATATATAACCTACTCTAATACATTTTAATATCCTATTATTATCCCAAATCTACGCTGTTAAGCTCGATTGTAACCACCGTCGCATATGTACTTCATGCTCAGCACTCTGACTCCGGCACCCTAGGTACCATATGCCATCCATACCATGATTCTGCATTTAAGGACGAGGTTGCAGTTGACAGCGGCACATCATCCATAGATTCATGGTCATTTTCATCACCTGTATCTAATAGTAGCAATTGCTTCATCTGCTGATACATTATGAGGGCCGGGGCTTTGCCTCTGGCATCCATTGAGCATCTTCTTAATGAAAGCTTCATTGGGAATATAGTGGGGATATCTTTATACTTTCTTTCACATTGCCGCGACCTTACTGAGGACCTTTCTTGCAATAGGCACGGGAGTAGTTCGCGCACAAACTTGGCTAACTGCGCAACCTCTGATGCATTTAAGCGCGATAAAGCCTCTGCTTCATACGACAATATCTTTCCTCGTTCCGAAGGTCTTGTAGCGCAACCACTTCCCTTGTGCACAACAGTGGGTTGCTCTTCCTCGATTCCCCATGACCTGGCAATAGATTTTACCCGTGAACTAAGATTGTCAACTGACGAAAGCTTAGGATACGATACATGACTCAAACACCAATCATCTATGATTTTGTCCTTACTTTCCTCATCAACCTGGGGTTCTACTCTTGCAACTGAATAGGCAGGCTCTCTTTCTCCATATTCAAAGCTATAATCACTAAGTATTGCAAATTCCTCTGACTTCACTTCAGTATAGTTTTGGTTTAGATCTTCCTCGCTCCCCGCCGAAGGCGCACCCTTATTCACCGTAAGCACTTTATTCAGAATATGTATATCCCTACTACCTTCAACGCCAAACTCCGTTAAATACGCAATACTGCCACTATCATGGGGGTCCGCTGTGCATTCTTCCTTTGCTTCAGCAAAAGCTCTTGACGTGGCTCTGCCTCTCCTTAAGTAGCTGTTAAGATTCATTAATGTTAAGTTTGATCGTTTATGCAATACAGCTCCCAGGTCTCTTTCCCAATATGAAATCCTAGTAATCAAATAGGAACTAATATAGCCCGGAGTGCTGTTTTTTATCTTTTGCTTACGTTATAGATGTGTTTGGCTCAAGTACCACTTCTTACTGAAGATACTCCGTAGTTGTGACTTTTGTTGCGAGACGGTACGACTACCAACAGTAAACGCACATCCTTATATAGAGAAACGAGACCAAAAAAGGAAGCCTAACTCACTACTAACTTATACGTGCGAAATCTAATACTATTCTATAGGATACTATGTATCCTTGTGACGAATAGCTGTAGTAGTGTATAGCACTGCCGTTTTGCGGTTCCGATAAGCGATGATAATATTGTCAGAAATCTCGTATAGCATTGTACGTTAACGAAGAGCGTACTCGACCCCCTTCAATATGTATATCTATATATGAATGTATCTACCTAGGAGCCAGCAATACTTCACTAGACAGCAAGTATGATGTTACTAGCGACTTATACAATGCCCTTGACCAATAGTAGTTTGCGTCATCGCTGATGCCTCCTTTAGATCCCGGTCATGTGATCTATCTCTCCATTGTCATAGTGTGTTACCCGGCTTCAAGCAGACGGTATTTCATTTCCCATCTTGTAATAAAAAATAAGAACGCAAGTTCACCAAATAGTACCATTTGCACATATCAATAGTATCATTTGCATATACCAATAAGTCTGCCGTTTCAAATATGAGCTTTTCCCGTCACATACGCCAGTTTCATGCCTCTGCTAAGAGCTTGAACTTTTCTAAGATGACAATTGTTGGACGTATTGGTTCGGAGTTCAGCGAGTACACTAGCGCGAACAACAAAAGGTACTTAAAATACTCTATTGCCTCCCAGCCAAGAAAGGATGGTCCAACGAATTGGTTTAATATGACAGTCTTCAACGACGCGCAAATTAACTTTTTAACACAATATGTCAGGAAAGGGTATGTTTAGAAATTAATTCAATAGATGATAGGTGGCTGTTACTAACATATGGAAATAGCGCTTTAGTTTATGTTGAGGCAGATGCTGCAAACAACAACTATGAAAGAGAGGACGGGTCCAAGGGCTACTCTTTATCCTTGATACAAAGTATGTTTAAGTTTAAGAATTTGCTTGCGTATAGCTAGCAACCCTCAGATGAGTGCTTGATACTAACTATTGAAACAGAGGAAATTAACTTACTAAAGAATGGTAAATTACCGGAAGATGCAGAATCCGCATGATTGGGGGATTGCGGTGCGGTGGATGGGACTTTAAGCATCGGCATGTACGCCAATCTTTGCTGTTGGCATATGTTTTCCTATAGTTGTTTATGATTGGGATTATCCTTCTTCACTGTGTAATTAGTTGTTAAATATGAATATCTTTAAGATGAATGTAAAATTATTGAAATATTTATACATGCTTAGACATTTCAGGTGACATATAGTTGTATTACAATTCTGTTTTATAATTCGAGCTCACATTTGAACATACAGGAACAAAATATGGAATATGAGAAACACACAAACTAAACCGGCACACACACAGCTAGTAAATGATAAATATGAGACGAGGAGTTTGGAGGCGAAGGTACTTCTCTTAGCGAGACCAGCTAGTTGTTATATTTACTTGGCCTATATATCATACCACACGAAATGCTAGTTTAGTTCCCTCACCTGTAAATAAAGACAGCTTATTTACCATCATCAGTTCAGCAGATTAAGAAGTAGAAGAAACGCCAGAATGTCCCTGCCGACTGCAACTTATTCATCTAGTTCCCACACAGAATATGTCTTCACTGTAGATAGGTCGCAGGAGCGCTGCCAATCAACACAAGGCACTACTACTGGCCCTTCGTCCTATGTGCTTGATGCAGGCCACATCGATAAGGATAGACCTAGCGATCCAAAGCTAGATGCAACAGGTCAACCTACATATCTTTCAAGACTTCGTATGGACCTTACCAGCCTACAGGATGATATTAATGAATTCCTTACCGCTCAAATGGAGGTAGATAAAGGTAAGAAAGCAAGAACGGAGAACAAAGAGAGAGAGAAAAGACTCCAAAGCGAGATAGATCAATTACTAGATGGTGGGGATGATGAACAGGAAGCTTGAACTATATACCTTTTGTATAGTATGTATTAGAATAGAAGTTTGATCTTATAGGACCGTTAGTTTTTTTTTTGACGGCTAAAGGTAAAAACCGAAGATGCGAGGAGAGCTAATATACATTAGCTACAAAATCAGTATGTGGCATGGCTCAAGGCTGCATACTAATATTGCGTGAAGATTCAAGGAAGCATTGGTGTCTTAGTTTTTAGTGGCTAGCTAAACATGGGACTACGAGACAAAATGTTCGACGCGGGAGGCAATTCGTCTTATTTAGAGGAAGATGAGGTCGACTATCCTGAAAGTAGAGTGAATGAGCGCCGTTTGCTGCTGAAGATTGATATTTTCGTCTTATCTTTTGTCTGCTTACAATACTGGATAAACTATGTGGACCGTGCAAGTTTCGGGAACGCCTATGTAAGTGGTATGAAGGCTGATTTAGGCCTACATGGAAATGACTTTAATGTTATCAACACTTGCTTTATGGTCGGTTACATCATTGGCATGTTGCCAAACAACTTAATCCTACTGGTTGTACAACCTCGAATTTGGCTCAGCTTCTGCACTTTTTCATGGGGAGTGCTAACACTAGTGCTATATCGCGCAACATCTTCCAGATACTGTTGTGTGGTCCGCTTCTTCCAGGCACTGTTTGAAAGTTGCACCTTTAGCGGCACTCATTTGATACTGGGTTCATGGTATAAAGAAGAAGAATTAGCGATCAGAAGCGCTATTTTCACGTCTGCTGGTCTAGTAGGTTCAATGTCGAGTGGGTTTATGCAAGTTTCCATACACAACGCACTTGACGGACATGCAGGTCTAGCTGGATGGAGATGGCTATTCATCATTGACTTTTTAAT
Source organism: Eremothecium coryli CBS 5749 (assembly GCA_000710315.1). NCBI lineage: Eukaryota > Fungi > Ascomycota > Saccharomycetes > Saccharomycetales > Saccharomycetaceae > Eremothecium > Eremothecium coryli. Next base: position 743,363 of record AZAH01000003.1, read on the forward strand.
AACTGTTCCAATTGCAATATATGGGTTTTTGTGCTTTCCTGGCACGCCTGACCATAACAAGAGAGGCGCCCACTCCTTTCTATTTGGCAAAGATGAACTTCGCTATGCTAAGTACAGGCTTCCTCCACGCGACAGCACCGCGAAACTGGACAGGTCTGTCTTTGGTAGAACCTTGGGCCGCTGGCACATCTGGCTTTTTAGTTTACTGTGGGCGATGGGCGGTGAAAACCTCTCTTTTGCATCTAATGTAACCTTCTCCTTATGGTTGACTGATCGCGGATATACTCTAGGCCAACGTAACCAATATCCTGTTGCTATATACGCCGTAGGTATTGTTGCATCTTTGTTGGCCGCCGTTTACCTCCGACACTGTCACTTCTCTAAACATTGGCATATTGCTATCTTTATCTCAGTCTGCATGACTATTGTTTCCATTATGATCAGGGCAGCGCCACTGCGAGCACCTGTGATGTTTACTGCCCAATATATTGGAGGTATAGCGTATGCTGGCCAGGCTGTTTTCTTTGCATGGGCAAATGTAGTCTGCCAACAGGATCTTCAGGAGCGTGCTGTCGTTCTAGCTACTATGAACATGATCTCAGGCTCCGTTAACGCATGGTGGTCATTGCTATTCTACGACGTTACCACCGTACCGTATTTCAAAAAAGGGTGCTACGCTATGCTAGGAACTAGTATTGCCAGCGGAGTCCTAGCAGTCGTTGTGCGTATTTTGCACTTGAAAGAACAACCTAAGATCACATATGCTGTACCGGACGACATTCCGGATAACGCTCTCGAGGACAAGGAGCCTAAAGAAGAGGATATTGTTACATAGGGTATATATACTTGACTTCAAGTTAAGAAGGCCCATCCTCCTCCCCACCTCTTATCCCTCTATGTACACTTTCATTCATTTGGACCCGTTCTATAAACCCTTTGTTACCGTTTGAAGTGATATGTGTACGTCTAAAAATAAGTTTTAATCAATAATTGGATTAACTCTGTTGATAGTAGTGAGAACAGGAGAAGTCAGTTTCAGTGCGTTAGCTCTAAACTGTACACAGGCCTGCTAAATCGTTTACACTGAATCCATAACACCTGAATTTAGGCTAATAGCTACTTTTGTTTCCAATTGGTGTTTGTTAAGAGTAATCCATCCGATCGTTATGACGCTTAAACCGAAACCAAATGGTTTCTTAAGGTCGCTAAGCACGTTATATCATAGAGCATTTGACTTACGATCCAGTATGCTTAAAAGAAGGAGGCGTTCTCAGATGGTCACAGGGATTTTGTCCACCTTCGCTCTTTGTTTTATATACTTTATCATATTAAGATGGGCATTTGGATCAAGTCCCCCTTCGCCTGAGTTGCCTGCGCTACATGGACATTATCTTCACACGATTCAAGCAAAAGAACCCTACATTTTCCCCTCTACCGAATATACTTCATTTCTCAAGGAGAAGGGGTTGAATGCTTTATTTGTTCTGAGGATTGACGAGCTTCATAATAGTCGACTTGTATACACGCCGAAAGATCTTCCCTGGAGCGAAAAGGTGAAGCAAGATTCAACTGATTCGGAGCAAAAGGCTAAACAGTCCTTTCTTGATAATGGTAAGTATGTTTATCACAAACCTTCTACAACTCCTGAAGTTGTCATTGTTTCTCTAGTTGATTTCCAAAATTATGACAGACAAACCATTATTCAAATAATTGAGAACAGGTTGTCATATGCACGGCAGATGAATTATGGTGTATACATCCGCTGGGCCCAGGAATTCATTCCAGCCGTTGAAGTCCAAAACGTTGAGGAAAGCTATGAATTCATGAAACCACTTATCATGAGAGCTGCAATGTTTGCATTCCCTCATGCGAAGTACTTTTGGTTCGTTGACAAAGATGGTTTGATTGTGGATCATAGATTTTCCTTGAAAGATCATTTGCTCTCTCCTTCAGCACTTGAAGGAGTCATTTTGAAGGGCACACCTATCGTAAAGGGCTCCAACATCAAAACTTATTCGAAGGTTTCACTCAATGATATCAGTATTATTTTGCCTCAAACATCAGCTGGTGAAATTGAGACCAATTCGTTTGTTATTGCTCCCACCTTATATGGGAAGGCATTCTTGGATTACCTCTCAGATCCGCTTGTGAGAAACTATCGTTGGAAGGACTTTGGTGAAAGTATTGGGCATTTGTTGCAATGGCATCCCAAGATTCTTGGAAGGACAGCTTTAATTTCACCAAAGATCATATCAGCTAACTTCAATCCACAGCTAGCCAGCCAACAAAACGCTGGCGAAACTGATTCATACACAGAAGGTGACGCTGTTATTTTGTTTAAGGGCTGTCACGAAAGACAGTCGTGTGCACATGACATTTTAGAATATCGAGCAAAGCTAAAGGAATAACAGCGTTGATTTATTCTTGCATTAGCCGTGATGCCGGTATTTCCCTCAAGTAGCAGGAAGAGGAACCGGGGATCTTCAATAATCTGTCACTTCTAGAATGTTGCTACGAGTATGGTTAACCTCTATATAGAATTTTACAGAAGAGCTTAACTAATACATATCAAAGTAGGTCGCGATTAGTGATATGATATAAACTTTGCACGATATTATTGTTGATAGAGGTGAACCGAGTGGCTCGCGTTGCGAAACTTGTTAAACAATAGTTGCATAGCAGGAGGCACATGCCAACTATTGTCCGGTGGTACAAGTTCGTGTGGCACTACTAAGCTACCAGAAACTAATGACTCTGAGCATTTAAAGCGAAACATTGAGATGGCACTTCTATAGATAAATTAGATCTATAATTTTAAATAGAGATCTTTATTCTGCACTGCATGAAGCAAGGTTCGTATTCTGAAGACTTACATGAATGCAACTGGGTTAATATCCGCTGAACGAAACCATAGCCGGGCATTGTTTGTCTTGCGCCAATACCTAGAATCTGTCACTAGGCCTCCTTTGCTAAAACAAAATCAATATTACTGTTATTCGCCAAGGCTAGAAATAATCACTACAATCCTGCAATCCTTAACGCGTCAATACAATTTATTGGTAGAAAGCTTAAAGGAAAAGAACAGCCACGATGTACAAGAGCGTATAAACCAGTGGGTACAAGGTAAAAAGGGCGTGTCTGAAAGCTATTGCCTTGTGCTGACAGGCTGCTTGGAGATGATATTTGATTCTAAGCTTTCTAGGTCTCCTCTGCGACTAAATTCAGACATGTTACAGTATACCTTGAACCTTTATTCAACATTAAGAGCCTCTTCTGCGGCGGTTAACACTAAATTGGAACGTGTGATATATATATTTGAACGCAGTTTCATTAATAAATGGAATTATCTCTGCAGTTCAACAGTACGTTTTAATCGCGTTAGGGATATATTTTCAAGTGGCTATCCTCTGGTACCATCGCCACCATTTAGTCTTCTAAATGTCGCCAAACGTGGATACTTTTGGCTTACTACAAAAGAATTCGGTTTTCAAAATCTTTTGGTAGAGGTGTTCCTCATGAAAGATGAAGAGTTACTAATATTCAAAGTGAACTCTCAAAGGCTACCGTGCCAGCTAGATGAAGCGAGAAATGTTTTACAAGATTTCATTTCTGGAACTCTGAAGATTAAGGATGCAGGCCTTTCTTCCCTGTTCTGCAGCTTCAAAAAAGCTACTTGTGCTGTTAGAGCAGAAACGGCCAATGGTGTGACACTTACCTCTCTTTTGGGGAATGATTTTTCCCTACAGCTCATTGCACTCAAACCAAAGACATGGGAGGATTGGCGTCCAGTGTTCGTGGAGTTATTTAGCATTCCAGCTTACAATAAGAAGGCTTTTAGCACAAAAGTCCTGCTTAATGGTGAAAGTCACAATTTCCAGGACACACCAATAGTTGGAGAACAGATATGCCGTACACTTTCAGGTGACACATCAAAGCCGGAAGATTTGCATACGATTTCAAGCACATCCACGAAAGACAATATTAGTATCTCTTCTTTAGAGTCAGAAACAACTTCACAGCTCAATGTTGCAAGTATTAGGTTCAGCAAGGCCGTTAAGGGATCGGCGCTGGAGGGATATGGACATAAAGTTGAGTTATCCCCTGTATGCGAACAAAATAATGCCCTAATTGACCCGTTTAGAGATTTTGAAATGAAAGTTACCGCATATACACCTCATCTACCACAAAGAAAGTCTTCTGTTTTCAGTAAACTCATTAACCAAGTCAATCCCGTGTCAGCGTTGAAAAGGAGGAATACTAAAACCATATTCAATTTTCTAGACAGCTCAGAGTTGATGCCTGAAGCCTCGATTTTTGACTCAGAAGAGCTGCAAGACGCATATGAGCACACTTATTATTATAAGGAGCTTTCGAACTTACCTAATAAGATGGATCTTCAGCACGGTCATGTATTATTCAGAGGAAACGCTTGGCTGGCTATATTTACAGGGAAAAGCTGGTCAGCATTTTCCAAAGATGTGTGCCAGGTAGTAATCGTGCGATCACAGTTTTATGAGCATTTTTGCGTTGTCCGCCATCCCACACGCCCTCTGTATCAACTTATTTTGAAAATATCATCTGAATGGATACTAAGCAGGAGTTACAAGGAGATCCATATATATTTCAGAAAGTATGATTGCATAGCCAATGCATACCCTCATGAAATTACTCAGTTAAGACTAAAGTGCCGGCAACAGGAAACCCTCTCAAAAACTCTGGATCAATGTATTAGTTGTAATGGTACCCCTTCCTCCTTACGCTATGACAGTCCTGGAACAATTGCACTTCCTCATGCAGTTAAAGTGAGGGCAGATGAAAGGAGCAGCACAGATATAGCGCTAAACGGCACTTCAATTCCAGATTTAGAAAATTCGAAGTTTACTGAGTTTATATCAAACTTGAAGGTTCGAATGCATGAATATGAATCAAGGATTGGGTGGTGTCTCAGGAATGAGGGCAGTTTGGATATATATTTACAAGATTGCGATTCTTATTTTATTGGATATAAGTTCGAATTTCGCGCGGAAATGGGGGATAATAGAGTGTTTTATGCACCTGTTGGTGAAATCAAAAAATTGGGTACGGATGGCATCCTAGTTAAGAGACAATTCTTCCAGTTGAAATCAGAAAAGATCGCAAGCGAAGTGTTTGCTCTACTTACATCAATAGTCTAGATGAGCAAATATTTGCCGTAGGTTACCTCACTCTGAAACGTTGTTAGTGGCAATCATACTATTATTGGGAACTTTTATAATCATTCTTTGTATGCCACGATTGCCGCGGCTATGATATTTCTTCTAACGTCACGTTTGTCGACATCGTGTGTATCTTCAACCTCACCCCACCTTTCAACTTGATGGATGGTTTCCAAAGTAGCCGCTTGCGCGATTTGCTCTACTGTGATAGGAAGTATATTATCATGGGAAGCTTTATTTTGCAATAATAACATGCCGCATATGAAGGATTTGGTTGTTAAAATCGTCTTTTCTAGAATAGCCAAATCCCACATACTCAAACTATTCATATATAGCCTAGCAGCCTCTTTTGTTTCTTCATTTTGCTCGTTACCTCGCAAACCATGGATATCTGCATCTAAGATCTGCAACTTAACTGTTTTCCCACTAAAAGCACCAAGCCATTTCTCCACTGCAGCAATGATAGGAAGATAAACCCTTTCCTGTGACCTTCTCAAGGCCCCCTCGTACTCTGCCTTTGGAGAGAAACATAGTAACGTGTCAGTATCAAAATAGCGCAAGAGCCCTTCACAGATTGCTGCACGATTACCACCAACCTTAGCTACCAAGTCTGCATCAACTCCGGGCTTACTTGTCAATTCCAAATCTATACAACGTGATATAATTGATGTTAAGGGCAATGAATGTGGTTTAATACCCAAAGCAGGAAGATTGGCCCATTCGTCACGTAACATATGTGCTAGGATCGTCCGCTCCATTGGGATACATAACGGATTCCCTAATGGAGTACGGATAGGTTTCTTATCTATCTGGATAGTAATTCCAGATGCATCTTTTTCGATCGATATTTTGTCCCAAAACTTAGTTAGCGTCTTCGATAACCTATTCGTTTCTGTTTTCAAATTATTCTCTACTGAGCGATCAATGCCGAGCGGTGAAGAGACATGTTTTGAATGAAGTGCTCTAGAAGTGCTCAGCAAGAATCTGCAGCTAGTTTTATAACTCATCATTAATAGCTAACGTAGTTGGTGTTATAATTGGTTGAAGTCGCAATTGACGTTGAAGTTTATTTCTCAACGTGCACTATCAAAAAAATGACAAATTCGAAAATATATATATTCCGAAAACAATCATTATACTTTGGTGGCTGGCTATGCTAAACACACTAAGGACTAAATAGATAATAAGCAGACTAATGGATGGGAATTTAGTACAGGAAATAGCGGCTACTGTCCGTGTACACAAAGCACAATTGGATATGCTGAATGCACACTTAAACCAGATGCAACGACAAAAGAAAGTTGCACAACTAACTGAAGAAGAAATAGGGTCCTATCCCGTGGATACTATCTGGAGATCATGTGGGAAGATGTTCATCTTACAGGAGAAGCAAAAGTATACCAAACAACTTTCCAAGGAGCAAGTTATGATACATGAACAGATTCAGGCGCTAGAGACCAAGAAACAGTATTTGGAGACCTCTGTCGACAAGGCCGTTGAGGCGCTCAACAAAGCTGTTGGGCAGCAATGATCTCCCACGGTACACAAGCGATGTATACGGCTACCTCAGATATATACGCCCTTCTCTACTTATTGATAAACCGGCAATCTTCCGTTTCTATGAGCAATTCAAAATAACGCAGGGAGGCTCTGATCACACTGCGCTGTAACCACCCCTCGACGCGGAGCTGCTGCCAACAACTTTCCCGAAGACTTCCTTTGCAAAGTCAGGTAATGATGCTACCAATGAAGTAGAGCGTTCTACGAAGTCTTCACGGAAATCCTGGATGCCTTGGTTTCTGGTATTCATGTATGACGCCACTAGTAGGATTATTAATGTGAATAGCACTGTATAGATGAAAATCCACGTGATGAAAGACGCAATCCTGGACCCTTTGCCCTTAGGCGGACTGCTGGTATTGTGCGAGATACATCCAGAGGGCCCTCGTAAATTCAACTGCATATAATCCGTTGATCTGGAGGAAGAAACACGAACATCGGCTTCCGTTTCTTCACACTCGTAATTTACTGTCACAGACAACAATTCGTCACCCCAACGTATATCTGTGAAACGAACGCTAAGACCAGATCCTTCTTCGCTCACTGCGAGCTTTTGTGTATCCTGTATTTCAATCATTTCGCTTACAACCGCGCTTGATCCTGGCGGATTAACCACCTTTTTATAGCACATTAGGTCCCCTTTTGAGCACCATCGTGAAGGAGTTTCTACACTCTTGCACAAATCAATAAACCATACTTCTTCAGTGGTAGATGGAGGTGTTTTTCGTTGATAACTTACCTCAACAACATGCTTATCAACATTGTATCGAGACAATACTGGGTGCTCTGAACACTTAAGTGCCAAGCCGAACTTTACAAATAGCGCTAATGACCTTAGTAATGGACCTAGTTTCATTTCAACCCTCGCTAATGTTTCAACCAGATTATTAATAAACTTAGGTATGTCTAGTGACTGCTTAGTACTGTAGTACAAGTAGATTCAAAGGGGTGATTACAATACATTCGAGATCCTATCGGCAATTTCATACGACGGTAAAAATGCATGACTGCTAAACCCACACACCCAAACAGAGCATCCGTACACATGAAAACCAATATTAATGAAGCGTTTGATACGGATGGCAGCGTTTGGCGGGAAAATATTCAGCCCAGTAGGCAGTGTTGTCCAGGCGGAGCTTCAGCCTAGCAGTTGGCGGCCTTGGTGGCGTGGGCAGACCATCTCCCTTCGGCGCGTGTGCGAGCGGACCCGCCCACTCTCAGCAACCTTGCTTCGCCTCTCGCTGCACACTCACTGGGGCATTACCATACAGACTATCCCAGATGTAGAAAAATACATTCAAACGTTGTGTTCCATTAGACACTGCTATAGATATAGACACAACCGACGTAAAAATGGCTAGATACGGTGCTACCTCCACTAACCCTGCTAAGTCTGCTTCCGCTCGTGGTTCTTACTTGAGAGTTTCCTTCAAGAACACCAGAGAGACTGCTCAAGCCATCTCCGGTTGGAACCTAGAGAAGGCTCAAAAGTACTTGGACCAAGTTTTGGACCACCAAAGAGCTATCCCATTCAGAAGATACAACTCTTCTATCGGTAGAACTGCTCAAGGTAAGGAATTCGGTGTTACCAAGGCTAGATGGCCAGCTAAGTCTGTCAAGTTCATCCAAGGTTTGTTGCAAAACGCTGCTGCTAACGCTGAGGTATGTTATTAATGTTTTGTTGAATAACGGGCGATTGATGCTATAGTTAACACTTGTTTATGGCATGAGCTTGTTTCTATTGAAGATAATTTGAGTTACTAACATAATTTAAACAGGCCAAGGGTTTGGACGCTACCAAGTTGTATGTTTCCCACATCCAAGTTAACCACGCTCCAAAGCAAAGAAGAAGAACTTACAGAGCTCACGGTAGAATCAACAAGTACGAATCATCTCCATCGCACATTGAGTTGGTCGTTACTGAGAGAGAGGAGGCTGTTGAGAAGGCTGCTGAGAAGAAGGCTGTCAGATTGTCTTCCAGACAAAGAGGTAGATTGGCTGCTCAAAAGAGAATTACCGCTTAAATTTCGTGATTTTTGCGTGTTCTGAAGCAGGTTTACAATTTAACTCATCTAGTATATCTTTGTTTGATAGCGCTTACCATTTCACTGTATAATCTAACGTACAAAATATGCAAATAACCTATTTGAGATGCATGTAGCCTGTGAACACATTAAATTGACTGTGTGGTTGTATATAGTACGGGGGTTTCCGTATGTAGTAAGGAATTCGTAATGTTCTGTTTTATAAAGGTTGTGGTGGAAACTAGGTGGTAAGATGTGACCATTATTGCAGCCCGATACTAGTTTTAGTATCTTCTGTTCGATCAATAACATATAGTGACATCAACAAGACTAACGCGTGAAGGCCCAAGCAGTAAAACATGAAAAACATACGCGTTGCCTTGGTTGCCAAGACTGCATTCGCAATGTTGAGGAATATACGCTCTAAGGGCGACATTTTCTTCTTTTTATATCTTAATCTCTCTCGTTTTTTAAAGTCTGCCAATGGATGCAACGATTCTTCGTACTCAGCAGCATACTGTGCCTCAACATCATTGTTGTCCGATGGAAGAGAACCACCTCTGTTAGCGTTGATATTACCATACGAAGATAGGTACCTGATACGTTCATAGAGCTTATGGTTATCCTTTTTCAACTTACCAATCTCTGATTTGAGTTTCCCTTGGTCAAGTGCATTTTGCTTTAATTGCCTTTCAAGTTCCATATTCTTACTGCGCATCCTATCTCTTTGCTGCGTCACAATAGGCAAAATTGATCTTGTCGATGAACTTGGCGGTACCATCTCACCTTCTTCCGGAATGCCAAAAATCGAACTAGTGGGTGATATCCTCCCAACGCGGTTGGTCACCTGCCTACTCATCCCTGACATTATACTGGTGGTGTCGCTGAATTTGCTGCTGACATCTTCAATCTTTCCAAGATCCGCCTCTAGCTTGGAATTGAGAGATTCTAGCTCTTCTAGCTGTTTCTGCAATACAGAGAGGCGGTTACACAGAGATTTGTTCTCCATCTGCAGTTCTTGATTCTTGCCACGTAGCTCAACAATATTGTTCTGCAGTTTCTTGTTAGTAGTAATCAATGTTGTCTCAACACCGGTATCATTTGATGCTCTACTATTTTGGGTGGTATCATTATCACTGCTATCATCTGCATCATCCATTGCACCGAACTCTATCCTTTTTAAAGCAACCAATTCTTCTTTAATTTGTTCATAATCTGCATAGCCTGCTAATTTTCTCCTAATGCTAGTAAACTCACTCTCATAAGTTACTAGCTTTTGCTGTAAAGACCTTTCATTTTCAGCTTTAGATTTGACCAATTCTTCCAAGGAGGCCTTTTCACGTTCTAAGGATGCAACTAATAGAGCATTTTCACTTTCCAGTTGGTTAATCTTGAGATCTCTGGAGTAAACTTCCGAATCCTTGTCGGCCTGACTGGTTGCTTTCGCCAGCTTGCCGCTTAGATCTTCATTTCTCCTTTCTAATTCTAACACACGTAATTGCGTTGATTCCAACTCATGAGACAAAAGCTCCAACTCTGCCGATTGAACATGATTCGAAGAACTTTCTGCACCATATTCCTCTACAGGAACATCTTTATCGCCGAGTTCCGATTGCCTTGAAAGTTTGGATTCCAATACCTTATTGCTGTTTTTTATGTTTTCTAACTGCTTCATCAACTCCTGCTCACGGTGGTCCCAGTTACGCTCTTTCTCTTCCCATTTTGAATTGAGCTCCTGCTCCTTAGCAATAAGTCTCTTGCTCAGCGTCTTAGCGGTGTACTGTTCCAGTTCCAACAGACGTTCCTTAAGTTTGTCATAATCTGCCACCTTTGCTAGTCGATCTTTTAGGGCCTTATTCTCCAATTCCACTTCCTGTATGGTGGCCTTTCCTTTCATCTCATCAACAGAACTCTGCAATAACGGCCTGGGGTCAGGAGCCTCACTGAGCTTACCATATATTTCAACCAACCGTTGTTCAGAGTATTTAGATCTCGATGTGAGCGTGTCAATCTCCACCTGATATTGCTTTATAATTTTATTCAGCTGGGCAATCTTAGCATCATTTTCCAACTTCTTAAATCTCTTTGTCTCTAGAGCCAGGTTCTTTCTAGATTCTAAAGTTTTAGATTCTAGTCTCTTAATCTCTAGTATACTGTCATCTAATGATTGCTGCAGATTAGGCAAATCCGCTGCTTTCCAGATTTCCAATGCATGCTGGAAAACAGAGGTACTATTTGAAGTCATCTTAGGAGAGAGTTGAACTAGCAAAACCCATAAATGTCCTACTTCTTGTGATATGAGCTGTTTATGCCAATGTGATGGTTATTCTACATACTTTCCCCTTGGTTTGAAAAAGCTAGGTGGCGTTTATATCTCTATATACGTGACAGCTAGCGAGGATGTTGAAGGAAAATATTAATATAATAATAATAATACAGGGAAATATTTATCACTGGAATAAAAGCATTCGCATTTTAACATTTTGACGCTTACTTTACAGTTTGACCATAAGCCGAGGGCACTAGATCTGACCAGTTATTGGTAAAATAGCTGCAGAGTAACACAGCTGTGAATTATAAATCAGCCAGACCAATAGCGGTAGAACTGTGGGGCATCGATAGAGACTGGTTTTACACTTGGCTCATCAAATGGAGCAACGCTACCTTCTAAGGGCATAGTACCTGGTGTCTGATTGGCACCATTCGAAGCCACGTTGGGCGTAACATCTGGAGCTGGCCCTATCGAAAAAATAGGGGGCGTCATCATTAGTTTGCGTAGGGAGTCAATATTCTCCTTCAGTTTAACAGGATCCTGATGCTCATTTAGCAGTTGGTCAAACTTTTCCAGCAGCGTTACAGCATGTCTGGAAAAGGCGAATCTTTGCACCAAGATTTCTTCTTGTTGTTTCTGTATAGACTTGCGCTCCAGTTCCAATGACTTTTCCATTGTATCCAATAGCTTCAGCTTCAGTTCCACCTTTTTCATTTGCACATTTATTATATCATTCGAGATCGAATTCAGCTGCCTTTCTTCTTGAGTAGCAAAAACATGGGAACGAACACCGATACTTGCCACAGCTGCCTCTGTGGTCTCTTTGACAACATCGCTAACAGATTCTTCAGTTTGTTTCACCACCTGGGGTTCATGTACATTCGTATCCTTGTCTTTTACATCCGTATTCTTTTTCTCATCAGGTTCCGCGTCGTCCGTTGCTGTTTTCGCAGTTTCTAAACCAGTGGGGGTTGGCTCGGCATCCTTCACTTCTGCAGTGTCAGACCCAGCATCCTGCTTTTGCTCTACCTCTTCCAAGGTATGAATTGCTCTTTTAGTCATTGAACGGACAACTTGAGGATCGACCAGACCCAATAAGAATGCCAATGTACTCATAACAGGATTATCCGCTTTACTAAAGGGAAGGTGTGCACCGTACTTTAACGGACCAAGATTATCTCCATCTTCTAGGAAGGTGTCTTCTATGGGGAGCTGGATAAAACGCAGGATACATTGTTCTGGTGTTTTATTACCGACATCCTTAGCAATCTGCATCCAGTCAGCTCCATGTCGCTGCAGTGATTTTAAGAGTTTAGCCAATTCTTCTTTAGTCCATCCCTTATCAATCATTTCCTGCAGTTTGGGTTTCTTGGGGGCTTTTGAAAGACCTGACGAGTCTGTAGCACACGTCCGTTTTCCATTCTGCAAAGACTCTGTTTCCTCTTCCTTCTTGATTTCTGCATCATTTAAGTCGGCTGAAGGGGGAATAGGATCCCGCAATTGAGTCATCATCTTCTTTAACCTAGACATATCCGGTACCTGAACTGCTGGTTTATAAGATTGGAAGGGAAAAAGACCCCTGGGTGCGTCATGTCTTGTGGAATATTCTCCTGTGAAGGGAGGCTCTACAGCTTTAGGTTTATCCTTTGCATTCACTTGGTAGTTTATTAGTCCCCACTTCGACAAAAACTTGTGTACACGAAAGATAGATCCAGCATCACCGCATAGGTTCCTTCTCGCTGATGTGACGGTGAAATACTCATTTGGATTCAATCTGTAAGAATTCACCATGAAGTTGCGATACTTCACATATACTTGGGGGGTTTTAGACGGAATTCTGTTCGTAAAAAACTCTGGTAGTGACTTTTTTTCTATTTCATGGATCTTGTTCAGATGGAACCACTTCGCATATGAAGGAATAACAATCTCGTGGGTCTGCGGAATGACAAGCTCACGCTCATCTTCTACTTTAGGTTGCGAGACTTCTCTTCCGCCTGGTGACTCTTTCTTGTAATTTTCCGTTGGCGTCCTAGCCTCTGTCAACTCATCGCCGGTAGCCTCTTCGCTAGAAGCCGCAGCTACCCCCTCCCTATCCGCAGGAGGTGCCTCCTTCTCCACTTCCTCATCATATTTCGTATTGACCCCCTCTTCCACAATACCAAGATCCGCATCCCGCCCCCTTTCCTCTTCTTCCACCTCTACACTTGCTTCATTCTGTTCTCCTGTATCCTCCCCCTCCTCATTCTCCCCCATTGCACCTCCTTCCCCTGCTTCACATGCGTTACCCTCTTCCACCTCCCCTGTTAAAATCCCTTGCATCTCTCCTAGTTCCTCTAAATTGTCATCTGCAAATTCACTCTCAATACCGTCACCCACCACCAATGCATCATTCACATCTGTGCTGAACTCTTGTACATCATCCCCCAAACTATCTATACCCTCCATAACGTCTAAGTCATATTTTTCTTCCATTTCATCTTCACCTTTCCCACTATCTTGCGCTTCTACTTCATTACTATATCTCCCGTCTATATTCTCCTCTTCCTTACTTTGTTCGGAATCGGTACCCATTTCTCTCGATACACCGCTGGACACGACGCGATTGTGACAAACAAATCGTGTTCCTTCTTCCAGCCTAATATTCCAGTTTGCTGCAGTCTGTATCGATCGATTACAGCCTTACGTAAAAGCAAATTGTATGTGGATGGGTGCTCTTACGTTGCTCTTACGCCCTATTTTGGCCCTTTGATGTTGTTGCTTTGGATGGCAATTTCCAAACTAGTATACACGGACTAAAGAGAGAAAACATATATCGCGAAGCACGAAAGATATACATATCATAGTGTACGACAGACTCCCCTCGAGATCGCGTTTGACAGATTTACAGTTTCGCTCGAGATTGTAGCGTATAGGTGAATATTAGCCACGGTGGTGTCGTTACAGGTACGAAAAAGAAACCAAAAACTCGGAAAAATGTCCGACGTACCTGTGTCACAGAAGTATGCCCTACAGCTTCCAAAACTTGAGACGAGGTAATTGAATGCTCCTGTGTTTTTTGTGCTAAAGTAGCTAATAACATCGCCAGGTAGATATTTTAACATATAAGAGTTGTCGTTTCAACGGGCATTTATTTGCTATGAGCTTTCGAAATGATATAGAGATCAAACTTTTTTTTTTAAAAATAAGGAGGCCGAGTATAACATAAGCTGCCACAGCCGCAGGTAGGAAAGAAGGTAAAAGAAACTGTATTTTGTCACCGCAGGTTTCACAAAGGAAGAGCTATTAATAAAAAAAAAAACCCGTAAGTTCACAAAAAAATTAAGCATTTACTTAGATTCAATCACTTTTTAGCAACGCTGTACAAGTTTTGAAGGTTGCGGACATGAACGGCTCTGTACTGTTTTTCTTTTTAGCTGTGCTAATTAAGTCGGTAGCTGCTGATGTGGCAATGGTATACCCAACGAAAGGTAGTGTATTTTCCGGAGCTTCGGGACCATTCAACGTTAAAGTAGGATGGCGTGTACAGGATCATCAATATCCACTGCTGGATGACATAAAAGTATACAACGTGAGCTTATGCGCTGGGCTGCCTCAAAATCTAGTTTGTCTCGGAGTTATAGCGCAGGATGTGCTCCCAAATCAACTAAAGAAGGATGGTGAAGTGTACTATGTAGAAGCTGAAGTAGATCCAGGATACACTACTGACGGGGCTTATATCATACAAGTTACGGCGAACGCAGGGGTCATGGGCTACACAATTACATATTCTGAGCGGTTCTACTTGACAGACATGCTGGGAAGTCGGCAAGGTTTGGATACAAGTATGCACGATGTGACCCCGTATCCTGAAATGCACATTACAGCAGATGCGTCTGGTAAATCAATCAACACGGACGAAATTTATGCAAAAACAGAATATTCTAACCAAACATGGCCGACACGTTTTGCCCCGATGCAGCCTGAGCCGCCTATGAAAATCACAGCGACAACCTGGATGCGCCAGTTCCCGGTTTCCACTGTAAGCTACTTCTCTACCTTAGTCAATAGTGCCGACAAGCTTACTACAATAACAGTCAGCAGGACGTATACTTTGTCCCACGTTGCCAATACAGCGTCACCTGCGCCTTTCCCAAGAGCGAACGGTGGTTGGTACGACCGAAAGGACAAGATGGCAAAACCATCTACTAGGAAAATAAACTTAAGCAGAGCATCTTCTATTTCAAAAACTAAGTGACGATCAACAAATAAATTAACTATTTTTCCTCATGTGCTGCCTTAGTTCGCAGCTAGCATTACCAATTCGAAGGCATCCTGTCTCACCATGATACATTCATATGCACAGATGCCCCTTGTCATTATTCATCACGCGGTATGAACAGAAGCATAAAACATGGCGCGTGCTATATTTAGGAACCACTAACTGAGTTTTGGTACGGTTTCTGGTTCCTTCACTATGTATTTACTTGTCACTATCTGGATATTTACCAATCATCTTATGTACAGCTGTAGGAAAGCCCGCATCTTTTCAAACGTCGCAGCTAACCCGAAGAGAAATACCTGTTGAATTTTCCTGTTACCTACATAAAAAGTCAACACTAGACGCGCATAAGCTAATACAGATCATTAATAAATCTCCGGGAATTTAGAAGCTAGTTGCTGAAGGGCCACAACACCGGTTATACTGAGTTCATCCCCTTCCTTTAACGGTAGTTCTAGCGAGTCTAGCACTAAAAACCCCACATCGCCACTGTCGTTAACACGACAGACGAATTCATACCATTGGCCTATCTTGAAGCGCGTAGTTTGAGACGTACGCACGGGTGATAGCGTTACCATTTCTTGGTTTGTTGTAGGAGATTGGATTGTGATCTCATCTTGCGCAGGTTGTGACGCCACTTTACCAATTAGGCGAAACACGGAATATGAGCTGCTACCGATCTGCGTAGGATCGAGGCGTGGTGTGTGATGGGACATTGGCTTGCTTCGAAACTGCTACGTGTTGTACATTAGTTATGAGTTACGTGCTTTTACAAGATAGGAAAAATACGTTCGATTTCACATTCACGTGACCGGATCACGTGCCACCCCTTTTCGGCTAGGGAACTGCTAGTCCTTGCGGAGTGCTGGTATTTTTAGCCCCTAATGTTTCATAGACTAACTTAGCTGATGTAAGCTAATCTCGGAAAAGCAGGAAGAGAAGCAACTACTGCCTCTCATGTATGTAAAACAATAGTTGCTCTCTCTTGTTTTTGGCCTAAGGGTAGCGACTATTGCTGCATGATTCCGTTGGAGTAGTTCCTCAATAGACAACATGAGTAACAGAATAGTAATAATTACAAACATCTATTAGTCGACAGGCCCTTTACCGAATCGCAAAAATCGAGTAGTTTCGAAAAGATAGGGAGAGTACCGGAGGAGGTGGACCGGCGATACTCTCCGATCGTTTTAGGGGATGAATTACTTTATTAGTAATAACAAAAGTATAACAATAATAAATACAAGATGCTAACAATGACGTAACGTCGTGAAGTGAACTCCCTCTATATCCTGTGGCTCAGCTAATACATTAGACTGAACGAAGTCCATAACCAAGGACAGGTGTCAGCGGGGTATACAAGGGAGAGTGGCTCGGGTTGTAATTAGTGAAGTGGATGGATCTTTCTGTAATGGTGGACCAAGACCTGCAAGGTCCGCCAATTAGTAAGTAACAGCATCGTAATAATTTCTGTTGTACATGGCGTTTTCTTCCATCTCCAACATAGACAACAACATTTGCATGTCGGGGTCTAGCTGTATAGGGTCAGACTTGTTGTCAAGGATGCTAACGTACTTTTTTAGCTGTCCTTCGAGACCGTCCTCTTGGTACAAGGAAATATTGTTGTCATCTACTTCCACCGTCTCGGGGTCGAATACCACGTAGCAAAATCCACAGCCATCTTTGAGCGAGTGTACCACTAGCGAGTAGTCGTCCAAGTTTGGCAAGTAGTCAACGAAAATAACCATGTCTGTGTAGAGACAAGCGTCGAGCATTGCCATTTTGTAGGTGAGAAGGATATTCGACTGGCGTTCGCGGTAGCTAGACCACGAATCTTCACGATCCTGACAACCCATTACAGTAGTATTGAATTCTTTAAGGTACTTTTCCCTGAAGGGCTGGATATCGTAGCTGTGGGCGAACACAAGCATTATATTGAAGTTCGAATCGAACTCCAAGAACTTGTAAAGCAGAGACGTGATGTAGTTGGCAACGATGTTTTCATCGAATGCCATCAAGTCTGAGGGATCGTCATCGTTCCGGCCATGATACTGCACAGAAACAACCTTCCTTACAACTTGAGGGTTTGTGGTAACCATCACCATCTTTAAGTACTCGTTTATCTTGTTCCTGCTACACTAATAACACTTATCGACTAAGTGATATAAATACCAACAGATAATAATAACACACGATGCAGGGCTAATATGCACGAGTATATTGGTATGTGAACTTGCATATATGTTGTATTCTCCTCACAACATGTGTATATATATACAATGTCCAAGGAATTTTTTGAATTCAAGTTAAATTTCCACATAGGAAGATTCAAAAATATACAGGGACAAAACAAAATGAATCTCCCTCGCCATCACAATACGCTTTTTTCCCATATTTGACTGTTGTTCCGTATCGCTATTGAATCATCATCGTTTGGTCTTGATCTGCTTGTCTCTACACGGAATAAGAAAATGGTTATTATGGAGTTTTCTAGCTGTTCCAAATGGCCGGAATCTTCGCACGGAATTCCGTGTTCTCCTGTCTACCTTGTAGGTATTTTCTGCTTTCAATTTTTCTTTTTCTTTGCTTTTCCGCTGCACCTGTACACCTTGTGGGCTGCCAGCAAGCTGTACGATAAAAAAATAATATGCATGCATATACGGGATTAAGGTAGAGATTATGCATAGATTATGAAATGGACCGTCATGGCCCTGCCTTCCAACTTTTGGAATGGTAACCGCAATTTAGAGCATCTTTCGAAGAAAGCAAGATGGAAGTTATTGAGGCCTTTGCTTTGCGTGTGCTTCGAGAGGCCTTTGCTTCGCGTGTGCTTCGAGAGTTCTTGCCAGTTCGGAATGTCCATACTTCGCAACGACTACTTCCGTAAGCGGAAGGCGTTCCGCCTTCTCAACAAAAAACAAGGATTAACAGGAAATATGAAGACAGATGTAACGTTACGGAGCTAGGGCCGTACCAAGGAATAGGAACTTTGGAAGGCGCATAGCTTTATACGTCAGACAAGCTTCCTGCAACTTTTGACTGAGCGTCTAGTAATTCTAGTGATCATATTATTGGTCGGATTAATTACCCTTTCCCAAACAGTGTAGCTGCTATTACATGAGCATAATTATAGGAGTCATGGCAAAATAAAGTTTTGAAAAATATACTTTATGTGACAGATCAGCAGTAGTTAGTTTGGAGGCTAAATGATGGCCGCGCCGACATGAAGGCTATTACTCGAAGGATGCCGTTAGAAAGAATGATTGTCTACAGATACAACAGTTGAAAATTACTACTTACGGAGGAATTGCAGTAATATGTTAATATTTACAGGTCGCTATAGGCCGATCGCCTTCGAGATCGCACAATCAGATACAGATTTAGAATAATTTTTGGCAGATATTAATTATTAAACACGAGAATACATGTACGAAAAATGCGGGAGGCCGCGTTTAACCGATAGTTTTACATTCGTCATGTACGATATTATCGCACCTGGCGTTTCTGTATAGATGTTCGAATGGTTGTCAGGCTGAAGGCAACGACTACATGTTTAGTTTGACTGGTGATGCTACCGCAGAGCCGTCCGAATTTGAATTGTCAGCTCTTGTTGTATCACTATGCAGACTGTGCATTCCACAGTCATGTATCGACTTTTTCTCGTCCGAGGCGCTCGAGAGCACGTCGGCAAACGGCGACATGTCTATTGGCGTACTGTAGTCCAAATCTTCTTTTGAAACTTCTAGCATATCATTGAATGACAGGCTGTGATGACCTTGCATCATTTCTGCAACTGTAACACCATGCCGCCTGCGCCGTTCTTGCCGTTTAATATCTTGTGGGAGCATATAATCGATTGTAAAGTTTGAAGGTGAGGATGTTGCTGCAGTCTTACCGTCACTGTAGCCATGCGACCCTGAAGAGTCACTAACTGTTCCGCTGTAATAGTCAGAGTACCCGTGTTGTTTCATGAACTGACCGGTTAGCCTGTTTACCCGGTTTTCTGATTCGGAGTTAAAGTACGAGTGAAACTTGCGAAGAACAGGCCCCAGGCCGACACTTCTGGCAAACTTCGCGTACAATGCCATGGCATCTGCACCTAGGCCAAAAATTAGGAAAACCATCATAGACATCAATATGTAAAGCCATGTGCTGTACATAGGAACATTGGAGGATATGCGTGGGATATTATTCCACACTTTTGCATTATGCATCTCTTTCCAGCTGTACTCCCAACTAACATTTTGCAAATCATTGAGAAAAGAATATAACGAAAAGGGAAACATCACCAAAATGATAGATAAACAGAAAATCAATAGTCGCGAAAACCTTGAGAAGTTTAATCCGGAGTTTGTGCAATGCAAGATGTCTCGGACATCCTTCCTCTTCTTGTAGAATACTTGTAGAAGTAAGAATGCGTATATGAACCCCATAAGTGACCATAAAAACATCCATAAGGTATAAGTGATAAGTGTCACCCATGTTGGAGAAAGAAAAGCCTGGCAGCCGTTGTAGCGGAAAAGACCATATCTCTCAATTTGGACAAGATAAGTCGAGGCCATAACAAACACAGGGGTAGCGATGCAGAAGCCCAAGTCAACAAGTAATTTCTTCCATGATCCAACATCCGGCAGCACTGTGTCTGCTTTAATGATCTGATGTAGGTTAAATGCAATGTTAGCGACGGCACATGAAATACCAACATTAGCCCCTATCTGCAACTTTACCATAATGTCACACCAACCTTTACCTGCCCACCATTTTTCAAAATCAACACCGCTCCATACAGCTGCGTCAACTATCAATTTAATATCCATTATTAGTAGCCAGACGATTAATATGATAGCGGGTGTATTTTTCGTCTTTGAGTGCCATGCTAGTGGCGGCACAAGCAGTATAGAAGCGAAAGTGGCCAGTACGATGATGCAACTAGCGTAACCCATTTTTGCTGTTATCTATCTAGTACTTTTTAGAGTTGAAGAATGTAGCAATTGTGATTCACATAGCTTTTTGGGATTCATTATCATTAAAATGGCGCTTCTTTTATAGAGATGAGCATCAAACTATTAATGACCCAAACGGGAACATATCATTAGGTTTATATGCGAATAAAGCTGCAATGATCAGTTTATTTGTTTCAGCTCTCTGGTTATTTCGAGCAGTTATAGTTGCACTCCTTCCTGTTTTGATCACCAATGCATTCGGTACAAAATCTAAGATCTTATGTTTTTTTTTTGATGACCTCCGCCCTTCACTGTGTAAAAAAATACATCATGCCGAAGGTGTTGACTTCGAGGGACGAATCACAGCAAAGCAGCTGAAATCTTCCATGCCAGCATAGAAAGCAATTACTCAAAAGAGAAAGGTTATTAACTGCCATCTGCGGATCTAGCACTAATACTGGTTTCCTCCCCAAGCAATAACGTATGGCAATAATAGAGCGGCTATAGCCCCTATTGTTCTCAATAATGATGACTGACTAGCAGGAGCTGCTGCACTGTTCTCTGCGGCATCTGCAGAGTTAAATGTACTATTCTCTGCCTCCCTTGTATTACTCTTTGATGTCTTCCATACATGTGCGAAGTTAACTTCGGTTAATTCAGAGCGATATATCCTCTTTGGCGGTATGTCCTCCATGATATCATTAATAATATCGACAGTAATTATATCATCACAAAAACTAATATCTTCAGAAAGGAAAACCCTTGCATAGCCCTCGGAATCAAACATTACTCCTCCAGTCATAAGATTGCTTGTTCTCTTTATATATGCAGGCGGTTGTATACCAATGCCAATATTTTCAATACCTTGAAAGGTGTGAAACGCTGAATATAAATGGCTACGTTCTGTAATGTTCATAACTTCGAAAATGTCAAATTCACCGCACCCACTCGCCCAACATGAACAATTTGCATTATTTGGATACTGTGCAGTTCTTGGAATATTTGCATTCAATAACCATATAGCAGGCATGTCCAGATTAGGTTTGGCTTTATTCTCTTCTTTTCTTTCTCTTGGCATCTCGAATTGGAATAGAAACATCTTCGTGCTTCCATCAAAGCCGTGGTAGGCTGGGATTCCTGAGCGATAGACACCACACGACCCCTGTGGATCAGACTCTGGGCATTTTTCACCGGAGAATATAGCAAATTCCTCATCAGATGCCAAGTACGCATCTCTTTCCAAAGTTGTTGATGATTCTGCAGCACCTATACCCGTCTTGTCTGCATATGTTAATGCTCTACCAAGACAAATGGAGTCATCACCTGCCCTATTCAAGAAAGTAACGTTGTTTCTGGCCTGTGTGTTGGAATTGTAATATGCCATCTTCTTCCAGTCTTTACAATCTGGATCCCCCATTGCGAAATATGGTGAAACGTAGTACGCGAATTTATGAAGTACTAATGGCCCACGAAAATGAATAGAAACCTCTTCATCTAGTGGTGCAATATTGCCTGAAAAATTAACCCTCTCCCCCACTTCACAACTACAATTTGGCTTATCAATGTCAATCAACTTTGTCACTGGAAGGTAGCTTCCCGCGAATCCAACGTTTGTAAAATCAATGGCTTCATACCGCTTCCTTGAACCTAAAAAACTCGCCTCATTGAAGTTTCCATCCGAGCTAGTTTCTGAGCCATCATATGCAAATATTCCCACGAAATGAATACATAATAACGTAATTGGAGCTGCTAGCCACATAACAATTTAATGTAAAGTTATAAGTTGAAAGCTGAGAAAGGATACCGAATATAGATAAACGAAAGCCCCTGAACAATAATGTGAATTTACCAGATATCTTCTTTTCGACAATAATTATTTTTTGTATTGCAATATAAGTATAGCACAATACTGTAGCGACGATATTTTACCGCTGCCTGCACATTTCTATATTGCGTCAGACGTTTAGATGCATAACAAAGATAAACAAAAACATCCACAATGACAGCTACCAAAAATGTCCTCTTCCCCAAAATTAAGATACTGATATAATACACTTGATTATGACACCATAGACAAATATCTGAATTATGGCTGAACCAAGATGTTCCCTCTCGGCTTGCTGGACTGAACGTTTAAATGAATCATGTGATTCGATTACCTGAGCGGCAACTTTGTCCAGGTATTGGTACACGTACATTTCTAACTTAATCTCTTTAACGGTTAAAACATCTTCAACTTTACTCCCTTCCTCCATCACAGTTGCATTATCCCAAACATCTTGGCATTCAAAAGGTACTTTTATCTCTCCCTTTTTTACCTGGTCAAGCTCATATTGAGTTGGTAGCTCATTTTCAGGAATTACAGGAAAAACGACATCAGATAACAGGTACGCCTTAATGTAGTGGCATCCCATAAAGATAAAAAATGATAAGAATGGCACAATTGCGCCGACAATAAGGAAAATTCTAACCATATATCTATCATACCTATCCTTAAGTTTACAACCTTTGCATTGGCATGCATAATCGTCCAACCTGTTAAAAACAGGCAAGCTGGTTGTGTCAATCATTAAATTCGAAGTATGTGAAGTAAAAACAGCTGTTTATCTTTAAATGGGGTCTGCTGACTTCCAATGTTGTTCATTATAGTTGATGCTTGTTATACATGTGTATATATATACAAATATTACAAATGAAACGGAGTTCCACTTAGACATGGTTATGATTTCCGAAATAGGTAATTACAATGTTAAAACGTTTGAACTCCATGTTCAATACGGAACAAATTAGAGACTATAAGCTTTATGCTCAAGCCATTAAGTAGGGAGGACTATTGAAAATTTACCTACAGCTGGAACCTTGTTAAGTTCTAGTATCTATGCTGCTGATGACTTTTTGTGAATTTTGACAATAAACTTTTCCATATAGCCTTTACAAAACTCATTCACCTTCCTCTTTTTCTCCTTGGTAACCTCTGTAGGAGGCAAACGTTTCAGATCTTTTTTCATTTCTTTACTTGTGAGAATCTTCACAATATCCCTTGCGCACTCCTTCAAGCAAGGGCGATCTATCTTAGATTCGTATGATTTAATTAGATTTGGGACAAACGATGCGAAAAACTTGTTCCATTTGTGCTCAGTGTGATTGGAAGAATTTATATGTTTGCGATCCTGCCTCTTTGCTGCCTCTTCCTTCTCCTTTTCTAACTGTGCTTTTTTCTGCAGTTCTTTTTGTTGATTTGCCTCTGCAATAATTTGTTCTAATTCATTCTGCTTCTGCCGTTCAGTTTCTAACTTTTCCTTAAGTTGACGAATCTCCTCTTCCTTTTTCTTCTGCAGTTCATGCTTCTCCCATTCTAGACGTTGTTTCTTCCTTTTCTCATATTGATCAGAATCCACAGAACGTTTAGCACCGCGGTCGGAGTAACTACCATTGGATCTTGGCGTAGTTGATCTTGAAGAATGACTGATATGAGCATCACTTGGAAGATCACTTAGTTTCAGTTGTCGCTGTGCATTATAATACATTGGCCTACCATTCTCATGGATAATTTCCCATCCAGGAGACAATCTTATCCTCCGAAAGTTGGGTGTCTTACTGAGGCCACTGATTCCGGACTTGGAGATATCCTTTTTTGCAATTCGTTGGTAAGTTTCAAAGTTTTCCCACCGTGCCAAAAGTTTCCCGGAAATTTCCCTTAGACCATCTATATTGGTCAAACTCTCCACTTTTTTATCTATCTGTGACAATAAAATGCCATTTCTAGTAGTTTTTGGCAGCTCGTACAAGTACTGTAAAATTTGAAGTTGTATATCCTCCTTGTTATCAAAAAGAAAGAGCAACTTCTGAAAGCACTTGTATCCATGCAATTTGATGATTTGATAGCGCATAGTCTCATCTGATGTGAGAAGTAGTCTACGGAGCAACTTTCGACATATGAGTTCATT
The DNA here is from genome assembly GCA_000710315.1 of Eremothecium coryli CBS 5749. Lineage (NCBI taxonomy): Eukaryota > Fungi > Ascomycota > Saccharomycetes > Saccharomycetales > Saccharomycetaceae > Eremothecium > Eremothecium coryli. The sequence continues at coordinate 767,559 of AZAH01000003.1, forward strand.
ATCCGCTTGAAGAAGGACACTCATCACTTTGTTCACGTCGCTATATTTTGTACAGGGCTCCAACTCCAATGATTCCACAAATTCTAAATTTATATTACTAGAATCACCTTTGCTTATATCTTCACCTGCCGCCTTCTTCATTTTCACCCATTTCTTCTCTAAGGAAGGTACAACACCTAGTGCATCTGCATAATTCTGTGGGAGCAAAGAGGCTGCATCAGTTTGCGTTTTCCCACCTAAGAATCCAATACAGTTGGGTTCTTCACAGTAGCAAGGCTGTGCGGTGGCCCCATACCTGTCAACATTATAATCAAATGTAATTTCTTCTCCCTTTAAGATTTTCCTGTTTGAGAAAATACCCATTTTCAACTTTCCAGCGACATCCCATTTACTGACGTAGGCATTGGGGCTACAGGAATGGTTACAAAATCTCGCCAAGCATCCCTTCTCAGTGGCATCAATGAACTCNCCTGCCTGTAACATCATAAAGTAGAAGTGTTTGTAGCCGAGTGTATCATATCTGACCATCCTGTCACGAAACTCATTCTCAGAAATCACTTCGCCAATATACTCGTAAATGAACTCGTTGGCCTCAATGTCTTTCTCTGCCCTTACCCCATACCCTTTCTTCTCTGTCTTGAATATCGCAATATCAGCGTATTGCCTCCTCTGGAATCTTTGGTTCTGGCAATCATTTCCACATGAAGTGCAGAGATCGTTAACACACTCAATCAAGGTTAGCCTATTGATGCAATCAGAGCTTTCGTCGCACGCATTATTTCGATTATCCTTAAAATCTTCAAAACAATCACATTCCATAAACTCATCCGCGCGAGAGTCAGCCAAATATTTGTCTGAGTAGGTGCATGTCTTTAATTCCACAAATGTCTGCCTAGCTTCAGCAGTTTTGTCTTCTTCCTCACTGAACAGCCGGATCGTGGTATGTGGAGATGTACTCTTGAGTGGGGATGATGAACCTGACACCACCATAGTCTGGGACATTGAACTATAGCTATTACTGCAATTAAACTTTCGAAAACTACCTTAACCCTCCCCTCAACGTGATATGGCCAGTTCAGAATGAAAGCCAACAGAATAACAGCAAGTAGGATTAATAGAAATGTGATTCTGTTTGCTATTTTGTCGTACTGTTCACAGCTAGTAGATAGTGTTTTCTTTAAAAATCCGAATAACAAAAGTGGAACTACGCCCCGAATCATGGTCACGTGAGTAGTATATAAGCACTTCATAAGCCGAGAAATGTCTGTTAAGAAACTCGTTACGGTTATTGGAGTCATTATTTACAAATACACCCACTATATCGTAGACCTATCTTGTTAATGCCTGAAAGGACTCATGGAGCATTTTAATTTTATCTTCAGGATCGACAGGATCCTCCCATTTTTTCCACACGGAACTTAAATGGCTATCTATAAATTGAACAGTTTCACTTAACTTTTGCGGTATACTACCTTGTTTGCCATGTTGGAAAATTTTAGTCGTCCTCTGGATCATATTTCGAGTATTTTGGTCTTTCATTATGGCAACTTCTTTAATCTCTCTCGATCTAAGGGAGACTAGTAGAGTCTTAGAATAATCTGAATATTGTAGATCATTCTTCATGTATTCAACTACACGGCGCTCGGTGTTAGCAGAAATGGCGCAAGCTTGAACCTGAAATAGAGGATCTACATTATGCATATAGGAAGCATAAGGAGGAAGAAGCTCCTGGTTTGGGAAACTTAGGTCCTCAGTAATAGAAACTTCCAAGACAGCACTGTGAGTGTCAGTAGCCGGTGACGTATGAAACTCCATAACGCTCTGGTCACCAGATATTTTGGCAAATTTAGCATGTAGTAGTTTTTCGTCGTGCACGCGGTTTGTACTCCTATGCATGTTAACCTTTTGAATTCTTGATCTAATGGGAAGACCCGAAGTTATGTTAGTGCTTCCCAGCCAGGGGTATTCCTCGTATTCACTAACAGAGGGGGAGCCTTGTGACCATCTATTGGTAGTAGGAGTGGTTGAAGTAGTTGTGGTAGATGTGTAGCCATTATTAATCAAGCCGCCATTCGAGGTTAGTAAGTGCTGATGAAGCGATGTTGTACTATTATTACGCTGGTGCAGGAAAGCACTTTCGGGAGAGTCATTTCCTTTAGGAGAATGGCTCAGAGGAATTGATTTCTTAAACCAAGAACCATAGCTTCCATACTGACTGTTCAAGGAGGAAGAGATATACTGCAAGGAGTTTGTGCTTCTTAATGAAGATGGTAGGAAAACATGTGCGAAAGAAGTTTCATCAGATGACTTGCTTAATACGCTAGAAGTAGATTGCTTTCTAGGTATTTCCCATCCCTTGCTAGTGATGGTACTATCATACTTCGTTTCAGAGGGCGTTGGCTTGAAGTCTGAGCTGGGAGTCGCTGAACCGCTGTCAATAAAGTGAATCTCACCTTGGTACCGTGGTTTCAAAAAAGCAGAGATAATAAATATTAGCTTATTAGCAACGGTTGCATTACCAGACATAACCACAATGCGCGAGGCCCGGTTTTGAACTAATTCATCGGCTACATCACACTTAATCTTCGCAAGTAGGACTGGCAAGAACTTGAGTTTATGCCCATCCTTCACCTCTAACCAATTAAAAACTTCCTTATACCACGATGTGGTAAAATCTATCAAATTTTCCGGATACAAGAATAGGCGATGCGTTTCCAAAAGGCTTTGAAACGGATATATTAGATTGCGATAAAACTTGTTAAGGATCGCTTCTACCTGCGGCTGAGCACTCGCCTTCAAGTCTTTTGGGAGCAGCGCGTCGGCCTCTAGCAAAGGCCCCAAGACCCCCTGACAATCATGAAACCACTTACTAACGCGTGACCAGCACTCTGTCAGAACTGTCAAAAAACTCTCAGGCACACAGCAACATATTGCTATCCGCTGATTAGGATAAGGTGTGGTGGCTGATGAAGTATTGTAGAAAATCCTTGTAGCAACTACCAAATGTGCACTCTTAATTAACTTTAGCTTATCACTCTGACATCGGTCACTTATCCTCACTGGGGAACCAAATATATACTCCTTCAATTCTGAAAGTGGAACACTTTCCACACTACTTGCAATACCTGTTCCTATGCTTGTGTTCCCTCCCTTACTACATGTATAATCCAAAACAACCTGATAGTTGTCTCTGCTTAACAACCGCCCCAACTCCTGCGCTATAATCACCCTGAAAGATGGTATAACCGTTGTTCCTTTTCCATCACCATCTAATTTCTTACAACCATATAGCAATACTTTCAACTCATCTGGCATGTGTACCGCCGGTGGTGGCGTCGTTTCTAGGTGGTGCTGAGCCCCTTTCCCGTCTTCCTTCTCCGAAGGGATATTCCCCATCAGATCAGCGAAAGAACTGGTTCTCAACAACCTGCCCAACATCTGGACTACTGTAGCATCTAAAGCTCCTTCGGCGCTATAAAATCTTTTCGCTTTCTTATTTATTCAGGTATTTTTAGTGTTTATCAGTACTTGTGGCGGACATTTACTTATTTCTTTCACCGGGTCACTACCTCTGCGGTACCCAGAAACGGTTCTCGAGGCGCGCCAGAGCAAATGACAAGAATAATATTACATAACACGGATAATATACATCCTTATAAAGCTCTAATATACTTCTAAGACGTTAGTTACTCAGCAGTAAACATAACCAGTGAAGCATGGATGCGGCTAACTACAGTATTGAAGCTTATAACATACCCAGATGGGCGGTATATACTGGTATTTCTTCGCTGCTCTGCATATTGGGGGGTTTAATGGTCCCCTTTGCCTCACGCCGTTACAAATCTAGAAATGGAATCAACTCTAAACTACTTAACTATGGTTTATCAGTCAGCGCTGGCTCTATGTTGTGTACGAGTATATATGTAATATTGCCCAGGAACACGGAGAAGACTGCAGTAGTATTTTTGGGGTTTTTAGCAGGCGTTGTGCTTAGTTTTGGGGTTAACTACCTAGTACATCAGTATACTAGCGAGAGCTTATTGCACTGCAGCCATGATGATTTGGATGCACATAGCGATGGTTTACACGAAGGTATGGAGATAGAAGTTGTGTACAGCGAGACGGAGCATAGACATCAAACAAATGATGATAATGGCAATGAAAGGCAACCTTTGGTGTCGCATAAAATCACCCGTCAACTTTATAATGGTCCTGCATGCATACCACTGGGTAAGTCAAAGTCTATGGGCTCCCTTCGGTCTAGTAATGTGATTGGTACATGCAACTCAGATAGAAAGTTGACTATGTGCCTTGAGAATAATATAGGATATGACTTAGAAAATTTGGCAACTTATAGAGAACATTTTATGGCTGGAACCCTACATTTCCACAGCGATAGAACAGGGGAAGAACACTCTATTGACAGTGGAAGTCACATATTGGAATCTTTACCAGCCCATAGTAGCAGGTATGACCATCGGCATGTGGTAGCGACACCATTTTCTAAGTTATTCTCTATTGGGATACAGACATGTGTAGTACTCACCCTACACAAGTTTCCAGAAGGGTTTATTATATTTTGTACCAGTCGGGAAGAGCTGGGCGATAAGAATATGGGCTTTGCTATCTTTTTAAGCTTAGCAGTTCACAATTTAATAGAAGGTTTCACTATGACTCTACCTATGTATTCTGCCCTTGAGACAAAATGGTTGGCGGTGGCAGTTACAATTGCGATCTCAGCTGGTTCACAGCCAGTTGGTGCAGTGTTAGGTTACTTATTATTCCGTAACAGGGACTCACAAGGAGAGCCGGATATTACTATTTTACTAACCATCACATCCGGGTTCCTCTTTGTTCTTGCGCTTCAGATGTTTCAAACAGCGGTAGCATTCAGTGATACACATCACCATCACGAAGATGATGATGGCGAAGATATAAAAGGTGAACATAGTTCAGGCACTGTGTGTCTTAAATGGTGCTGTTTTGGTGTACTCCTAATCTTGGCTAGTTCTGCATTTACTCATCATCATTGAGGATGTAAATAATCTGACAGCCGCCATAAGTGGGCTCTAGTTACGGTTAACAAAGTATAACGTGGTAGCATTACCTCTTGGGATGCAGGAGTAGATATTTATATACATACATAAGCGCTGGAGAGTAGGCACTGTCTTGATACAGCTATGACTACAAATGCTTTCTAATGGCTTTTAAGAGTGTATTCGGGAAACGTGCCCCATTTTGTGATAACATTAAGAGATAAAGTTAAGTTTGGCGGGNGCTGTGTTGTAACTTTCATATACAGTTAGAAGTAATATGCGAAGGTCATAGATTTTGTAATTTCAAGCAAAGCCTTCATTACAATTTTACAGTATGCTATCTATACCATGTATCCATATATAAATAGCTGCCTCTCGCTCATGTTTGTACTTCAGTAAGGTGAGTAGTGCTTGTTTTGAGTAGATATCTTATAACAGTCAATAGATTAACTTCCTTCTTTCTCGCGCCTTGTAGTTTTGAAATTAAATTTGCAGAAAAAAAGTAGTTGAGATGAGTTATACAGAAGTAATAAAGCAGTGAGGAAGATACAAGATTCACAATAGAACCTTATCCACTATGGAAGAAGATCTATATGATGAATTTGGGAATTTAATTGGGGGTTCAAATACTGATTCTGATTCAGAGGGTATTTCAGACTATTCAAACAGGTCAGAAATAGAGGGTTCTGATGATGGCGAGGAAGAAAACCATGGACAAAGTAAAGGCGAGATAGTATCAGTTACACCAGGCTTGCAGTCCCTGTACGGGCCTGATGTAGAAGTACTTGTTGAAACAGCCGACACAATGGAAGCAGGACAACCCTTGGTCATACAGGAAAGTAATAGACGAAAGATAGGCAATGCTGTGTTTACACAGCTGAAGAAGAACATACCACATGCAAGTTTTGACCGTGAATATATGATGGAGATATTAAAATCCACTGACAGACATACAAATGTTTGCGTGGTGGGCCCTCTTCACTCTGGAAAGACCTCTTTATTAGACCTTCTAGCAATTCAAGCACATAAACGGTTACCTTTCCAGACGAGGGCTACCAAGGAGGGATGGAAGCCTTTGAAGTACACAGATAATACATTTTTAGAGATAAAAAGAGGAATAACTATGAAGATAAATGGGTTTTCATTTATGTCAAATGATTTTACGGAGAGATCTCACGTTATTACTATATTAGACACACCTGGACATGTAAATTTCTTTGAAGAGACCGCAATTGCTATGCGTGGGTGCGATTGCTGTGTTATTGTAATAGATGTAGTGGAAGGGGTCACGTCTATCGTGGAATTCCTAATTAAACGTGCACAAGCTTTAGGTCTGCCAATGATCTTTGTTTTATCAAAGGTTGATCGGTTGATCCTAGAACTTAAGTTGCCCCCCATTGATTGTTACTTAAAGATGCAGCATATTGTGGATAAGATAAACAGCTACACCAAGCAGTTTTTTTCTCCGGAATTAGGCAACGTTTTGTTTGCATCGTCTCGCCTAGGCTTTATATTCACGGTTGAGCAATTCGTCAGATATCATTACGCACAGCAGTTAGGGACTAACATGGATGAATTAGTGAAACGGCTGTGGGGCACAGTTTACTTTGATAAGGGGAAGTTTTCAAAAATGCCCAACCCTACAGCGGAAGTTACGTTTGTGCAATTCATATTAACCCCCATCTATAAGTTGATCACACATACATTGTCTGCAGATTTCTCTGCCCTTCAGAGTTTCTTAAAGCGTCAATTTAAGGTCATGCTTGAGTCCTCTTATAAAGATGCGGACCCTCTTCCTCTATTGAGGCATGTTGTAAAATTGGTTTTTAAGGACCATGTTGGATTTACTGATAGCATTGTGAGGCATGGCCAATCATGCACTGTTTTCTCTTCATTAAGGTTGCCAGCTGATACTAAAGGAACGGTGGCACATGTACTTAAACTAATTGAATATGGTGGCGATCTATGGTCTTTAGCACGGATTTACAAAGGCAGTCTTTCCGTTGGTGCGCAACTAAGTGTTGTAGAAGGGTCTACCGTAAATATAAACAGCAAAGATGAAGTACCAAAAGCCAAGGTAGAGAATCTAGCTCTCATGGGAGGAAGATATTGTCTTCCAATCACAACAGCAACCGAAGGGCAAATTGTGTTAGTTAAAGGCCTGGAAAGATACTACCTAAAGTCTGCAACTTTGTTTACAAATTCTCCTTTCTTATTCCCATCGATTGACTACTTTGCTGAACCAATATTCAAGATAATTGTTCAGCCACATAATCCACGAGATTTGCCGAAGCTTCTAGAGGGTCTAAATCTCATCCATCGACTTTACCCTGGCTGTGTGCTAAAAGTGGAAGAGAGTGGAGAGCATGTTATTTTTGGATCCGGTGAACTTTACATGGATTCTATAATGTATGAATTAAGACACCATCATGTTAAGAAAGAAATTAAAATATCAATGCCAGTAGTGAAGTTTTCTGAAAGCTGTGAGAACGAATCATTTGCAGCTCTTCCTGTAAGCTCCCCGAACGGAAATTTGAGACTCACTATAAGCGCAAAACCACTGCAAAGTGAAATAATAAGAGATTTACACAATGGTTCACTCCTATCAGACGAATTAAAAGACCCAAAAACTCTTGCCAAAAAATTGAGAACTGATTATGGTTGGGATTCTTTAGCAGCAAGAAAAGCATGGGGATTTCATAACTGTAATGTTTTTGTAAACGATTGTCTACCGGACGAAGTAGACGAGGACCTTGTTGAAAGTCTTAAAGATTCAATCTTACAGGGATTCAAATGGTCCCAGAAGGAAGGCCCTCTTGCTGAGGAACCTGTTTATGGCGTTATTTTCAATCTTCTGGATCTTCAAGTTGAAGAGCCATCAGCTGCTCTTGCCGCTCAGGTAATTCCTCTTGTCCGCAAAGCCTGTTATGTTGCTCTACTCTCTGCAGCCCCCATTGTCTTAGAGCCTATTTACTCAGTCCACATACTTGTTTATGAAGTTCTGTTACCCGTTGTTGAAGAACTAATCAGGAAAAGACGTGGTTCCCGTATATACAAGACCGAAGGTATTGTAGGTTCTCCACTAATAGAGATAAAAGCTCAGATGCCAATAATCGAGTCAATAGGGTTTGAAACTGATCTACGACTAGCAACCAAGGGGACCGGGATGTGCCAGCTTCATTTCTTTAGTAATATATGGAGAAGAGTTCCAGGAGATGTGATGGATGAAAATGCTGTAATCCCAAAACTGCGACCAGCTCCAATTAATAGCTTGGCGAGGGATTTTATCATGAAAACTAGGCGCAGAAAGGGATTGTCGTCTGAAGGTTTTGAGAGTAATGACGGACCCTCTCTAGAGAAGTTCATTGATCATGATTTATTTGTAAAGTTAAAAGACAATGGTTATGTTTAGCTTTCGAGTATGGTGCATATTATGTAATAATAATGAAAATATGTCATCGTGTGTTACGATCTTCCATCTAATTTTCAGTATGTAAAAAATTTTTATTACGCACCGATGAGATGAGCTTACCTTACCACTAGAAAGCACGAGCAACAGCGTTGGATCATATATAATACTTTAGTTATGGGAAAGGGGTCAAAGCTTAAATCGCTCTTTACTCGTCAGAAGGCTGTAGAAGCAGCTGAAAAGAAGGAGAAGATATCTAAGGAAAATAAAAAGGCATCTCTCCAGAAGGACGAGGAATCGCCCAAAGTTATTACTAAAGAAGATCTAGACAAAGCGGAAGAACTAGCCAATGAAGAAGCCCAAGAAGCCATGGCAGAAGTAGATGAGGAATACAAAAGCAAATCACTTTCTAGAAAGGACAAGAGAAAGTTGAAAAAACAATTGAAGAAGCAACAACCTGAAAAGGAAGAGTCTGGCGATGAGGAGGCAGAGGAAGAAGAGGCCCAGCTCGACTTGGGAAAACTAGCAAGGAGTGATTCCGAGTCGGATGACGAGGATGAAGAAGCCGCAGAAGATGCCGAGGACCTAAAAAGTGGCCAAGAAGAAGAAGAAGAAGAAGAAGAAGAAGATGTGCCTCTCTCTGACGTCGAATTCGACTCTGACGCAGATGTCGTACCTCACCAAAGGCTAACAATCAACAACTCAAAGGCAATGAAGGAAGCCTTGGCCCGTATCCAACTGCCATGGGCCAAGCACTCGTTCCAAGAAAGTCAAGCTGTTACTGCCGATGCCAATTGCGATGAGAACATCAAAGACATCTACGACGATACGGAAAGAGAGTTAGCCTTCTACAAGCAATCTCTAAGTGCTGTATTAGAAGCCCGTCAGAAATTGAAGGCCTTAAAGGTTCCATTCAAACGCCCACTAGACTACTTTGCAGAAATGGTTAAGAGTGATGAACATATGGACAAGTTGAAAACTAAATTGGTGAAGGAAGCAAGCGAGAAAAAGGCCAGAGAGGAAGCGCGCAAGCAGAGACAATTGAAGAAGTTCGGCAAGCAAGTCCAAGTCGCTACATTACAACAACGTCAAAAAGAGAAGAGAGAAACACTCGACAAAATAAAATCTTTGAAAAAGAAGAGAAAGCATAATGAAATTGCTGACACTGATTTCGACATCGGTGTTGAAGAAGCTACAGCCGAAAAAAGCCAAAAATCAAATGGCAAAAGAATCGCCAAGAACGCCAAGTATGGCCAGGGGGGTATGAAACGTTTTAAAAGGAAGAATGACGCCCAATCCTCCGCCGAGATGTCAGAATTTTCCCAAAGAAAAATGAAGGGCAAGGCCCCTCGCCCTGGTAAGAGCAAACGTTCAAGAAGACATTAAAAACTGTCCTAAGGAACCTATTTCACAAATGAAGTATATCACCTACAGTGCAATACTAAACTCTACAGTTGGCATACACGTTGTATCGCTGGTGTCGTCAATTGTATAAAGGGCATACATATCTATATATACTATTATCTGTAACATAGCAAAATCTGTTGTCGTTTTGGCGAACTTTTTCTCTGCATATGTGTTCCACTTATCGGCTTAAGTACGGTCGATCTATCCCGAGACGTAACATACTCTTAGCCCCCTGAACTCCGCGTCTGTCAGCGCACATTTTTGTGCACTTTACATTTCAAGGGCTCCTTATCTTTCCTGTAGATTTTCCTGTCAGTGCTATCTAGAGCTAATGATAAAGACGTCTTGCCCCTGCCTATGTTAAAGGTCTCTCATAATTGCATAGTTAAGATTTGTGGACACTTACCACAATAGTGTGTAAGGGACTATCCATGCCCCCCCCCTACGCCTCATGATGTTTTCGTCGCTTCAAGGTCTAGTGTGCTATCCATGCCACAAAATTACCGTTTGTGTTCTATTACCCTACTCAAAAGTAGTGATCTTGAGATGACAATTTCAGCATATATAAAGTAGGTTCAGGTCATTTCCGTGAAACACATATTGAAGGTGAAAGAGAAAAAAGTACGTTTTTCGAAAGTCAGTTAGGTTTTCGTTTTACACTCATCTCTAATAGTACAGCTAGTACCCGGGACAGCTATCATACACAACCTTATCAACTATGACAAAGGAGGACAACAGAAAGAAGTTTTTGGATCAGTTCCCATCTTTAGTGAGTCAACTAACGAACGCTTTGGTTGAGTACGGCATACCTCAAGATGCCGTTGACTGGTATGAGAAGTCTTTGTTGTACAACACCCCCGGTGGTAAGCTTAACCGTGGATTGTCGGTTGTGGACACATATGTGATCCTAAAAGGATATAACTCCCCCTTTGATTTAGGAGAGGAGGAGTATAGAAAGATCGCATTGTTGGGTTGGTGTGTTGAGTTGTTGCAAGCGTACTTCTTGGTTGCAGACGACATGATGGACAAGTCTATTACTAGAAGGGGGCAGCCATGTTGGTACCGTATCGACGAGGTTGGAGATATGGCTATTAACGACGCCTTCATGCTGGAAGCGGCCATTTACTGTTTACTAAAGAAGAACTTCAGAACGGAGTCCTACTACGTAAACTTGTTGGAGCTTTTGCATGACGTTACTTTCCAAACTGAAGTTGGTCAGTTGTTGGATTTGATGACCGCTCCAGAGAACGTCATTAACTTGTCAAAGTTTTCTTTGGAGAGACATTCCTACATTGTTATCTTCAAGACCGCTTACTACTCCTTCTACTTGCCAGTTGCATTGGCAATGTACGCAGCTGGAGTTACAGATGAGGAAGACTTTTCTCAAGCCAAGGATGTTTTGCTTCCATTGGGTGAATACTTCCAAATCCAAGATGACTACTTGGATTGTTTCGGCAAGCCAGAAGAAATCGGCAAGGTTGGTACTGACATCCAAGACAATAAATGCTCTTGGGTTGTTAATGCTGCATTGAGATTATGCTCACCAGAGCAAAGAAAGATCTTAGATGAAAACTACGGTAGAAAGGATGAGGTAAATGAACAAAGGTGTAAACAAGTTTTCTACGACCTACACTTGGATAAGGTGTACGAAAAGTATGAGGAGCAAGTTGCTCAAAAGCTAAGAGAGAAAATTGAGCAAGTCGACGAAAGTCGTGGTTTCAAACGTGATGTGTTGTACTCTTTCTTGGACAAGGTCTACAAGAGAAGAAAGTAAACTATATCGGACACCTAGCCCCCCCTGAACTAATCTTAGCTTCTTTTGTTGTTTATCTTTACTCCCGCTATTTCCTGCAGCCATGTTCTATTAACGAACTTCCACCGTTAAGGTCATGTCAAGCTCTGAATGAATGGCTGTATAATTCTCTTTTCCAATGGTTTGCCATGTCATCCGATTATATATGCGAAGCCATAAATCCCATATATAAAAAAATCCGCCTGCTTATCGCACTGCCATTTTAGTTGCGCTACATAAAAGGCCTATACAGCTCGAATGATATTCCTGTATAGCTATTGAATCGATATTGCGAAGGTGCTGAAGCTGCTACCATCCGCTGCCACTCTCGAGCATAAGCGTACGGATGTCTCTTAACAGAGTCTCTTTTTCTAACTCTATATCAGTTCTAACGAACCAATCATGTCACGCTTTTCGATAGCGGTTTTTCACTATTCGGCGCTCTCCCGATAGCAGCGAAAAACTCTACTACGATCGAACATCAAAAACGATTGTTGTTTCAATAGTACTTCTAGCTTGCTATACCAGTGCAATCGATACAGGTTCTAGTCATATAATCCTATCAATAAATTATTAAACCATGGGTGGCGGTCCACATGCTAAGACATATATGGGATGGTGGGGTTCTCTAGGCTCCCCAGCCCAGAAATACATTACTTCTTATGCTGTTTCTCCTTACGCTCAAAAACCTCTAGCTGGTATCTTTCATAACGCTGTTTTCAACACCTTTAGAAGAGTGAAGGCACAAGCTTTGTACGTCTTGATACCAGCCGGTATTTACTGGGCTTGGTGGACCAACTGCAGAGACTACAATGAATTCTTGTACACAAAGGCTGGAAGAGAAGAACTAGAAAGAGTTAACAACTAAGTGTCGGAAACACAGCTCTCTGTTGGGCAGGGGGTGGCGCTTAGCTTTGGTTGGTTAACAGTAAGGCTCATGGTTTTTTGTGAAGGAACAAAGACCCACGAAATACAAAAAAATATTGCGCTAAGCAGCACTGATGGCGTGCCAATTTGAAGTCATTTAGCAGAATTTTTATTTTTATTCTTTGTCTCTACCCATTCAACCCTGCTGTTATATTAACGGAGCACTCTAACCTTTCGTTTATTTGTCACTGATATTCTTCTACGTCCTGGTTTACATTGCTTAAAGACATCTAACTTGCGCACACTTATTGTGTACGTCTTACTGTTTATAGTTGTATGTCTACATATTTATTGAACCATAATTACATATATATACTCATCTGTTCCTATTTCTTTCCTCCACCAAGGGCTAATTGCCTGTTGTTTGCGCTCTTGCTGAAACACAAGATATACATCCCCTAATCTCGCCAACTTTATAGCACCACATATATACCACACATACATGAACTCATTGCCCATCGTAGAGCAAGCACCATGGATAAACAAGCGTTCTTCACCTTTTGCGTGGTACCATTTTCTTATATAATCAGAACTAGTGTGATTATCACTTCAACTATCACTACTAACGGTAACTGGTTATTCACCCTTGTAAGCTAATTATTGTAGACTGGTATCTGACGATAGTATAATAAGGTAGTAAAGTTTTTAAAGGGCTCAAAAGGCTTCCCAGTTCAAACAGTACAAAAAGCACGACATAAGATAAAAGTATCTAGAATTAATAAGTGCAAGCGTGTGATGCTGCTATGTCAAACGTATATAATGTGGATCCAAACTTAAAAAGATGTGATACTGCTATGTTGCTAGGGAGGGATTTTTCATCAGAAGTTTTGCCAGTGGAACCGCTCGTACCAGGAAATTACAAGGCAGAAAGCTTGCTACGGCAGTCAAAATCAAGTAATTCTCATCGTAATGGCATGTACGCCGGTAAGGAGCAAGTGAAATCCAGAGGAGAGTGTAATAACGAAGATGAAGATACCATTTACTTTAAACCAAGAAAGATATATAAATTAGAGCATGAATCCACTTCAAGGCAATCCTTGATTCGAGTTTACTCGGAAACGGAACGCTCGAACTTTAACGAGATCACAGGGAAGCGTATGTACGATGATTTGAAGTACCGGCCTATATGCCATCGAGGGGAGTCGACAGTGGGAAACTCACATTTTGGCATCTTGGGCCGCAATCATAGTATTGATAATCGGCGGCGTTTCTCGACGGCAGACCAGAGTATAGCAGGGAGGAGGAAGAATACACACTGGGAAAATCGGTCCGCTGGCGCCTCTCCGCAGGACGATATGCAGGATGAGTATATTCCCGACTTAGATTTTGCGGAAACAGTGCAGCGCTGGCAAGCAGAGGATCTAAAGGAGTCTAGTCTCTTGACTCGCTACAATACATGGTCCGAGGAAGAGTCCGACTTTAATTTAGATAGCCCTTCGTCTTTGGGTATTATCGAGTCCAGTCACGCCCAGGTGTCTCCTATTCCTTTTCCAAATACGGGTGAAAAGAGTTCAAGAAGCGCAGCAAATTCATTGCTCACCTTGAATAGGGCCATCGGGCATCGTAATAGCTCTCGTTTATTTTCCCCAACTAATAATGAAAACAAATGCAAACGGAGTCGTTCGAAACAGGACTGGGGCTCTTTGCTGTCGGTAGGTTCAACTAGCTCATTAAGTGATAAGGTAAGTTATGAGGACATAAAAGCGATCACCGATAAGATTCCAGAGGACTTTCTGATGTTGCCTTATACTCAAAGGAAAAAGATATTGCTGGAAATTGCACCAGAAAAGGACTATAGGGCAATTATGACATTTTTCAAAAAATATAATCTGCGGGGAACCAATAGCTTTACCAAGCTACATATTCAGGGCCAGCGTAGATCGCGCCACGGCTCTATGGCATCACAGTATTTAAGTTCCTTTACTCCCTCTTCCGCATCCTTCAAGCCTGACGATAGAGGCTCCATTGTTTTGGGCCATCTTCTCGGAAAAATAATTGGGTTTGGCGCATGGGGTATGATTAGAGACTGTTATGATGTTAAGGAAAATAGCGGTCTGTCTTCTTCAAGTGACCAGCAGGTACTGGCTACGAAGGCAATAAAAATAGTTAGATTTAAGAATAATATGAAGGTCAAACAGCAGGTTTTAAGGGAAATATCGATCTGGAAAAAATTGCATCACCCTAACATCTTGGAACTTATAAACTGGAAATTGGAAGACGACTATGCCGCATACTGTTTGACCGGAAAAATTAAAGATGGTAACCTTTTTGATTTGGTTAGTTCTTGGGGAGAATGTACTGAGAGCAGTATTAGTTTGGATGATCGGTGTAAGCATACGATAGCCTTATCCCTCCAAATTGTATCAGCATTAAAGTATATGCACTCCAACTATGTTGTGCATGCCGATGTTAAGCTCGAAAATTGCTTGTTAGAAAAGGTGAATCATGACTCATGGAAGGTTTACATATGCGATTTTGGTATGAGCTGTCACTTCGGCAATATACGTTTTCATGATGATGATGAGCCCTACGACCCTGATGAAAGTATAGTATTTGCTTCTGCATTTGACGGTAAGTTAATTACCACGAAGCGACGACCTTCGGTACCAAAGTCGGTTTCTAATAGTGGCTTAAAGCCGTTAACTAAGTTACAAAAGCTTATGATGAATAAACAATTAACACATGATGACACCCCTGTGGGTATATCTGCGTTTCCAAAGCAGTATGGGCCATCTTTAACTAGTACTACGATGTCTGCATCTTATTCTACTTGGAAGACCGGTTCTCCTGCAAGCCTCGCTATTTCCCCTAGCAAATCAGGGAAGTCTGACCCTAATAACAATATTATCCAAGGCATGGAGCCGCATTCCCATATTGGTTCATTACCATACGCTGCTCCGGAATTGATTGATCCTTGTCCACCACCATTAGGTCCCAGTGCGGACGTTTGGGCAGTTGGTGTTACTTTATATACAATGCTAACAGGAAAACTTCCATTTAAGCATGAATATGAGCCAAGATTGCGGGCTATGATTTCATCGGGTAAATACAACATTGCATTATTACGGGCTGTTTGCAATGGGAAACCTGATCCCCTGCATGATGATTCTAACGATGCAGAAGTGAAATACCACGGGTTGTATAATTCTGTGCGCGGTTGTTTGACAAAGGATATTACTCAACGTTGGGAATTGGACATGGTCAATGTTGTCTTAGATCATAATAGGGCACATAGTGATACAATGTGATATCTCTAAACGGATAAGAATGTATTTTTATTAATACAAGTCATGAATAATCATGCTTATGATCTAATATGATTTTTTTTAACTTTATGGAGTATATGCAAAGCTATAACAGTGAAGATGAGTTATAGATATTATGTTAAGCATTAGAAATAAGAACTTGTTTAAAGCACTGCTGCCTTTGCCATGTTAATCCGAGTGGACTTGTTAACCTTTGTAATTCTTAGAGTTAATATAATGTCATTTCATACGGAGATGAAATTTTCTGAACTATCATATGAAGATATTGAAGCAGACTGTTCCTTTTATCGTATGAAGCTTAGGCCAACAAAAGCACAGGGCAGACCTCGAAGTGAATAGTACATATCTATAATGATATACCTGAAGTCAATGTTAAAGGTTATTGATAACTCTGGCGCACAGCTTGCTGAGTGTATCAAAGTGTTAGGAAAAGGCTCGCCAAAATCACCGGCAAGAATCGGTGATAAGATCGTCTGTGTCATTCAAAAGGCTAAGCCTTTGAACCAAGCTATTACAGGTCAGTCCAGTACGAACAGGGTTAAGAAAGGTGATATTGTACATGGTGTTGTTGTGCGGACTAAGCAAAAGAATATGGTGCGTCCCGACGGTTCTACAATATCTTTTGGTGATAATGCATGTGTGCTGCTTAACAAGAATAACGGTGAACTTTTGGGTACACGTATCATGGCCAACGATGGTGTTGTAGGAAGGGAGCTAGAGGCCAAAGGTTACAATAAACTTTGTTCCTTAGCAAGCAAGGTTCTATAAGCACTTTTAACAAGCCGCCAATATAATAGGATATAACTTGAAAAAAGAAAGATACAAACAAACTTCAAGTAAACATGTAAATAGATCGCTCTATTCTGTTTTAAATAATTTATACTGTGAATTGGGCATAAATCTCAGCTAGAGCAAATACAAATGATCTAAAAACAAATAGTAGAGCCCTGCATTACTTAATTAGGTGTTATTTTTGATAACTAACACAACATTTGGTTTTCCTCATCCATGGGGTTTCCAATAATTTTGGAATGCTGATTCTTTTCTTCGGATTCCATTGAAAAATGTTGTATAAGCACATTTTGCGGCAGCGATTAGCCTCATGATTGACATGCCTCATCTCTTCGAAGACATAGTATTCTCCTGTTTCGGACATATCCTCGACAAACGTATTGTATATTTGATCTTTATCTCTGTTTGCTATTTTCCATAAGTAATGGCCCAAAACCATAGTACAGTAGATTACTCCACAGCTCCAACAATCAACCAGTCTGGCGTCATACTCCTTTCTAGGAATAAACTCCTCAGGGGCAACATATGGTTCTGAACCCACCGCTCCTATTTGAAAATGAACATTTTTCTCCCAAGCTGTTTGGAAGACAGAGCTTGATCCAAAATCACAAATCTTTAGAACACCCACAGGTGTAAACAGAATATTTTCTGGTTTTAAATCACAGTGTGCAACACCATGATCATGCATAAACTGTACACCATGTAACAACTGCTTCATGAAACAATCAGCCTCTAAGGGATGGAGTCCAGATCCTGATTTGGAATGCCTTGTTAGAAGGCTATATAAATCCCCAGAAGGACAGAATTCGAAAACCTCAATGAACGAATCTTGCGTTTGCATAAGATCAAAGACTTTTAGTATGTTTGGATGTGACTCCATTGCCGTAGATGCTGTCTGGCTTAGCTGTCCGCTCAAAGAATGTCCTATTACAAACTCGGATGTCAACCGGGTGCTAAATTTCTCTTGAGATTCATCAACTCGAGGTTTTAATTCTTTGACGGCATAGAAAAGTTTGCCATTCCACCCGAAAGTTTCTTTATATGTTCTCGCCACCAACGAGTTATTGCTATTGTCGCAGGGTACATTCTTTGAAGTGACCCAAACTGTACCGTAGGACCCGTGGCCAATCATTCCGATACATTTACCATATTTTTCTGCAAGTACTTGTCTATTTCTAGCTGCCTTTAACGTGGGTGTTGGTGTGGGTGTTGAAGCGATGGGTATGTGCTTAGACAATTTTTGTATTCCATTGTTAATTCGTTCAGCTAGGTTATTGATCAACTTGAGTTCATCCCTGCCGATTGCAGCGTGCTCATTGACAATCTTTGGTATGTCCTCTGTGTTTTGCTGTATTATATGACCATGATTTTCATCAGAGTGTACACCCTTCTCATGTATGTAATCCACATCTTTCATAACGTCTTTCATCAGTATGTTCACATCCCTTGGAAGTTCTTTGTCTGCTTCGGGTAAAATCGATAGAGCTTCTGCCATCTCGTCATCCTCTACCTTATGGGACTTAAACACCGCAGAAAGAGAGAACGCTGATTTAGTTTTATGAGTATCCACGGCTTGAACAACCAGCGGTAATATTTTTAGAAGATGTTCATGATGGCCATCAGCACCTACCCTAAAATGCTCTTGCTGTATTATGTATTGTTTTTTTGGATCATCCGGCCTTGGTACATGTGGAACACTTCCGTAACAGCGCTCTTTTCGTCTACCTGCGCTTGCACTGCGTGACCTTGTTGATAGTCTATGTGGTCTCACTGTGTTTTGAGAATATATTAATGAAGGGGTTACTTCCCGTTCTAGCTTCGCATCAATAGACGCTTCTGTGCTATTCACACCTACCCCTTCCTCCGCTGAATGATCAGAACGGCTACTTTGGGCTTTACTGCTGTATTCTGCATCGGTGCCAAGGTCTTCATCATTAGCAAATGGATGCCCACTGTGTAACAATGGTGATGGAGACAAATCATGATCCCTCTCCAAAACACCGCTAGCAATGGATGCTGACTTTATCCTGATAGATGAATCATCACTTATTACTGATTCATCTGATTTATCATTGTGACAGGCGTTTATTTCGTGGTGTGTCGCTAAGGCCAATTTGGCCAAACTACTCACAGGTGGCGCATTCTTTGGCGAATTCGCACTGTATGACGCCGAAGAACCTGAGGTGGCTGAAGATGGGGGTGGTGTTATCGAGGATGATTTAAAAAGGCCTTTGAACGATTTCGTCAGCGAACGTGACCTTCTTACTGAATCCTCACGTGAAACTCTCACCTGTTGGGGCATCCGCTTAATAAACTCTGTATAACTGAGTGTTTGGAAGAAGCTAGCGGTTGATGAGGAAGTGGCAATACTTATTTCTCTGTTGATCAAGTAATTGGAATTTACTCTGTTTTGCGCAAGTTTTTGGTTCGCAATAATGCTTTAAATTTCAAGGCTCAGGTAAATAAGAGCGTTATTAATTCGTTTCTTTTTTTTTTGCCCGAACATAAATTAGCTGGAACCATAAACGCTTTTATTGAAGAATAACAAACCCTGTACGATTGCGCCTCGACGGGATTAAATATGCTGGCTATGTACAAACTAATACCCCCTTCACCCCCCCATGGCTGCGTGTTTCGGAGTGGCGTTGGTCAACTTCGGTGTAGTGATGGGCCGAGAAAACGTGCCAAACTTGTGTACTGACACGCTCGACATTCAACCAAAGCTCCAAAACAAGGATAGTAAAGGCGTTTAGAGGTTTAATTAATAGATTCTTGATCGACTAACAGTGTAATAATGACTGTAGTTTTACATTGTAGTTAGCATAAACATCTCAAGTAATTGCTGAATCATAGCTGACAAAATCTCTTTCAGAATGGCCCCGGGGATTTACGTTTTTAACGTAGTTTGTATAGGTGGCGCATAGTTCTCACTCCTTGATGGACATGGAGTAGTGACCATCAGCTGAAACAGATGCTGGATTTCAGGTGATTGTGGGGAACAACTAATTAGCAGACGTTTCTTGAGTCTTTAGATCTATTTTCTCCAGTGAGTCATGCTGTAAGCAGTTTTCGAATATAGTATACCCTTTTAAAATTGTACAAGCCGTGATTGGATGAACATGAAGGAAGTAAATATGGTTAACCTACCGCGGACCATATATGAATTTATGCCCTTTTTATAGTCCAATGAACAGCCACTCGAGGAAGTAAAAGATTATTGATAAAAAAATTTGCTCTTATATACAGGTAATGATTCTATATCGCTCAAACATGGCATGGTATGGGTTACAGAGGGGTCCTTCATAATTTTACAATTTCGGACTCAGGAACCCTTACATGGTCCACGGTCGCCAATAATTCGTCCATTATTGTTTCGCTATGCTTTTGGTTCATGTCCAGTTGGCTTATTATGCTTCCGTCTGTCCCTATAATGTCTAGAGTGCAAGGAACAGCGATTTTCTTGTCCAAATTGACTATGCGGTTTACTTGAATGTTAAGTTTGGGGTTATAAAACTGAAGAGTGGGTAGATATTCATGCCAGAATTTGCGGGCACCCATATGTCCGTTGTGAGAGCTTTGCTGGAAGGTCAACTTAATTGCAGAAATGGTGGAAGTGTCTACTTTGATTTGCGGTTTTACCGTGGTAGCGCTAATTTTGTTTAGGAACTGGCGTTGCTTGGTGATATGTGACATAGTGAAGAGTTGAATGCTAAGCAGTAGGTCCGCAAGTTTGCTTTCACCTGGGGTAAACTTGGTGTGGAATCATCTCTATTAGATTTGCTCAAATGTTAATGGAGGTTAGAAAGAGGTCTTTCGGAAACAAAAAAATTTGTCCTCACTAATTACGAAGCTGCTTATTCTCTTTTTCGAGGACTATATTTGGAGTAGCAGAAGGGTTCGTAGTGGCAATATCTGATTGTGAAGGTTCGATAGAAGTCTCTTGTGTTACATAGCTAAAACGCTAGCTTAAGCTACGTGGCTTGGTTTTACATGCTTATTTTGAGGGCACCCCAAGAAGCTTGTCTTTATATATACTACGAGCGTTGTGTAGGTTAAAATTCGCTGAACAAATCTTGATACATATTCTCTCCCTCGATGCCGTAGTTCACTTTCTCCTCGGGATATCTATCGTACTGTGATGTATCTCCTTGTCCTGGCTGTATAGGAGGCTCATATGGTGTCTCAATGTTGCGGCATAGCAATTTTTCCCAAACAACCTCACTAAACCAAGGATGGGCTTTGACATCTTCTGAGCCGTTTTGAAGGTTACCAAGACGTTTAGTTAAATCCCGAGTGATCAATTGGGATAATAAGTCGCGTACGTCCTCTTGGAAGAAGGAAGGAAACTTTAGGTCAGCGTTGAGAATATTCTCGTACGTACCCATTGTGTTTTGATTGTAGAACGGTGTGTATCCCGCGAGCATCTCATAGATGAGTATACCGAAGGACCACCAGTCGACAGACTTATTGTAGGGCTTGGTACTGACGACCTCTGGAGCAATATAGTCCGGAGTTCCGCAAAGTGTGTACGTAACCTCCGGTACGTACTTCGCAAACCCAAAATCGGTCAACTTAATGTGACCATTCTTATCCAGCAAGATATTTTCAGGCTTCAAATCACGGTAAATAATATCTTGAGAATGAAGATATTCTAATGCAAGACATACTTCTGCAGCGTAGAATTTCGCTACAGGGTTTGGGAACCGTTGAGACTTTCTGAGCAGAGAGAATAATTCCCCACCCTCGATGTAATCCATGATCATGAACACTTGTTCGGCATCTTGGAACGTGCCCCACATTCGGATGATAAAAGGATGTGAGACAAGCGATAGCATATGCCTCTCGTCGTTTGTATGTTCCACTTGTTTTAACTTTACCACAACTTGTTTTTTCAGCACCTTCATCGCGTAGAAGCGACCGTTATGGTTTGATCGCACGAGGTGGACCCTGCCGAAACTGCCTGTTCCAAGTGTCCGTAGCAATTGGAAATCATTTAGACCATATTTACCCTTTGTTACACGTCCTATAAGTGACTTTTTGCAATTTCTACCAGTTTGTTCATGTTTCCATGGAACATCTATGCCATTTTGCTTATGCGAGAGCCCTTTCCGCAACCGTTCTTCTCCCGTGAACAACTGTCCTGCGTCCTGTTGCGGTAGCCCCTCTGTAGCAATTTGCGCTGGTAGTGTCTCTGACATACTGTATCTCCACTCGAGGAAACAAACTCAACCTGTAGTTCTAATGCTGTACCAAAACTACTGTGAGGATAATCCACGTTGTTGTCGAAAAGTTATGGTCGTTCCTCGACGTTGCCTTGTCCTACAGGTTGTACTTTGTATTATCCGTAAAATTGTGAAAGTTTTTCTTCCGTTATATTAAAACAATAAGCTTCTAGAATTGGCTATACAACCCTTTTACATTAAGTAATTCCTCAGCATAACAACTGAATAGGGGAATACCTCAGCCCAACTCCCTTGCTAGAGCACATCTAACCTTTCAATGTTTTTTATGAACGCTTGTTTTGTTGGTGCTCTGTTTGTAGTGCCCTTTGAACACACGCATAAATATTACATTATATCAACGCGTACATATGTATAGATGTCTTTTGCTGTACAAAAGATCGATCTTCCTCAATACACTATGTGTGGTAAGCGGAATCTTGCACCAGGTAAAGCGGCAAACTTTTCTTGCTTATATTATCGAGCATACTTCTAGCATCTCTTGAAAGTAGCATTGAGGTTATATAGACGAAAATGAAGAAGGTCCGGCTTCACCTGCATACTACATTTATAGGTGCAGATACCCCAACTGCTGCATATTAAGATTGATAGGCATTCATTCTCCCATTCTGTTTTTAGCCGATATTCTATTTATACACTGACGCACTTTTCTAACTGTTCATTACTCTTCTTGTATTTGTTATATAATATTAGTGTATTAATTTGTCTTATGTACTTATGGACATTTGACATCTGTTTGTATGTACATATGTGTATTTATTTTGTTTTATTTTGTTTTATTTTATTTATTTTATTTATTTTATTTATTTTATTTATTTTATTTATTTTATTTATTTTATTTTATTTATTTTATTTTATTTATTTATTTTATTTTATTTTATTTTATTATATTATAGTTTATTATATTTTATTATATATTATTTATTTATTTTATATGTATTTTCATGTCTATACTAGTTACTTTTACTTCTCGACTAGTTGTGTAGTCAATGATATCATCATTCATAGCCTACCGGCCCTTTTATATATTTGTATAGCAAAAGTGCTTATCAAGTAAAACGTGAAGTCCCTTTCATTGAATAGATATGGGCAGCTTGATCTACATGAGCTGCTTTTAGTGAGATTTGGAGTGACTGCAACTTGTTCACCGGCAAAACACTAATCTACTTGCGATGGAGACAAGATATATGATGACGGACTATATGCTTATTGCTTATTCCCCATGATGAGGGCTTCTATCTAATCTGTAACTTCAGCGGATTCATGTGATAGGCCATCCTTTTCATCCGCATGTCGTTCTATTTCTATTGTGGATGATTTCGAAATAATGGATTTGCGCTGGCCAGTTAGCTTTCTAGGGTAATCTCTGTACTTCATACTAGAATACTCTGAACTAAGACCTAGCCTCTTTAATCTTTTCTTCTCGAACTCAATCTCCCAGACTTCAAGGGGCTCTTCGTCTGCCACTACTAGCCCGTAGTCTGTAGTTGATTCCATATACGACCATGCTTCCTGTATATCTGGGAAAGACATCTCATCTTTGCATACATAGGCAAGTATTTCTGGAGCCAGTACATAATTGGAAAAATCGTTAGGTCCCCACCATTGTACTGTAGGATTTTTATGTTGTAGAAGCCTGTCATTGTAGACTTCCAGGATTTCAGCACCTACACGTAGTTGTCTCTTTATACCAAAGTAGCCAGCAGTAAATACATGCAAATCGAACTTTCTGAATTCTTGTACACTCAGCATAGCTCTGTTGGATTTTTTGAAGGCCTGGCGTGCATGTTCATAATACATCGACGGCCTTTTTCCTTGTAGTATATCTTCAACGACAAACATATGCTTCCTAGCCTTTTCAAGCAATTCATCTGCAAATAGAGCAGGTGGTACATTAAAATTCCTGTGATATTTCGACCTCATCTCCATTATTAGTTTGTATTGTGCCTTCTCATCCTTCTTGCTACTAAATAACATTTGTCTATTGTTTATTTCCTCCTTCGATCCTCTCTTTTCTTGCTCTTTGACAGATTCATGGATCTTTTTAAGCTTATCTGCAACTTCTACATTATGTAGATCAAGTTCAGGGGGCTTTAATATCCCTTCATTCGAACCTGTTGATTGTTCATTTTTGTCGTTTTCCTCATTGCTCAGTTCTGACAATGCAGAGGACGATCCTAGATCCTCGCTGTCGTCGCTCTGCTCAGTGGATTCCTGGTCGTAGACATTGCTAAGTTCTATGGTAAGCTTCCTCCTCCTAGATGTCTTCTTTTCATGGGTGTTTTGGCTTGAACTACTGTCACAGCGATACTCGTCATCAGATATATCATTTAGCCCATCAGTTACCTTCCTTCTATATGCTTGTGATTTAAAAAGTATAGCATTGACATCATTGTTACGAGAAGTATAAACAGCATCATTCCTCTTCCTTTTAAGGTTATTTGGGGAGTCCTCCATTTTTATATATTTGACTTTTGCTTATGTTTGTAATTCATCAGTTAATGATCGTTTTCATGAAACCTGGCGTTATACTACAAAGAAGCAAACAATAGTTCGAAGTAGAGGAAGCATACTATATAATTTAAACTTGTACTGCTCTAGTACGTGTAGCATGTGTAAAGTGTGGATATATTCAATTGACTTACAATAATGACTTTGTTTATTCCAAGTCTAAACTTTCTATTTAGCATTTCAGCTTTGAAATTGTATTTCACCTTGCAAATCATTAAAAAGAGGATAACAAGCAAGTCTTGAGTAAGCACATCTGCGAACACTACAAACAAAGTACGACGTTGATAGATAAAGAAACAACTAAAGCAGCAAATTTAGTGCCTCGCTGCTATGCCTTCTTAGTATCAGCCATTGTATATATACTTAAGTTGTCTTACTGAAACGATTGCAGTTATTGGAAGACTGAGGGTAACATCTATAAGCAAAAAAAAGTTATCCTTGAAAAGAATAATGGCCAGTAAGATCAACATCTTAGCGCTGAAAGTTAATTTAATGAAGCATGGAAAGGGGCTATCGAGACTCTAATGGTAATGGTAATGGAGTCACCGACACTTTGACTGTAGAACGACTATCCAAACTTTATAAACGCTACCTCACGGGACTAGAACAAAGGACGGTAAAAATTCGGGATGATCACCGTTACCGCTTGGAACACCCCTCAAGACTGGAACGTCGAGGATCGCAAAAGAATGAAGTTATCACTATGGAAGTAAACTCTGTTGGCTCAATGGCTTGCTGGAGTCGAACGGATGGGTCCATTTCCGTCATGAATCTTTCTACTAATCGTCATTCGTTTACAATTAAAGACGCTCACGGAACAGACAGAGTATGCTTGTCCATCGCGTGGAACCCAGTGGAAGCGGACCAATTTGTAACACTTGGAAACTCTAGCTCGGTTAAGATCTGGAGTTGCGCAGATACGAAGAATCCTTCTTTTAAGAGCTTCGTCACTGCTCCAAAGATGAAAAACTTTAAGTGCAGCTTTGAACCATTGGGGAGATGGCTTGTGGTGCTTACAAAATCGGATGAGCTATATCTTTTTAATGCTTTAGATGGATACCAGCTACACTCTATTTCTAGTTTGCATCAAGGTGAAAGCGAGGGTAGTAAAAGAGTAAACACAGCGTGCTCGATTTCTTGGCTAAATGACGGTAAGCACATTGCAGTGGGCTTTAAGGCTGGTAACATAAACATTTTACAACTAACCGATAAAGGGTTTGAGGTAGTAGGTAAAATGGTGGGCCACCTTGATGAAATAAGCTCTCTGGCTGTGGATCCTTGGGGGTTGTACTTAATTGCAGGATCTTTTGATGGTACTTGTACACTATGGTCTCTGGACGATTTTTGTTGTAATAATATCTATTCTGGGTTTGAAGGTATTGTTGAGAATGTTAATATATCGAACGATGGCTTTTTAATTGCTGTATGCACAAGGCAACCTTCCAAAGATACTAGCTCAATTGTATATGTTACTTTACATGGGGAAAGGTTACATGAACAGACGTTCAAAAATAATTCACATTGTTTTGCAGTTTTTGTTCCCGGTGCATTGAAGCTTCTCATAACGGAAGATAAAGACATGGTTCTTCTTTTCAGGTCTCCTTGCCATTCTATTCTGGAAGTGACTGAGGAAACCAGTAATAAAGCTGAAGTTAAGGCTATAGAGTCGACAGTGAGTGCAAAAAGGTTACCAGCTTCCAAGGAAGAAGATCGTAAGACGGCGAAGAAGCGCCGTGCTGATAAACCACGAGGCATAGATCGCACGAATGAAGAGAATGCCCGGCCTATAGAAGGGCAACCTATAAGGAATGCACGTCGCATGGAAGATAGACAGCCTTCGCGCTGGGAAGACGAGCTCAGATACCGTCCTGATCGTGGCAGCAACCGCTTTGCAAGAGATGAGTTCAGTGCTAAAAGATGATGGCAATAATCTTGCAAAGAATCTTGGTATTGCAGTCTTTATTGTATTTACAAGTTAATGTACTATATGTGTAATGTACTATATACTGTACATCTGCAACTAGACATCGGACAATAGGAACTCAAGGCTTGATAGGTAAGTGCTGTCCAGGCGCTCCTTAATTTCATCTTTAGTCAACCACGCATAGTCCCTATATGTGTCCTTCATTTGAAGATCGAAATTACCTGCAAGAATATGCGACTTAATCAAGAAATCCGCCACATTAGCTTCCTTTACAACGGCAGCAGGTGTGTTGGAAACAATCCAGATATTAGCATCGTACTTATTCAATGCATTTAGGCCTGTTTGTGCAACATGATGCAGCGACCTATTCTCAGCACCAGGAGGAGGAACAGAAAAACTTGGTAGTCTCCACTGGCCGTTTAGATCTTTGAGGAATAGGTAAAGTGTTCTGCTTAAGCTTCTTTCTAGGCTCTTAATATCGCCTTTCTTATCCGCCTCCGTTACCCTGGAGTTAGGAGTAATAGGTCTGGAAACACTAGAATTATCAGTGATCTCGGAGGACTCCTTAGGTAAGACTATATTTTGTTTTAATCGTCTTTCTCTGTTATGCTTAATATCTGGCACACCTTTAGGGAACCAAACACCTGGCTGTTTTGATACAACACCTTTTTGAGCATCAAGAAAGCGGCGTTCAGAGAGAGTTCCCTTCTTGAAGTAATAGTATTGAGGGAATGTCCACATTAGTCGTTTTTCTAGTTCAGATTGATACTGGATATACGTTGATTCTATTTTGGTCAACTCTTTTGTGATGATTGGAATTCTTGAGAGCAACAAAGAGGCTCTCATAGTCATATCTACCGCATAAGCCTTACTAGCAGCGGTTTTTGCCGCTGTATTTATCATTGACCTGATTATAGGGCTATATAGATACTATTTGCTAGAATAGAATGTTGGAATGCTATATAATTGTTACATTAAAAATTTTGATGAGAAGGTAACGATGTAACATCATATCATTATAAACGAAACTACAAATAACAGAGGACCATCCTCTGTAACACCTATAGTGATGGCATATTACGATATTCTATGTATCATTAGCTACAAGCATTTTAGTGTTTCTTGTGCGCATATCACTGTTGCTGTTTATTTAACATACTCATCAACGAGTTCAATTGGGCAGTCGGATCGAATGCCGTAGATTGTTGTTGATGATCCTGGGGCTGATGTTGTGGTGCCATGACAGGCATTATAGGCTGTTGAGGGTACATTGCCGGTTGTGCAACCTGTGGTGAAATACCTTGGTACATTGTAGAATATCCTGTGGTAGCCGGCTGTTGTGTGAACATGGCTGTATGACGGAATGAATTGCCCGGAAGAGGTTTCCCAGACTTTGGGCCATTACCTCTATCAGTTGGCATTTTTTGAGATATAGCTTTCGATGAAACTCCTTCACCTACTATAATGTCGGGTTCTTCGAATACCATGCCGGATTGTAATGGTTGACCACCTGTCCCTCCCCATTCAGCACAAAGAGACCATTTCCTATCTACTTCCGTCAACCTATGCATCGGAATTATGCTCAAACCATGTTGGTAATCACAACAATCCCTAGGGCCAAAGCCTACAGCCCAGCGGATCCGTAGTGGAGATGATTCATCCTTGTTAAAGTTCATTAAAATGCTGTCTGCCTCTTGTCTCGAGTATATCTTCACAAATGCATGTTTACGAGAGTTGTTTAAGATTACACTCTGGGCCTCGCCAAACTTTCCAAGTAGCCTTGCAATATCATGTTCTTTCATTGTGTTTGGAACACCACCTACAAACAACGTACGAGAATAAACCTTGATGTGATCTGCGGGCAGGGTTGGATCAAATGAAACATGCTTTGGACGGAAATGCGGATTACTGGGGATATTTCTCTCCTCAGGATATAAATGGTGATTATTGCTAGTCATATTGTTATTACTGCTTTGGCTAACTTTTTTCTCATGTCTTTTGGGAGACTTCGATCTTGATCTTTCATGATTATTGTCCATCCGCTTGCTGCTTCTAGTTGACCTGCCAATATACTGCGTTGGTTCATGACGTTGATGGTGTTGCTGCTGCTGGAACTGCTGACGTTGGCTGTCCAGCTGATGGCGTTGAGAAGTTTGGGTTTTGCTCTCTGGTGTGGCATTAGACCCGGATCCCGTTATATCAGAAGCCTGGGTCAGCTGTGCCTGTAGAGAGGACAATAACCGTACTAATGCAGCTTGCTGAAGTGCAAGTTCTGTTGACTCTAGTCCAGCAGGTATTTTAATATCGGCCGGAATAGAATCGTTTGGTTTTAGGTTACTCAAGATTTGAATCGCTCTTTCTTTTGGATCGGAAGCTTGTGAACTAGAAGACTTCCCAGCATCCTTCAGAGCAAACCATACACCTCTAACTGCATTCAAAACTCCCTTTTGGAATAGATCAGCCTTGTCCCAGATGTCGACCAAGTCTTTGATCTTATTTCTGTTCTCGGCACTACTCATTTCAACACCATCACTAAGTAGAGTTTGAATATTTTCACCCATCGTGAACAAGGCGTGTCCGTAAGTACCTGGTTGAGCGTTGGACTTCATTGACTGGTTCAAATCTTTGCACTTGTTCAAGAAGGCTCTCCCAATTGAATCTATAACATATAGAGATCCTAGTTTATGTGTCGCAGGACACGTACGTGAGTAATTGATTATTTTTTCAATCAAGTAATCTTCTGCATTTACATTTTCTAGAGCGTAGGTTGTCAACTTCTTAATTCTAGAACCCGAGATACCAGATTTTAGCTCTTTTAAGGATTCTAAGGTGGCTACAAAATCCTCGTGATTCGACATTTTCTTAGCCTCAAACTAGTTCTCCTATATGAGATACGTTATCTTTTTTGTATGTGTAGTATAATTATTGCGTTGTTTTTTTGCAGCAACAGTTTTTACTGTGTACTAATTGGCTGCTAGAGTATCCTCGTGTGAACAAAACCGTCAGCTAGTCTCTTTCGTAGATAGAAATGCTACTTGATTATTAGCAATCTGTATCGTGGGTTTTCGTCAAGTAGATAACTAACAGGTTAAAACAAGCTGTACTTACAATAAACAAAGGTATGGCTTAATACCCAAAGTTGCGTGGTAGACGCTCCCTCAAACAGTTGGCTACGGCTTATATAGTCCCACAATTTTTTCCTGATTGAAAATGTGTATTAACAAAAAGCCATATACCCGGGTAATGAAGCCGTAAGTAGTGAGTATAATTGTACAGAAATTACATTGTCTAATATCTGTATTTTTTATAAAAAGAGTATAGGCGCCAGATATTATTAAGGTTAACCCCATTAAGTGGTGTATAGAGATAGTAAATGTGGTTGTTAGCTTATTGGCATTGGAGATATTGAGTACAAAGGTATTTAAGTATGTCAGCAATTCACAATCTGTCCATTCAAGGTATCAGATCTTTTGATGCAGGTGATAAGGAAGTTATCAAGTTTGGCAAGCCATTGACCTTAATCGTTGGGGCAAATGGATGTGGTAAAACAACTATAATTGAATGTATGAGGTACGCAACAACAGGGGATTTGCCTCCTAACTCCAAGAACGGAGCATTCATTCACGATCCCAAGATTAATGGGGAAGTTGATGTGCGTGCGCAGGTGAAGTTGGCATTTACGAACGCGAACGGTGTGCAAATGATCGTTACTCGGAATATCCAACTAATGAAGAAAAGGGCAACAACAACGTTCAAAACCTTGGAAGGGCAGTTGGTGGCCATAAACAATGGTGTGCGGACGACGTTAAGTACAAGAGCAACAGACCTTGATCAGCAAGTTCCTCTTTATCTCGGTGTTCCTAAAGCCATACTTGACTATGTTATCTTCTGTCACCAGGAGGATTCGCTTTGGCCGTTGAGTGAACCTTCAAATTTGAAGAAGAGGTTTGATGAGATTTTTCAAGCAATGAAGTTTACGAAAGCGCTTGATAATTTGAAAGCCATCAAAAAGGATATGAGCGTGGATATCAAGCTTCTGCGGCAGTCAGTTGAGCACCTAAAAATGGATAGAGATAGAGCTATGGCCACTAAGATGTCAATTGAAAATTATGAACGGAAGATTGAGGAATATAGATCCACAATGCCGGTAATTGAGAAGCAGCTTGCTGAGATAGCGGATCAGTCAGATAAGCTATTCAAGTCGAATCAACAATTCCAGGAGGTTCTGTCTAGGTTGGAGAGTTTAAGAGGTTCTCGGGAGCTTATAATAAAGCAGACAACAAGACTGGAGGATTCAATCGAGCCTCTGCCGATGAGGAGAGAAGAATTGGTGCACTTGTTAGAGAACTTTTCGGTCACCATTGAGGGAAGAAGAGCGGCAGTAGAGAAACTTGAGAACGAAGCTCAAAAGATAAGAGCAGATATGGAAAATTTGAAGATCAAGTACGAAAGTATGATATCTGAAAACGCTGTTCTAAGGGCAAAGAAGGAGACATATCTTGCAAACCTTGAAAGAAGGGATGAGTTCCTAGCAGAGAATCCAGTTTATATATCCTCAGATATGGAAAAGATTATTGCGAAACAAGAAAGTGTTTTAACTGAACTTAAGCAACGTCATGAAGCTGTTGAAGTAGAACTGCGAGAAAAGCGCTCCTCTCACCAAGGAAAGCTTGCAAGAGAGAGCCAGAAGCTTTCTTACACAAGGAGTGATGAATCAAAATTAAGAGAACAATTAGAGGCAGTGAAGTTAAAGCTGAACGGACTGGAGCAGATGGAGACCGACTTGAAAACCGCTAAGGAGGATTTGGAAAGATACAATTCACGCTTCGAGGGATGGGAAGGGGGCAATAACGCTGAGCAGTTTTTCCACATAATCAAATCGAAGAACGATGAAATGTTAATACTTGAAAATGATCTAGAAACTATTCAGACCCAAATTTCTAGAGGAAACCAACGTGCTGATATCCTTGCGAAGTACTCTTTGATTAAAAAATCTGCTCTAAATAAAAAGTGCGAATTTGAAGATAAAGTCAAAGAGTTTGAGGGTAATAAGCTGGTGAAGCAACTTGCTCTGACAGTGAACGACGATTTTGAGCTGGAATATAAAAGAAAGTATATTGAGCTTAAAAAGCAGCTTGCGCTAAGTAGTAAGAATAGTGCATCCCTAGATGCAGTTTTCAATGATGCAAACTTTGAGTTAAAAACTACAGAGAAGGAATATTTGCAATTAAAGGCAGAAATAGATGCCATAAAGGCAAGAATTGCAGAAAATATGCCTGAAGACTGCACCATTGAAGAGTATGATGATGTTTTGCGTGAGAGTGAGGAGTCCTATAAGGTCGCTTTGGAAAATTTGAAGATGCATAGGACTACGCTTGAATTTAACCTCAAAGCACTGGAGATAGCTGAAAATGACCATAAATGCTATCTTTGCCAGAGAAATTTTGAGGACAGCAAGCAGGAGAGTAGACTGTTGCAGGAACTAAGAAATAGAACAAATTCACAGTTTGAAAGTACTTTGGTGGAAACTGTGAACGCAGAAAAAGAGTATTTAGCAACTTTGCGAAAGATTGAGAAGGATATTTACAACATGAAAGACTTAGAAGCTAAAATGAGCGCTTTGGAAGCACAAAAAATAGAGGCAACCAGCAAGGTGTATTCTCTAGAATCTAATGTAAAGAAGGCAAAGGAATTGTTAGTTCAAGACCAAAGTTTGCAAGATCAATTTGACAGGGAGCTAGGGCCTTTATTTAATGATATTGTCAGGCTAAAAAAGGAACTTGGTGTTGTCGATAATGATGCCTTGCGCTTGAAAGAGGAATTGAGTATTTATGGAGATTCTTCTATTGATATTGAGACTATAGATGAACTGCAAGAAAAGCAAAAGACGATCAACACTAAGTTAAGAGTATTAAGGAAGGAAATTGGAACTCTTCAAGAGGAGAAAGAGCAAAAATCTAAAGAATACAACAATCTTATCAATCTTGTTAGGGAAAAGACATTTAGAGTTAATAATCTAGAGAAGCAGACCGAAGAGAAGCTTTACCTCGAGAAAGAGCTAAAAGAGCTACAGAATAGAGTAGACACTGTTGACACAGACGCACTAGAAATTCAAAAGGCTATGGATACTCTTGGTGGGGAACTAAGAGATATTGAGACAGAACTGCAAGCAAAGCAAGCAGAACATAGAGAACAACAGAAAATGGAAGAACAAAAGCTAATGCAGTTAAAGTCTAGATACTTTCAATTCAAGTCGACTCTGGATTCGATCGCTGAGTTTGAAAGAGATGATGCTTCAAATTTGGAGAATGTTGAAGCAAGGATGGAGGAGTGCAAACATCTTATGGCAATACATTCTTCAAAGCTTTCTACATTGAAAGAACAGATAAGTTCTCAATCTCAAACTATTAATGACTCGGCAAATGAGCAAATGAATATTAAGCTGAATATTGAACTGCTTGATCTCCGTAACCAGCTAAATGATGTTTTGGAAGAAATTTCTAGCTTGGAGTCTCAGAATGCAGAAATAGAGCGTGATAAGTACCAGCAGGAGTCAATGCGACTCCGTAACTTATTTGAAAGGCTAAGTTCTGAAAATGCTGGGAAACTCGGAGAAATAAAACAGCTGCAAAACCAGGTAGAACTCCTTGGCGGACAGCTTCAAAATGATTACAAAGATGTAGATATAAAGTATCAAAAGGAATGGGCAAAGCTGCAAACGAAGACACTTGTAACCGATGATATTGATGTATATTCTAAAGTTTTGGATAATGCAATAATGAAGTATCACAGTTTGAAGATGGAAGATATTAATCGAATTATTGATGAATTGTGGAAAAGAACATACAGCGGAACAGACGTTGACACTATAAAAATTAAATCTGATGAGGTCACAAATTCTACGCGTGGTAAATCTTATAATTACCGTGTAGTTATGTATAAGCAAGACGCAGAATTGGATATGCGGGGCCGTTGCTCTGCGGGACAGAAGGTGTTAGCATCTATTATCATTAGATTAGCTCTCTCGGAAACCTTTGGTACTAATTGTGGTGTGATCACTCTTGATGAACCAACAACTAATCTGGATGAGGATAATATAAAAAGTCTAGCAAGGTCACTCAGTAATATTATAGAGGTAAGGAGACACCAAAAAAACTTTCAGCTAATTGTTATTACACATGATGAGAAATTCATAAATCATATGAATGCGATAAACTTCACAGACCATTTCTGGAAGGTAAAGAGAGACGATAGACAAAAATCGGAAATAGAGATGGTGGATATTGCAACAGCGAATGAATAGTAGAATTATGTAAATATATACCTTTTTAATTCGTTCATATCTTTACTATATCAGTTCTAAACGTTCATTGGAAAACTATTATAGATTACATTATGTATGAAAACGTGGCATTTATCATACCGGTGACTGTCTATAATCCAAGATCTAGTTCCTCCCTCCTCTGGCTCTTTTACTTAGTTCAGGAAGTTTGAAAGGAACTTTAAGAGTTGCAATCTTGTATGTTGAAGCTGCACTCTTTGGAATACCGAAGGCTTGTGCTTGTGAAACTGTTGCACCTTTTACAATAGCACCCAAAGTTCTAAAGATATTTACCATTTTGGATGGTTTCAACCCTAACTCTTGGGCAATTGGAGATACCTCTACAATGAAGTTATCTAAATGCATGATAATAGCGACAATGTAGCACAAAAGTTTATCCTCCTTTTGAGGATCAATTGTAAAGGAGCGATCTTTCGATCTGCCATACTGTCCTTGTCTCAAGACTGTAAATCTCTCTAAAATCCCATCAATTAGAGCTTCTGGTGGGAAGTTAAGCTTCTCTAGTAAGGTTTTCTTGTCGTTGCAACGGCGGTTTTCATAGACACCTAATAAGAGAGAAAGGTAGTATAAAAGTTGTAGTTTTTGCATGTGGGCAGCTTGTGAAAGGGTTGGAAGCTTGCTGGTAACATACTTGGACCTTGTATATGGGAGCATTTGCTGTCTCTTTTGTGAATCTGTTTCTTTCATGATCGGACCAACACGTATAAAACTCCATTCACTCTTGGGTATTATACCGTGCACAGGGTAAACCTGTTCAACATCTGTCGCATCTGTATTAACTGGTGGAATTGGTCTATCTTCAGGTTTAATATTTTGCAATTCTTCTCTTGTTGGCAAGTCTTTGGCAGCAGTTTTCACGGAATCGACGATGTCAATGGCAGATCCAACAAGCTTATCAGAATCTATACGGTTACGTTCTTGTTCAGCAATAGCCTTCTTCGCCTTTTTAGTACCAAACGCCTCACCTAGAGCTGTTCTCATTGCAGACATACGGGCTGTTGTCTGCTTGATGTTAGGCCCAGCAAGATTCTTTTTTGCTTTGGAAACAACAGTGGTTGGAATAAGTGGTGCTTTATATAGCTCAATGGATTTTTCAGAAGGATCATAAACACCTAAAACGTATTGGCAGCCTGTAGAGTCATGTTTGTTATCACCTTGGTATTCTAATTTTTCATTTTCACCATGCAGTATAAACTCATCATGCGATGACTTGTTCTTGTATAGTTGAAAAGTAGCGTCTGTTGGAGCCTTGAAGCCTTTGAAAAAGGATGCAACAGCTACAGAAGGTTGGTCCTTTGCGGATGACACATTTACCTCAGTGATAGTCCTTTTTTTGCCCATTGCTTCGCTGTTTTGATAACGTACCAATATTAGTTTGAGTAAACTAAGAAACGTAGCTAAAATTTTTTTTTGATGATTCTAAAAAGAAATAACTTTTAATCTATCGAAGATTTAGTTGCTGTTAAATGCATATAAGCTTGAGCTGTATTCGATCAATTTACAGCTGCCTCTATTCCGACACTAGGCTTAATTATTGAGTCGCTTTGAGCTAGTGATGAGCTTGTCTCATTATGATGTTTTAGGCGTGTGTTTAGATGCCGATGAAGAATCTATTAAAAAGGCGTATAAAGAGCGGCTTCTGTCACTGCATCCTGATAAACGATTGCAACATCAGCATGAGGTTATGACAGGACTTGAGAAGATCTCGGTCGATTCGCTAAAGGAAGCCTATCGGATTCTTTCTGACAGCAAGGCGCGCGAAGATTACGACGCTAAATTGGAGCAAGAGCACAAGAGGGAAGGTTTCTACAGTAACGGTGAGGGGCTGGATGAATACTCACTGGAGCAGTTCACGTTTGTAGAGGAAAAGAGCCTTTATTGTATGGCCTGTCCCAGGTGTCAGGTAGCAGATGGATTTATGTTTGGCGAGGAATCGCTGGAAAATCAGGCTATGGAGAGGACCGACGGAGGGTACGAGGTAATAACACAGTGTGCATCCTGCTCGCAATGGATAAAGGTTAGTTTTGATGTAGTATATAGTGAGTAGAGATAGTGTTTTAAAATTATTGTTTGTTTAATGTTTGTAACAGAGTTCGACTAGCATTGGAAAAAAGTTTTCTACTCTTATTATTATTATGATAATAGTAAAGATATTGTGATGGGAACGCTCATAAGACTAAGTCGAATACGAAGTATCATGTCATCTCCCATAGCTAAGATTAGTCAGCCTAAGTGGTTGAAGCCAAAGGAAGGTACGGAACAGCCCGTTCTGAAGTTGTTCAATTCGTTGACAAGAAACAAAGATGAATTCATTCCAATATCGGGAGGAAGAAAGGTGACGTGGTACTCCTGTGGTCCAACTGTTTACGATGCTGCACATATGGGCCATGCTCGTAACTATGTTACAATTGATATCAACAGAAGAATCCTTGAAGATTATTTTGGCTACAATGTTGAGTTTGTTCAAAACGTTACGGACATTGATGATAAAATCATTATTCGTGCTCGTCAAGAGTATCTCTTTGAGGAATATGTTAAGGGACACAAGGAAGTTGATTGTACTGTAGTCTCGAAAGTGAACGATGCACTTTTATTGTACATTCAGTCAAATTTAAACAAAGAACTAACTAGTGTTGATGAGTATAAGAAGTGGTACGCATCTGTTGATGTTGAGAAAGCGAAGGCTGAAAATCCTAAATTTGCAATGCACACTACAGCAGTCTCTAAAGCTATTCTTGCTGTCGAAGGCTCCAATGAAAAGACACCCTCTGAGTATTTCTCTGCGGTCAAAGATGTCTTTGTTCCAGTTTTAGATAAAGAATTGGCAGCTACAGTCAAAGACCCTGAGCTCTTCAGAAAACTCCCAGCTTACTGGGAAGGCCGTTTTGATGAAGATATGCGTCGCTTGAACGTTCGTCCAGCGAATGTAACAACGCGTGTTTCCGAGTACGTTGATCTCATTATAGAATATGTTGAGAGAATTGTTAAGAATGGGTATGCGTATGCAACCTCTGATGGCTCGGTATATTTTGATACTAATGCCTTTGACGCCGCTCCTAACCATGATTATGCCAAGTTGCAACCTTGGAATCGTGGTCAACAAGACTTAATTAATGATGGTGAGGGTGCGTTGGCCTCCACGACAGGAAAGCGTAGTGCTAATGATTTTGCACTCTGGAAGAGCTCGAAAGTTGGAGAACCAGCATGGGAATCGCCTTGGGGCCCTGGCCGTCCTGGCTGGCACATCGAATGTTCGGTTATGGCTAGTGACATATTGGGAGAGCAAATTGATATTCACAGTGGTGGCATTGACTTAGCTTTTCCTCACCATGACAATGAACTCGCTCAAGCAGAAGCATGTTTTGAATGCTCTCAATGGATTAACTACTTCCTACATACTGGACATCTTCATATCGAGGGTCAGAAGATGTCTAAGTCTTTGAAGAACTTCATTACGATAGAGGAAGCTCTTGAAAAACACACTCCACGTCAACTAAGGATTGCGTTTGCTTTAACTCCCTGGAATTCTCAGCTTGATTTTAAGGAGTCGACAATGACAGAAGTACGCGGATGGGAGCAAACTATGGGTAACTTTTTTAGAACTGTTCGAGCATTGAAGCATGAACATGAAGGCCAGCACAGGCCATGTCGTCAAGGGGAGGTAGAAAAGAAGCTTCGTTTGGAGCTAGAAGAGGCCAAAAAACGTGGTCATGAGTTTTTGTGTGATAACCTATCAGTAGGAGCAATGCTAAGGTCTGTGGCTGAGCTTGTAAGCCGTACTAACGTCTATATCTCCAGCAGTGGTCAAGATGTTCGTCTACAAGTTGTTGAAGCTGTTGCTAATTACGCAACACGTATGGTTGGCCTTATCGGTATTGAAGTAAGATCAGACGGATTAGGATGGCTAGAAACCTCGAATGGATCATCTCAATCATTGGAAGAAGTAGCTATGCCTTATGTACGCGTACTTTCGAGATTTAGAGATGAGGTACGTTCTTTGGCGAGATCAGGAGGGGATACTAAGTCATTACTATCTCTTGTTGACCGTGTCCGTGATGAAGATCTTTTGACAATGAACATTTCGCTTGAGGATCGTCAAGACGGCCCCGCTTTAGTGAAGTTTTTGAGCAACGATGAGAAAGATCGCTTGCTTGCTGAGAGAGCCGCACGCGCAGCTAGAGAAAAAGAGAAACAGGCTATCAAAGAGGCGGCCCGGTTGAAAGAAATCGAAAGGCGTGAGAAAGGACGTATTCCGCCACAGGAAATGTTCCGTTCTAACTCTCAATATAGTGAATTTGATGAAAATGGTATTCCAGTATCAGACCAAGCTGGCGAACCCTTGAGTAAGTCTATGCGTAAACGTCTTGTTAAGCAATGGGAGCAGCAAAAGAAAGCTCACGAAGAATGGCGTGGTGCTCAGGTGGGCGCGGAGGGTGCCGAACATAATAATAAGTAAACGTTATCTTTTGTATTTGCAATAGTATGTCCTTAACGTACCGTACGTACGTTTACTTACAATACTAAGTGAAGATAGTCTATGTTTAATGTCTAAGAAGTTGTCTGTAGCACTGCGTGAACTTGCTAAGTGGGAGA
The DNA here is from genome assembly GCA_000710315.1 of Eremothecium coryli CBS 5749. Classification (NCBI taxonomy): domain Eukaryota; kingdom Fungi; phylum Ascomycota; class Saccharomycetes; order Saccharomycetales; family Saccharomycetaceae; genus Eremothecium; species Eremothecium coryli. Next base: position 805,798 of record AZAH01000003.1, read on the forward strand.
AAGATCGAGAGGCTTTTGAGGAGCAATTGGAGCTGGAGAGGCTAAGAAGGTTGGCGCCATTGTATCGTAAGCGTTCAGAGCTTATTGATAGTATTGACGGCTTTTGGAAGATAGTTCTCAATCAACATGACGATTTTGCTCAGTATATTAGAGCTGTCGATTATATTTACGTCGAAGTGATACGTAAGATCGATGTCGCCTGGACAGGACAAAGACCAAGCGAGTATACTATAACATTTGTGTTCGACGGTATTGATGATCACTTCAAGGCCCAAACTGTTGAAAAACAGTTTTGGGTTGATGATGATAATCGGTTGTTGAGTAACCGGGTGGCGTTGGAGTTTCCGGACAACTACCGCGGTACGTTTTTAAAGTGGTTTCTATGGACAAAGCAAGAAGATGAATTCGAGCAAGGAGAGGAATTAGCTAGACTGTTTAGTGAGGAGCTATATCAATACTGCGAAAGGTATTACACAGAAGCCCAGAGGGACGCAGCGGAGGAGGATATGTATTGAGTTACACAAAGTACATAGCGCCTAGAAGCCGTGGATCTTGATGTTCTTCTTGGGGATGGCGAGCTGGGTGATCAGGAACTCGCAGACCTTGGCTCTCTGGTCGCCCTGCAACTGGATGATCTCGCCCATCTCGTCGTCCTTGACCATGTTGCCGTTGCAGCCAAAGTCCTTGCGCAAGACCTTCAAGATGCGCTTGAGATCGTACTCCTCGGGGATGCCCTGGACGGTGGTCAAGGTTTTTCTGCCGTTTCTCTGCTGGATACGGATGTGGATGTAGTTGGAGGAGGAGGCTTCGTCGTCGCCGGTGTCAGCAAAGGGGTCGAACGACTTGAGGTTTTCGATAGACATGGTGGCGGTGGGGTGTGAGGTAGAAGGTAAGCAGAGAAAATTTTCAGCTGTCCTTTTAAAAGCGCGCACCTCGCGTCTTGGAACGCATTCGCTTATTTGTGAACCATATTCTTATCTGTATAGGTGTTAACCCGCATTTCTCTGCAATTGCCCGTCTTTCTTTGGCGTTGGGACAACGCTTCCTTTCAAACACACTTTCCAGGAACTCCTTTGTTTCCTTGGGTAACACTGTTCTTCTTCGCTGTTTATCTCCTGTTAGTAAGGCAGAGGCTGGGATTACAATGAGACTCGTCACACATACTTCACCTAGCAGACTGTATAGTCCCATGAGAAAATTATTGTACAAATTTACATAATTACTATATTAAAATGATGGTACTTGATCTAGAATCTGGAAAAGGTCAACATCATTGATTAATCCATTGAATAATACATTAGCATCAGAGGGCACTGTAATATTTTGCACAGTCGAGGATGGTAAAAACTGTATGTTGTATAGATCTGTATTGTCCTTTTCGTTATTTGTAGTTTCCATGTACAGGTCTTCCACATATGGCTTTTGGTTTCCGTATTTTTCTTCTGAGCTATTTTCTTGATTTTGTGATGATGTATAACTGGAATTATATGTTATCTCCAGCCAGTCTGGAAATGGAATAGTGGGTTGCTCTATGTTATATTGCTCTGCAAATAGTTCCCATGTTCTCTTTATACCTGGATTTTCATGCCATAGTTGTGCCAGTATCCTTGATAGTTCAAGTTGTGGTATAACACCTTTCGAAAACCTCGAGTAATAACTTCTGAAAGCCATAAATTCATTTATTTTCTTTCTTTTCTTAGATCTATTTTCCCGTCCATCAATAGTTGAGATTTTATGCTCTGTATTTCTCACTAAGTTACTTTCCTTCTTGCAAAGCTTGATGTATTTGAGTAGTTCTTTCGGTGGCTCTGGTATATTCATTGGTGGTGCACATGTCATATATAGATTGACACCTTCACACTTATAATATCCTGTTGGTTGTTGACTATACAGTGATTTTTTTATATCTCCTTTTCCTACTTTACTTGGTTTGGCCACTTTTAGCGGCTTTTGTTTATTGCCTTGTTTCTTTAGTTTCACCCGAAACATAGGTGTCTTGTAATTTAATTCAGCCATAATTATATTCAATGGTATTTTCCATTTAACGTAAAGAAGGAATATAAGTATTAAATTCTTTTCTACTTTTATACTTTGCAAAATTGCATCCCTTTTTAATTTTTTTTCCTGATATGTTTCATGTTATTACATCAACGTCCAAATCTTAATTAATATATAAATATAACAACCAGATTAAGATCGTTTTTTAGTAGTCTTTCAGTAATGCAAGCTGAGCTCTGAGATAATGAATAGAATTTCAATAATCTCACTACTAAATCCCTCTCCTAATGATACACATCTACGACAGACATCCTCTAATTTTTCTTTTACTAGAGGTAGTAGTGACGGGGGTACATTAATGGGGATGAGAAATGAATTACTACAACTTCATACAAATATATGCTGCACAAATATTGATAATCAAGAGGTAAATGATGTTCTTAATAAAGTGCTTCAGGTATGTCTAGCAAGTTTCTTAATCTTTTTTTAAATATTCAGTTAATTTACTAACAAATTTCAGGGACTAAAATCACTTAATTCGGAGCATGTTTATTCAAAGCCTGACCGTATGATTATACAGAATATCTCCCAACTTGCAGCTATAATTGTTAGGCTAGTAAATGAAAAAGAGGATTTGATGCATTTCAAAAAAGGAATAGTAGGTTCAAATGACATATCAGATACATCTTCTAAGGACAACTGTGGCATCATTTTTAACGTGGTGACACAGGATATGATGGAAAATGGAAGGAAAGGTAGTAATTCATATAAAGGCCATCGCCTACCTAAACAACATGTCCAAATACTAGAGGGTTGGTATCGAAAGAATATTGATAATCCTTATTTAAATGACACAGATATTAGATACCTCATGAGAGAAACTGGGTTCTCTCGTAGTCAGGTAAAAAATTGGGTTGCAAATAAGAGAAGAAAAGACAAGCATTCTACGATCTCTCCCGAATTATCAGATTTATTAGCTAACTAGTATAATGTATATTCTTGCCTTAAAGTTCTATAGCCAAACGCGAATTTTGATTCCTGATCGATTTTTTTTTTCAATGCATGATCTAAACTTGATCCAGGAAAAATGATATATAAATCTACAACGACCACATAGCAGACTCAGAATCTTCAACCGAAGATTCTGAGTCTTGTAGTATTCAGCAGAAAAAAAAAGTGAAAATGTTATGTGGTCGTTTTTCAAGGATTGAAGATGTTTTTAGTTCCCTGTAAAGTTCGTTACTCCGGCCCCACCGCCGAATTCCAATCCCTCAACCATATCAGAGGCAGGAAGATTGTTGGTAAAGATATTTTATCCAAATTCCCCGATTCCAACGCTTATTTGGGGGNGGCANCCCTCGACGCAATCCTCAATTGTGAACGTGATGGCAACCACCAAAGACTCCTTTCCGAGCTCCATAAGTTTAACGAGTATTTAGACCTAAATGATGCCATCCATGGTGCTACATAATTATACAATCACTAACTGCTAAACCATACATAACTCTCTCAACATCCTTTCTTACGCGTGACCAATCAGCCCTTCTTTGAACAAATTCATATATTTCTTCTTGCGTAAATATGCCTTGGAACTTCCCTACGTCGCAGATCATTTTACCTAGCTCCTTGGAGTCTTTACTGGACACTAAAAAAATTTGTCCTACTGCTTTTAACCCGGCGAATAAGGGAATTATTTGTTTCTGCTTCAATTTACTGACTACGAAGTCATAATAATAGTTTAAATCACATATTAAAAAGATCGCTCCATCGGTAGATATTATGTTCTTTTTAATGTTCTTTACAACTTCATTAAAAAACCTCTCACCTACTTCTTGCTGAAACACATCTATCGTTCCTTTATCCGTTGCCCCAGTTAAAAGAAAGCAATGGTTCGATAGCAACTCCACGATTCTTGTCGCACATTTTGACGGCTTAATCTCCCGGTTCATATTACTAGGATTAAAATCATCCGGCAACTGAGTAGAATTGAACACAAACAAAATCTCTTCCATCAACTTGTTTATACCAACATTGAGCCCTTCCGCCACATAATTATCGAGCATTTGTTCAAAGTCTTGCTGTACACTCTGTTCCTTGATATGCTTCGCGCCTAGTTCATTCTTATAAAATATAGATACCATCTGGAGAACAATATCCCCCATATTAATCAACTCAATAAACTTAACTAGAGGTTCGACACGAACCTCCTTAAAGTCCATATCAATGCTCAACTCAGTGTGGTAGTTAGGGTTATATTGCTCCAAGAGACTAATAGCTCTCTCGAACCCAGGTCTGATATGCTTCTCACCCATGACCTTTACAAACATCTTCAAAGCTGACTCGCATGTTACCTTAACATCTTCCCCAATACCCTGCACATTAGAAAACGTCTTTATATCATCGACAAATTCCTTGGAAAACTGGATAGCTTTATAGCACAAATCTACTGACACCAAAGCATCGATATTGCTCAAATTATCGTTCATCTTGTTAAAACTATATGCCAAAGAAAGCTCTTCTTCCAGTGCGTTCTTTGCATTATTTGAATTATAGTTAATCTTCAATAGACGAGTAAATGAAGACAAGAAGTTGTTCTTCTCGTCCAATAACTGCTTTCTATCTACCTTACTCCGTAGACTGTTATAGATAATGTCCTCTCTCTCCCTCTCCCTCTTATCATTCTCCGAGGAATAAAACTCAAATCCACGTAATATGCTCTGCTCAAATGAACACACTGCCACCTTTAGATACGTATGAATAAATCCAAACAACAACTCGTCGACTATAAGAACAAGGTACTTAGGAAAATCTTCTCCTGCATTAACACTACCTGGTAACTGTTCAATGAAATGCTTCTGCAACAAACGATATAAAACTGGTAAAAACTCAATGCGTTTAGTATATCTAGTAAACCATTTTCCCTCAGCCATGGCAGACTTCAATGTGGCAGGTAGCTCTCCATGAAGTTGGTCCACAATAAACCTAACAACAACTTCTTCCAACAAAACCTCCGAGTAAGGTGCTACGACTGCAACAATGTCTCCAAACAGAGAGTCAGCTATGGCCACTTTCTCACGGAGAAAGCTACTATAACGAGCAAATACAGACAACAACTTTAACTCATTCAAAGGGTGTGAACAATCTGTACCACAAAATATTTCACAATCGTCGATTTCCTCATCTCGCACATACTTATACTTCCTGTTGAAATAAGATATAATCGCATCCTTCCGTCCCATAACTAATAGTACATTGGCATACTTTCTACCTTCCCCATAGTGGCCCTCTCCAACCAGACGACCAAGCTCACGAACTATTTCACCAACAAATTCCTCTTGTAGTACAGATAAATTCCTCTCGACCAAACTGTAAAATGACCAATTATTGGAATTACACTTGTTAAATCTGACTATATTACTTAGCAACTTAGCTTTTTTAAATGGATCGTCACTAATATCTTTTGGAAATAACCCCTCTATCTTGTTATCATGTAATTTCCTAATATAAGGCCATATGCACACATGAAACTTCTTGTACACCTGCTTAGCATTTATCTTCTGATAACCCTTTATTTCGTCAAAAATAGTCAGCGCATCATAAACATCATCACCACTATGCAATTCTTCAATTCTACTTTCCTCAGTAAGGCCTATTTTGACAAGCCTCTCATTCCAGTACTGAATGTCACTATAACCTTGCAGATATTCAGTGTATAACAACTTGTTCAGTTGCTGGAAGCACAAATACTCATACGGATTTAAACAAGAAGCAATCAAAGCAACAACATTATTTACCTTCAATAGGTCTTCCATACTCATAGGCATGCACAATAATTATTTAAAATAGCAACTTTTTATTCTGTTTGTGTTGGTTCTGCTTACCATAACATCTTCGTTCATTTGTGAACTTCCAAACTTACCTACATTAATTTTCCACATAATATCATCTAAACAAACGCATACAACAATAACACATACAACTCACTAAAAGGACTTCCAAAAGACGCCATTCTATGCTATCATTTGAAAAGTTCATTAGAACTCCTGTGCCACAGAACGTACAAATACCAGAAAGTGAGAGCTACCAACATCTGATATGGGAAACTGTACAAAACGAATTAACTGACAATAACTCATCTGAACAACCAGATCACGACTTCAAGCAACAAACCAACATCTTCCACGGGTACTACCAACACTGTAAGAAACTTTCAAACTGTTTAAACCAATCGAGCGACGAATCTACTCCTAAACCTAGCAAGACTACCCACTTCCCCAAAGAGCCCTACAGCTTCCACTTCTCTAGCTATAACACTAGTCTACTTAAACAAGATTTGGAAATAATCAAGACAACAGCTTTATTTTGTGTTGTAAACGAGGATATTAACTACATCGATCAACTGCGACAGAAGTACGAGAATGATCCAACTTTCCATTTCCTAAATCCTTCCAATTCAACATATGAAGTGTTGATGGATTTCATCAACCAGTACAAGCAAGTACTCCAAGGCGAATATGGAGATATAACAAACCTATCGCCTAACTTCAAGCATACAGTGCTAAGGAGAGCCTTTGAGAGAGCACGCTATAAGGAATATATGTCAAACATCCAACAATCACAAAAGAAAGCCCTAGAAATAATGAAAACAAAGTTTGCCGCTTATGAATGGCATAAATACGTTCAGGTAGGCTCTATCACAGTTGCAGATATCACCTCAAACAAAGAAAACTTGCCTGACGCTCTAGATTTCAACCTAATATCAAAATCAGCATTAGATAAGTCCTTCATTTCTATATTCAACAAAAATGACAAGGAAGCATCGACCCACAAACCAAAAACAAAGAAGAAGTTAAACGTTAAAGCGGCTGGNGCCACAAGAATTAAACGAAGTATATCTGCCATCCAAAGCAAGACAATACAATGTCCTATAACAGGGAAACAAATTCCAGAAGAACAGTTCCAAAAGCATATCAATATCTTACTATCTGACCCCAACTATAAGCAAGAAAGAGAAAAGTACAAGGCTAAAAACAATTTAACCAACTTAACTAGTGACGATGTTTACCGCAACATCAAAGCACTCCTTAATATAGACACTCAAGATACCAAGAAACAACGTAAGTAACTAAGCTTATAATATAGACACAAATGTACAAATGTTCAAACGTACCAAACGATATTTGAAATGTCCTTGTTTTACACTTGTATTATACTTGTTTTATCTCTTCCTCAACTGTTTTTTACGTTTACATATCTTCATTTCCAAGCTTGCCAACTTCTTTTTTCCTTTCATCAACTTACTTTTATGTTTCGTACGTTGTGATAGTTTAGGCTTATGGACAAACAGAACGTATGGACATTGGTCATTTCTTACGTTAAAGGGTTGTCTATATCTTACACCTACTAACCTTTCCCAATTTTCATCCCCTAATGCTACATTTTTAATCAAAATATCGTTTTTTACACATACGAACGCAAACACAACTGTCGCCGACAAACGTCTACAAAAGTGTACAGTATTACAGGGTTAAGCTCACACTATGGTATTATAACGTCAACTCTGACAGTAATACGGCCAGTTGTCTTAACACAAACTGTCACGTGACCAACACCCAGACACATGGAGAAAATTTTTTTTCTTTGCCCAGTTGAAAAAGAAAAACACAGGTCAACATTACTTTCTTTCAATGAATGGAAACCAAAAATCTACTCATCAGAAAGGTTTTAACTGGAAGGGTTAAGTGTCTAAGAGGAAGAAGTAGCAGTTGCGTGAAGAAGTAGTGTGGAAAATGTCTCAAAAAGCTTGTTATGTGTGTGGAAAATTGGGTCACTTAGCTGATAACTGTGACTCCGAGAGGTTATGCTACAATTGTAACCAACCAGGCCACATCCAATCCGAATGTACTCTGCCAAGATCTGCTGAACACAAGCAGTGCTACAACTGTGGCGAAACTGGCCACGTTAGAGGGGAGTGTAGCATCCAAAAATGCTTCAACTGCAACCAAGCCGGCCACATTTCCAGAGACTGTCAAGAGCCAAAGAAATCTAAATTTACCGCCACTAGGGCATCATTCCCAACAAAGGTTTCTAAGGTATCCTGCTACAGATGCGGTGGTCCAAACCACATGGCCAAGGACTGTTTGCAAGATGAAACCAAGTGTTACTCGTGCGGTAAATCTGGACACATCTCCAGAGATTGCCCAGGCGGTCCATCCGAGAAAACATGTTACAACTGCAACGAATCTGGACACATCTCCAGAGACTGTCCAGTTCACTAAATCATATAATGATTTGTAAATGGAATTCTAGTTTTTTTGTAATCTATATTACTACTACAGTTTTTAATAATTATCGGGTTACCTGTAATGTTGATTAAAAAATTTTAAGATCTAATTAAAGTTAACAACGCTTCCTTGGATAATTATGCTATCCTCTGTATAACAGGTGGGCGAGTTTCAGAGCTTTACTACAGTTCAACACATCGTGTACCCTAACTATGTCAGCTTCAAAGCCGACACAACTTGCAACAATGGCCCCAGTGGCGAAATCTCGCTTGCCTGCATCGTGCTCTTCAATTATGTCGCCAATGAACTTCTTCCTCGACGGGCCTAGCATAACTGGTAAATTACAGAAGTTCGTAAACTGACCATCCTTACTACAGCTGTAATTCTTCAAAAACGGTGTACCGTTAACGATTTCTATGTTTTGTTTTGTTTTCTTTGAAAATCCGACACCAGGGTCTAAAAGGATTTGCCATCTTCTGACACCTTTCTTGACAGCGAGCTGATAGGACAACGCCAATTCTCTGGCAATATTTCTTATCAATGTAGTCTTCTGAGAATATATCTCCGTCCCGTAAAGATATTCTACAATACCCTCACTTGACAACGCTTCTGAATAATGGACTAACCCTGACATAGTGGATATATCACCTCTGAAATGGGATAAAACGTACGCAACATTGGGATTTTCTGCAACAACAGAAAACATATCTGGATCTAGGGAACCTCCTGATATATCATTAATAATATCAACTCCTGCTTCAATTGCCAATCTTGCCACCTTGCTACGATATGTATCAACTGCCAATATAAGCTTCTCTTGTGGCAACTCCTTACAGGTCTTAATAGCTTCAATTAGTGGTATGACTCTTTCTACTTCCTCCTCTATATCTATCTGCTTGCTCCCTGGCCTTGTCGAACATCCACCAACATCAATGATAATGTTAGAGTGCAATTCTAGCCCATACCTAACCATCTCTTTAACCCTTTCAAGTTGAAGGCCAATGTCTTTATAACTCTCATTTCCATCTGAGAATGAATCAGGCGTGACATTTAAGATACCCATTAAATATGTTTGAGATTTAGTGTGGGGCATAAAACCGCCGCCGATTTGACCGTATTCATACTCTTTCTTAAACCTCAGGAATCTACAATCATCGTCACTTTCATGTGCTTTGCCAGGAATTGGAACAACCTTCCACAATATATTCTCTTTGTCAACTTTTTCATATATTTGCTTAAGATGTTCGTGTACTGGCTCTGCAGTAATTGGATGTACTTCCGTTACTGGGAGTAGCTCACAAAGAGGTTCCAAAACAAAACTTCTCTCCAACATTCTTGGATGCGGAATAACCAAGGACGGCGTGTTAATTGTTACATGTACGTTTTCCGATGTAACATAAAAGATAATATCTAAATCAATAATTCTGGGACAATTGTCAAACTGCTTTTCCCTATCCATCCTCTTATATTCTATATCTTTGCATAGACGTAGCAGTTCATGTGGGAGGAGTGTAGTACTTACCTCAAGAACTCCATTCAAGAAACAATTTTGATCCTTATAGTACATTGGCTCGCTTTCAAATAACGATGACACTTGTTTCACCTCAACTTCCTCTGCATCGTCAAGGAGTGAAATAGCCTTTAAAATGTTACTAAAGCGAGAACCAATATTTGATCCAACAGCCAAGTACGCTCTATTACGATGCGAACTTTTCTTGCAAGCAACTTCAGTCACAGGTAAATCAAATCCGCCTGAATTCACCTCGCCTACATGATCCAGAAGCAACTTCCCTTCAAAATCTGAAGCTGACCTTACGCAACTAACACCAACACCATCCGTTTCAGTTATAGCATTCAGCTTAAGAACCTTAATGTGGACACTTAAAGACGTATTAGACTTGTAAAAGTCATCAAGAAGAACAACTTGAGCAACCTTCTCAGCGAGCGCCTCAACTGTTTTAAAGTTTGAGGCCTCAACGTAATTGACCACCCTGTCGATGATATCTCTATAAGAAGGCATCTGTTTCTCCTCAGCTAACAACGGACATCTTATTTCCAGGTCCACATATTGCTTTTGGTACCTCTCAAAAGTAAATACACCTATTACTGTCAGCATCTTCAGACCTGTAATCACTATCTCCGGCGTTCTCTCACGACTTGAGGATACACACGCTGTCACCCCATTACTTCTTATGTGAGCATCTTCGGCTTGCAACTCCAAGTCAGCTTCAATTATACCAGGGTACCTGCTTAGTACATAATGCTTTATTGAGTAGGCCATATGTGCCAACGAAAGAAAAGTACTCTGCCTATTAGTGAATTGCACCAAATCCCTTGAAATTACTGCATAATTTAAAGAATATTTGAGATCATCAATTTCTGAAGCTTTCCGGAAGTCTGTTTCCATATTCATACTTAACTTCAGCCTTTGCGGAATCGGCTGATTCCAGCAATTTGGTCCAATATTGGCATTTAATGACAATCTTTTAATATGCACAACATCTTCATTGTTTGATAGCGAGTTCATCGTGTGGAAAAGCCTTGAAGGCCTTCGATTCAATACACCGAAGCAAGCTCGTTTGGAGTACAGTTTAGAATTACAGAATAGTAGTCACCAAGTATTTGCCACTTTGGTTGTCTTTTTTTAATTGATATTTAACTGCCAAGAGTCAACAATCTGCCCCGAGAAAATTTGAATAGTAGTACATTTGCCAGCAATAGAATGGAATAGGATCTTAATTAAACATAAGTACTATAGCATAAATAGGACTAACCCAGCTAGTTGTCCTTCCTTTATGATATTCACGGCCTCTTGAATCAACCTCTACTACGCTAAATAAACAGAAGAAGCTATGCAGCAGGTAGAATAGCGTAATAGTCTATTATATGGTGAATAGTTCGTAGTCACCAGTCTCTAAAACTTGATATAATATAATGTTAACGAAGAAGCTTAAATCTGACCTCCTATATTCGTCCGCGTTTTTCCAAAAACATTTTTAATAAGGCGATTGACTTCTATTCTATACTGAAAATTACACGACTAAACCAAATATGTTCCGTGAAACCAGTAGGCGACTAGCTCTAAGATCTATTGCCACTGCAACTGGGCTTCCTACAACCACTGACATATTAATTGTGGGAGGAGGACCTGCCGGTTTAACATTGGCAGCTGCTATTAAGACATCCCCCACGTTATCACATCTTTCGACAACCTTGGTCGAAGCAGGCGACTTGTCTGCCGTTTCAAACTTCTATGACAATCCTCCTGATGAGTATCATAACCGTATAATCAATTTAAACCCTCAATCCAAGAACTTTCTCACGAAGAGAGTTGGTGTAGAACTCCTAGATAGCAGGGCCCAGCCATTTGATGGCTTAGTAGTAACCGACGGATGTTCTAATGGGCTGCTGCAAATGGAACGTGACAATATGGGGCATATGATCGAAATCCATAATATACAAAGCTCTATTCTAAAGCATATCTCGAAATTGAATACTACTGGTCTCGAAATTATTGATAATGCCAAGGTAGCTGAGCTTGCGAATAGCATACCTAATGATCCTACATCGTGGCCGATTGTTAAACTAGACAATGGCAAATCGTTCAAGACAAGACTTCTTGTGGGAGCTGATGGTAAGAACTCACCTGTCAGAAAGTTTTCAAAGATTGAATCTCGCGGTTGGCCATATCACAAGTGGGGTATTGTCGCCAATTTGAAATTAGAATACCCGCCTTATATACTTCGTGGCTGGCAGCGCTTTCTGCCAACCGGTCCAATCGCTCATCTGCCAATGCCAGGTGAAAATGCAGCTTTGACTTGGAGTACCACCGAAAGGCTTGCAAAATTATTGCTTGCGATTGATCCAGAAGCTTTTGTTGCCCTTGTAAATGCCGCTTTTGTTCTGGATGATGCTGACATGAAGTACTATTACAATGAGTTGGAAAATGCAACTATTTCAACAAAAGAGTTAATAGAAGATGTTGAGTATCGGACGCAACTTGTATTCGGTCGTCTAAAGGATGAACAACTAATTGATGAGCTTTATCCTCCGAAGGTAACATATGTGCGTCCATCTTCCAGGGCGCGTTTCCCATTGGCGATGGCCCATGCTGACACATACATTGCGGAAAGAATTGCCTTAGTGGGGGATGCTGCACATACTACACATCCATTAGCAGGACAAGGTCTTAACATGGGCCAGGGCGATGTAGAATCATTAGTTGAAACCCTTGAAAAGGCTTGCCATCGTGGACTTGACATCGGTTCTCTTCATGCTCTCGAAGGCTATTGGGCAGACAGATACCCGATTAACAATGCCTTGTTAGGAGGCGTCGACAAGCTTGAAAAACTCTATTCCACAGACAGCGCTCCTATTGTTGCACTTAGGACTCTAGGTGTCAATTTCATCAATCAGCTAGGACCTTTGAAGGATTTCATGATGAGCAAGGTTAGCGGCCCAAATAATTAACTTCACGTGATGATATAAATTGTAGATTGTTTTTGATCTTTTTACCTGATTACATGAAGTACATTGGTACCTCGAAGATACAAACATAGTTCAACATATAGTGCAGCTCATGAGTGTGCTACTCGAGACAACGGTCGGAAACATAACTCTAGACCTAAACTACAAAGACTTCCCTACAGAATCTTACAATTTTTTGAAACTATGCAAATGCAGTTTTTATACTTATCAATGCTTCTATAATATGCAAAAGCATTTTGCTGTTGAGTTTGGCGATCCTCTGTACGCCTTCCAAGATAGACACGACATAAGAGTGCACAATACATCCATCGAAGGAATAAACCAGGATGGCTCAGTTGCACCGAAACTCATTCAGGTCGATGCCACTAAGAAAGAAGTAATAGGTAGCCTTGGAGATCTTGGATTTATACATTCAGGAAATAACGCCAACCTAATAGGCTCAAAACTACTTGTTTCTCTCAGTAACGTACCAAAAGCATACAGAAGTATCACCTTTTTCGCTAAAGCGGCTGAGCACTCACGCCCAACTTTAGAAACAATAAACAATACTCTTGTAGACGAGAGTTCAAGACCACTACAAGATGTAAGAATAAAGAAAGCACACATTCTGTTTGATCCCTTCCCTGAAAGGGAAGGTTTGCCCAGTTTTTCTCCACCTTACCCAGATAGTGACATTCGTTTACCTGCCAGACTGCAGGGCCTATCAGTTGATCAGGAAGACGAAGCAACTATTAGAAGAAGAGAAATAGCTCTGGAGGTGTTAGGTGACATACGAAAAGCAGGTATCAAACCTGCTGATAACGTTCTTTTCGTTTGTAAGCTGAATACTCTTACCCGTGCGAAAGACCTCGCCTTAATTTTTTCTCGGTTTGGCGATATTATCTCCGTCGAGATAGTGAACGACAAAGAAACTGGGCATTCTCTAGGTTATGGCTTCATTGAATTCGCAACGAAAGCTTCTTGCGAATTAGCATACTCGAAGATGGATGGTGTGCTGATTGATGATAGGAGAATACATGTGGACTTCACCCAAAGTACCAAAAGGTCTAAAGTTGTTTTTCCGTAGAAAACGGCTTGTTAACACCCCTACTCTTCCCTACATAAGTTTCTGGGGACTTTTTAATTTTGGTCAATTGTGGCAATATTCCTCTAGGTTGACTGTATAAAGAAAGCGGTAACCATCACGAAGACATCAAGACAATCTTTACTTCAACCCGCCGACGAAAGTTGAAAAGCGGACTTTGAGTTTTGAAAAATGCTTCCGAATCTGGGAAACTTGGGATATTTCAGTCTTGTGTCTGCTTACCAGTCCATACAGCAGCTTGTGTACAACCCTTTCAGACTGTTTTATGATCCTAAGTGTGGGCATGGGGGCGACTCGTGTGATATTCCTTATGCAACGTATCTGTCCCGGTCAACCAAAAATAGGGACGTAATAGACTCTTTCCCTCCGATAGAGAGCTATAAACCTCCAAAACACCCGATTGTATTATGCCATGGATTTTCAGGCTTCGATAAGTTAATTCTAATTCCTTCTGTCGGTAAGCTTCTTAGTCTACTGCAGTTGTCGGTACTTAACCAAAATAGTGACCAATTCCTTGATGACATTAAGGAGGACACAAGCTTACTTGCACTGGACTACTGGATAGGCGTGCAAGAGTTCTTACAGTCTAGAGGCTGTACTGTTATCACCGCCAAGGTCCCAAGTTTTGGCAGTATAGAGGAGAGGGCGGCGGTTCTTGATAAATTTATTTCTAGTGGTGTAAATGCACTGCAAAACACGCCTAATAGCTACGAAGTAGATGAAGCTGGCAAGGTCAAGATCAATCTAATAGCGCATTCCATGGGAGGACTTGATTGCCGCTACCTAATTTCTAAGATACCTGACAAATCATATAAGGTGATGAGTCTAACAACTATAGCGACCCCCCATCATGGTTCAGAGATGGCCGATTATGTTGTGGAGAAGTTCAATAAGTTCAAAGAGAACACGCGACTAACTAACCTGCATTTATTCCTACCACCTGCATTCTACCAACTAACTACATACCATATGAAGTACTTCAATTGCTTAGTCCTTGACAGTCCTGATGTTTCGTACTTTAGCTATGGATCATACTTCTGTCCAAAATGGTATAATGTTTTTTACCCCAGCTGGAATATTATATTCAACCGTTCTAATGGTGACGCAAACGATGGACTTGTCACCACCAGAAGCTCAAGATGGGGAGAATACATGGGTGCACTAAGTAATATTGATCACCTAGATATAATTAATTGGCGGAATAAGCTACAGATAGAGGCGCTGGTAAAGCCTAGCTTGTACAACAAAGAAACTGCGGAATCAAGGAACGCCCTGCAATTAGATATCCTTGATTTTTACTTAGCTATTTCTCACACCCTTGCCAACCGCGGATTATAGTTTGAAACTTTGTTGCTATATAATGTGCCTTAGTGGTAAGAATAATAAGTTTATTATTAGTTTGAAAGGTGCCACTGTTTATAAGGTGTCCTGTTACTGCCAAAAAAAAAAGCAGACTACTTTCCCGAATCGTTATAGTTTCGCTTACAAGACAACATTTTGAAAACAACGGCTGCATTCAACCTGTAGCCAAGATATTCAATGACGACTAAGTTTAACACTCAATCAGTTGACGGGAAACTGTTGAAATTGGTTGCTGTTCTCCTTAAGGAAGCATCCTATGACTCTCCCAGTTTCAGAGCGACTGTTAATCACTTCCACGCACAGATTGAAGACCTAGAAAAATGGATCAAAGTGACTACCGATAGTGTTAAGGTTAGGCATCAGGATTCTTTGAGCGAATTTCAGAGGGTGAATGCTGCTCTCATGGAGTATGCCATGCCACCAAAGAACTTATTAAATCGTGGTATCGTAGAAGAGCAAGCGCACATACCTCAGTTAATTAGCAACTGTCATAAAGGTATTGAAGAATTTGCCACAAGGCTGCTGCGCACGCTGAGGGACACACCTGATTTATATTTCTCTATGTTGCTAGAAATAACGACTTTGATTGTGAAGCCTTATAACGACTCACGTAAGAACTTTGAATACTACCAAACAAAATACGACACCATGTTAGCAACTTACCATAATATTGACGTTTCTATGTCAAATCCTGATCAGCTGCGTTTACAGGCCTTCCAGTTATTTGAGTTACGTAAGGGATACTTGGATGCAGCGCTTGGATTAGTTATAGTCATTTCGGAATCGAAGATGAAGTTAGATTCGGCTTTGCTTGCATTGACCAAAATATTCCTATCTTCACACTATGAATGGCAATCTAATAATTTGGGAATACTGGGGGCGCAGACTAACTATAATTTACAAGAGAGTTGGAATGTCCAACGCCAGAGGATATTTGATTGCCTTCATGAAGATATAGAAAAGGTTTGCGTTCAGCTGCGGGAGTACCGCATAAAACTATTCAAGCCTTCTAATCAACTCGAAGATTATGACATCCAAAACCATCGTGATGTTTTAACTAATGAAACAGAGAATTTCAAGGATATTTCAGTGAAAAGCGGTTGGTTGTACATGAGAACCACAGTTGGTGTACCACCTAGGATAATTTGGGCCCGAAGATGGTGTTTTTTGAAGAAGAGTGTTTTCGGGATACACTTGATGTCGCCTTCCAAAACTGCAGTCGAAGAAACGGACAGATTTGGCATTTTATTAACCAACGCGTCGTACTATCCGGATGACACTCGTCAATTTTGTTTTAAAGTTGACATCGCATGTGATATCAAATCCACTGTAACAAATCCGGGAAGCTTTAGCGTTGTTTTCCAGGCAGAAACTTTGAATGATTTAAGGCGTTGGTTGGCAGCATTCAAGAATGCAAAGGAAAGAGCATACGGTCTTCAACATAGTGAAGAGGAGTATAAACTTGCATCTAGAAGATGGGTCCCTCAATTTGTCGAATTTGCATCTAGCTCCAAAACTTCTAAAGATCAGTTATTGACAACAACTAATCCTGCTGCAACTGTATCACTATCCAAGCTATTAAATACGTCTCCAAACGGAGAGAACTACGCTCATTTCGGTGACTTGTCTACTCGTTCGCCAATAACAACATCTCTAACAAAGTTGTCGATATTTGCTAACCTATTCCTAAAACCAACCAGCGTTCCAAGTGCCATTACTGCCAACTTTTGGGGTAGTGTAGATTGGAGCGAGTATTGCACTATAGAAGATCTCGATTCTGAAACTAAAACAAGGGATTCCGTTACCTCAAGCACCGCTCTGTTCAATGCTACATCTCTAAAACCTATTGCTTTCCCCGATTCATATCCCGAAAATCTAAAGAAGGATACGGCAGCTTTCAGGAGTATCTTTCCAGCCATCTCAATGGCGGAGCAGGACGTTTTTGTCTTAGACACTTTCTCTTGCATCTGGGCGCCAAATGAAAAGCAAGAGTTTTGGGGTACAATATTTGTGACAATGACAAATATCTTCTTCTATATCAACATGGCTGGCCTTGTTTGCCTATTTAAGAAGGATATTGGTCAAATTGCTTCCGTTGATACCCTTGAGAGTTGCGACGAAACAAATACTAAACAAGGGACAGTTGTACTCCATTTTATGAATGAACCACCAATGTATTTGCAAACATATTTGCAACCTGTCGAAAATGTTAAAGCTAAACTTCAAATAGTTCTGGATAATAGTATGGAGCTTAACCCATTGTCAGTTATTGAAATCTCCAATCGTTTGCGAGGTATAGAAGCCTCGCAGCCACTGAAGACAGGAAATGCTCCTACGAAGAATGAAGGTGAAAATAAGCCGAAGGTTGATATGAATCCTCTTCTTCATTTTTTCTCTCCTGATTTCTATGATGTAATGGATCGTCAGCAGAAAGCTAGACTGCAGTATGACCAGTCGTATAGGTATGAATTTGATGTCCCTTCTAAAGCTTTAGCTCATATTTTATTAGGGGATAAGTCGGACGTTATTGTTTCATCAACCTTCCTTTGTAGGGCCTTCAGAAATAAGCGGGTTGAATATCCATGGGTATTTTATACAGATGGCGACTCTAAGAAAATGCATCGTACAATAAAGGTGGTATTCAGTACCAACGACTCATATGCTATGTTAGGTGCACGAGAACCGCGGGGCTCTAACCAGCAAAACGAAGCCTCATTTGTGCTCATGCAGAAAATAGTTAACATGAATGATGGAGTATACTATGAAGTGGATCAGGAAACAAACATCATGAAGATACCAGGTGTAAAACCTTTCAAAGCTTTTGTCAAGTTCATCATAATGCCTAGGCAGGAGTACAAAACAAATAAAGATAGTTATACACTATCTGGTAATAAATGTACATTATTTATGTACTATAGAATCCGGTACTTGGACATTAAAACAGGGGTGATAACAACCAACATTAATATGCTAGATGCAATAGTTCGGAAATTCATGTTACAGATAGGCGAGATTGATTCCACCAATATAAAAGACACTCTAAAATCTTACTGCAATGCACTTGGGAAACATGGAAAAGTTATTAGAGCTATTCGTATGAGCGGTTACATTGCAGTCATAGATAACGCCGAGCAACCTGAGAACCATTTGGAAGCAAATGTTGTACATTTTTCAAACAAGGTATTCCTGAAGCTCACTTTACAATGGATAATATGGGAGATAACATCGTTAATCCTAACTACAGTAAGAAATTTCTTTACAATACTCTATGCCATTGCAACTAACGTAGCGATGTTTAACAAGTTACTTCTACTTATTTTAGCATCATCCATATTGATGAACCTCTACCTGGCAGGGAAAACATCTGTAACTTATTGGACACTCAGAAAGGCAGATTCACTCATTCAGAAGTACAGAACAGGTAATCACGTACATATGGAACGGTCCATCAGCCTCAATGACCTTGATATATTGACAAATACTCTCAAGAACCATGAAACAGAGAGTTTTAAAAATTTCCTAAGCTCTTCAAAAGATAACGAGAACAAGTATAGAAAAACTAGACAAGAGTTAGCAATTAGAAGGAATGAAGTCTTAGTTGAATTGAAAGTGTTGAGTAACATGGAGCTTGAATTAGTTAAGGGCGACTATAGATCCTTCCTCCTCGAAGAGATAAACTATTGTAATATTGTTGCACAAGAACTTGTCGACATCTGGGACACTGATTTGGCGCTACAAGGATACTGCAACAGCTGTCGTACTGACCTTCATCAGCTAGAACTTTTATAAGACCAATCTGCTATATACTATTGGTAGAACGTAAACTTATATGCCCTAGCAGCCTCTTTAACGAAGATGAACCCTACCTGCTTTTTATCAGGGTAACTTTTTTCTGCATTTTTAAACTGCAACGCTGCTGAAATCGTTTCTATCCTCTTTGCAATACTGTTTACCTCTTACTTCCAAATGGAACGAAATGTATAATAAACATTTGCCATTAAGACTTTAGATGTTAGAAGAGCTACTGATAAGAATACTAGTTGTTCAGCTAACATCTATTGCTTTACTTGACAGAAGCGTGATTTTCTTATGATGATAACTTACTCAGCTCACTCAGATAATACGTGATTGATAACTTTTCCTATCCAACATTCATCAAATATCTGACGGATTATCAGTGCTTTTCTTGTAGACTTGCTTCTTGTAATTGCCGTTATACATATGTATATGTAGCAAAGCCGTTGCTCTTGGACCGTTATCCGGTGTTCAAGTTTGGCCGGGTAATGTTGTTTTTTCTGAATAAGTGAGGTTGATTGAAAGTAAACCCTTACCAGCTATTAGCCTTCAGGAAGGAGGTTAGACGAAATATAGCAGGAAGATGGAGTGCGAAGTTATAAAGAAGAGGCTTACTCGCTACCAAGAAGATATTGAAGAGCTCCTCTCTTCCAAATCACATATTACAAAACTAATTGAAGAAGATCCTTCTCTAAAAGTTGGTCAATATCGCAAAGATGACCAAGCCAAATGGTACACGTTAAGAGCCAAAGATACAGAGCTAAGTAAACAATTAGATCAGTTTATAACGCTCAAAGGTATTGTTACAGCATTAGCGGACTTTGAAAGGCAGTTGGGATTGGGAGATTTCAAGAAGTCGTTTAATACATTGCATCAGGTACACAAGAAGTTACGTGTTATACACGATAGCAGACAAAGAAGCCAGCATGAGGAAGCAATATTAGCGTACGCAGATGGTATGCACTTAAAATTTATTAAGCAATTGGCCAATCTAATGAGTATGTTTTGGAAGCTTGAAGATGCGAGAGTTATCTTTACTCCTAATGTCACTTTGGTCACCGAGTCCTCCCAAATTGCAGCAAACTATGACGAAGTCGTGGAAACATTTTCTGAGCTATTTATTGAAAATGGACAAGTTAACATGAAGAGTCCATTTTTCTCTTGCATTAACATACAGGGGATGAGAGGTGAAGTTCAAGAACACGTCGAAGAGTGTTATTCTTCTTACGTGAAACTGGAAAGTGTGATTGAAGCATTTAAGAAGTTTATTTTTGACTCACGCATTCAATTGCAAGTTGCAGACAATGCTATACTTCTTATTTCAAGTAAAGTAGACCCTGTCGCAAAGATGCAAAGTTATCATGCTCTTGCTTCTTATCTATTTAACAATACTACACCCAAGGTTTGCTCCACTGTCAGTCAAAAGCTGGGGACTCTACTTGTAAATGAAGTTACTAAACTATTAAAGCAAAATTCTAAGCTATTCCTTTGCGCTGGAGCTCAAGAAGCCGAAGAGCTTCATGCCCTTAACGCATGCTTCGTATCCCTTAGTGAAAAGGCTAATGGCAGTTGGAAATACAATGGAAGTGATATTAGCAAGTTATTGGAGGACCGCGACCTATATGAAAATATCGTGTTTGACCAAGTTTTGCAAGATCAGGTTAATAAAATTCGCAAATTCTTCAAGGATGCGTCCTGGTCAGAATTGAAAGAGGTAGAAATACAACAAGATAAAGGAACTGACGGTACTAAGAATACTGTTTCAGATGCTGCATCCGGTGCAACATCAAAGCGCGGACAACCTAGCAAGCCTTCGGTGAGCAGTGAATGGGATTGGAACGACGAAGATAACGATGATGCCTGGGATATGGAATTTGACGTTGATCTGGACGACGCCGACGACAAACAAGGAGACTTGCAGCTTGCAAAGAAAGAAGATGGCAGTTGTGACGCCGGCGACGAATGGGATAACGAATGGGACCAAGAATCTACCGAAGGTGTCACAACGATAGAGATAACCAAGGTGCCAGAGCTGTTTGAGGAAATTTTGACGGGCTTCCGAAAGGGCTGTGAGAAAATTGACAAAAAAAGCATGTCTAATAACTATGAGTATAAATTCAACTTGTTGCAGACCTCCTTCTTTGCCATGTGTATGTGTAAGTATCCAAAATGGTGGATGGTAGTTAAGGACATGAAATATATCCTCTCCAATCACAATGAACACGAGCTGTACCAAATATCGGAACTTTCCGCGAGGTTTATTGACAACCAAATTGTCTATATGCAACGTATCGTCTACAGGCTCATAAAGAAGCAACTCCTTGAATTGCGAGCGAATGAAAAGTCACCTAGCTGGGATATTATGAATAATTCCTTCCTACCCTTCATTTCAGAGGAAGTACTAAATGCCATGAATAAAATTGGAGACAATGGTCGTACTCTTGCATTCCTAAATTTCATCTACAATGATTGTATCACAGAACAGATACTCACTTGGAATATTATATCAGAGAAGAGCTCTGAAAATCTTTCTAGGATGATTCAGATGATCTATGACGAGACAAAGATACCCTCTCTTAGCGGCAGCAACGAATATAGACATGCAAGGACTAAAATTGCCATTGTTTCGCGTGTGCTAACCGCTCATCTCAAAGATATTATGGAAATGTTCTACAACGGAGATTTCTTCCTGTTCTCCACTGATGAAATCATTCAATGGATTGTCCTTTTGTTTGCGGATACCTCGATGAGGCGCGATTGTATTTACGAAGTTAGGACAATTAGGGAAGAATCAGAGGCCTAAGCAAGGCTCCTTGACATTCTACTTAACATTTCCATTTCAACAAATACTAGTATATTGGAATATGTAACGTACGCTTTATTCCTGATAACAGTTCTATCCAAGAGGTGGTATGTGTCAATATCACATGACCTCCATCTTGAAGATCCACACACTATCGACATTTGCACCCTGCTAAATACCAGTACGAAAAAAGTTGCATATAACGAACGACTACTTACTGAAAAACCAGCTATTGCCACCAAAAGTCACATCAACGAGAGCTTTCATACATCGCACCGCTATGAGTCAAGTAAAACACTATCAGCTAAATGTGTCTATGGCATGTTCAGGCTGCTCAAATGCTATTAACAGAGTTTTAACAAAATTGCAGCCTGATGTAAGCAGTTTTGAGGTTTCCCTAGACAAGCAAACTGTCGAAGTACACACTGTTTTACCATATGACACCATCGTAGAAAAGATTAACAAAACTAGCGGAAAGGTCAAGGATGGTCGTGAACTATAAGTTTAAATGTAGTTAGTTAGTTAGTTAATGCAACTATATAGTGCTAATTGGAGAACGTTACTACGGGAGATGCAGGTGGAGGGTGAGGGCGCACGTAGTTGTACCACTAGTATATCTTGTCCGGGTAACAAGTAGTAGTTGGCAAACGGTCCAGTTAATACATTATTTGTAAGAATAGCACAGATGCACTGTCAAGATACATACTAACAGGGCATAATGGATCTAGACGAGCTATTGAACTTAGAGGAGATATCTTATCAGCGAGGTTATGAAGATGGCCGCCAGGCGAACCTCATTCATAACCTAAATGAAGGGAAACAGTTTGGTTTACAAGTAGGATTCCAACGTTTTGAGATATTAGGACACTTGGAAGGTATTTGTAGAGTTCTGGCATCTATTGTAGGAGACCAGGCCATTAAGAAGAACATTGAAACAGTACGCACTATGATCCAAAATATCTCACTGGACAATGACGACAAAAATGTGGCCATCTACGAGGCATCCATTGTAAAAATACGAAACAAATTACGACTGATATTAATGTTGGCCAACAGGAAATTCAGTAAGGATATTCCTGATTATAATTCTCTTATGTTTGAGGATGTTGATAAAATTTATCATGCTGTTACTGGACAGCTTAGTAAACAAACCGAAAATAGTCATGTCGCATCTACGACGTCACAAGAAACATCCGATTGGTAAAAAACTACATGAACGTCAAGCAGTCAATGTGAACCCATAGTTCTTCTATGTCTGGATCTTCTTTATGTTTG
Organism: Eremothecium coryli CBS 5749; assembly: GCA_000710315.1. Lineage (NCBI taxonomy): Eukaryota > Fungi > Ascomycota > Saccharomycetes > Saccharomycetales > Saccharomycetaceae > Eremothecium > Eremothecium coryli. Next base: position 828,887 of record AZAH01000003.1, read on the forward strand.
ACAATTGCCTTGCTCTCGAAGTACGAACCTTTCCAATACTGCATTTCATAATTGGTGTGATATTGGGCAGTTGGTTCTCCAACATTGATCCACTTGAAGGACCATATTTTGGACTGATAGTTGTCTACTGTATTACCTGTTATATTTTCCTCATCGTAAAGCTCATTGAGATCGGCTCTGGAGAGTTGGTACACATCCTTGATACCTTTCTGTTCGAGAGTTTCTATTAACTCTGTCAGTAAACGAATTCCGTTAGCAACGTATTTTACATGCAGGTCTGAAATTTCAGAGTTATTTTTATACTGCTTCAAGTAATGCTTACGCATTTTGTTTAGGTGTGCTAGAGCTTGAACAACAGTGTTACCTTCAGGAATTAGGTATGCAGTTCGCAGAAGTGCCTCTTCCAATGTATAAACGCGCATAGTACGTCTTTTTGAACTATCCTCCATTGCCTTTGTACGCTTTTCCTGAGCCAATTTTGCTCTCTTAACTGATTTAATATTGTTGTAGTCGTCTAGCCATGCATCTTGTTGCTGCTCATCGTCGTCTTCATGCTCTATATAGTTCCCATTTTGGTCGAAAACGCCTTTTTTCGACTCTTCTGTAAGGTTAAAGGCTTGAATTTCTATAGCATGATCTTCTGAGTCTGTGGGTACTAGTTTATCTTCATAAGAAGCACCCTCTTGGTATTGTTCTACATTCATTGGAATTATATTTTCGTCCTCGCTGACTTCTTCGTTATAACCATCAACCATAGATGACGCAGGAATAGGGGTGCTTCTTTTCTCCCCGCTAGCCTCATTGCCAGCATCAGTAGTTTCACCTCGTTCATCACCAGAATCAGATTCAGATTCAGAGTCTTCAATTAACTTCTCTTTCTTTTTTACTTTATTACGATGACGCGACTTTGTAAGGAAACCCTTCTCATCATCGAGTTCATCAATGTCACTCGTTTCACCGTTGGTGTGCCTTATAGATTGAAAGGGATGCATTATAGCCAGGAAGTCGATTCACCTCCGCATTAAGATAGCGCAATATATAAGTAGTTATGTACAAATATGACTAGCTTCACCAGATAGGGAAACAATATTAGATGTGTTACCCTACCTTATTTACTTTCTAATAAGCTCATTCATTGATATCGCTGAAGTACTCGGCAATATCAAAGTTTAGTGTTTGTGATATTTCAGTGATGATCTCCCAAGAAACGTTGACCTTCCATTTTATTTTCTCGTGAAGATAGTCAACACTCTTGTTCACTGCGGATGTGATCAGCTTTAATGAATTCAACTCTGCAAGATTCTCGTAGACTTCCACATTAGCCCTCATATGGGTATCCTTTAGAATGAAATCTGTATGGAGTTCTTTGGAAATTTGAACAGGGTATATTGATTGAAATATAGCTAGCATCCTTTCTAATGAGAATAGTGATGGTTGTAAGTACCTTGGGTTAGTGTCCATTTTGTTCCTACGCCCATACGCCGAACGTCCAGCTCGTAGATGGCTTTTCTTAGAGAACACTTTACTATCAAACCTTGGGTTCAAGTAGGATGTTAGATATGCAGCGATTAAAAGGTACTTCGACATGTTAGAAAGTTCATATGCTGTTTGTTTATGTGCGGCTGATGATTTTACAGCGCTTGTACCATTGAATTGGGTATCATCAGTAGTGACACTATCCTTCACTTCTTCATCATCGTTGTCTAAAAACGTGTCGCCGGTATCCTTAAATAGGTCTAAGTTTGCTTTGTATAAGGCAGGTGTGTCCTTGTAGTTACTGTTAGTGATTGAATCAACATAAGTATTCCATTTGCTATCTATTAATTCGATTAATAGCACTGGATCGTTGCCACTGTATGAGTGGAATGCCTGCAGGATTAATGAAATAAAGTTCGCAGAAATATCCCTACATAGGGACGTGACTGAATCATTATGTTCTTCAAAGCTCTCGATTTTTGATCGCAGTTTAAAGCAATGAGACAATTCAGGATGTTTAACATGTTCCACTATATCAAAAGTCTGTTGTTGCGTGTATCTGGGAAACATTATTGTTGGTATATTGTATGTCGTGTAGTGATTGAAGAAGGTGGAACTGTATAAAACATAGATGAACTTAATCTCTAGCTTAAACGATCTTGGTAACAGTTCATGTAATTTCAGAAACTTTGGAAGCAACTCCACATCAAGTTCATCAAGCTTATCAAAATCTTCCAGGACGACATATATGCTATGCTGCTCATCTAATCGGTCGTATTGCCCGAAAAGATTATAAAGGTACTTTGCAAGCAATGAGAAGTCCTCCGCACATAATGGATCAAACTCCTCTCTTGCAACGCCAGGGAACTTTTCCTTTAGTATCCTATTAACATTCATAGCCACATGCTGAGCAAAAGGCTTCCCAGTGACCATCTGTATGCCATTAAGACAGCAGTTGAGTATGTTTGGTCTGGTGCGGAAAAACTCAGCTAACGTACAAGTTTTACCTGAGCTCCTGAAGCCATACGCTATGATATTTGGGGGGCCGAGCTTAGGGTCATCGTGTATGAAAGCATTTAGTAACTCTAATTGGGCACTCCTATGAATAATATGTGTGGGAAATCGTGACATTGAACTCAAGCTACTCCAGTTTACATGCATAAATCCTTCCGCGAAATAAATATCAACTTTAAAATTCAGTTTCGGTCGCGTTTTTAAACAATCAACACTATAAAATCAGGTCACATGATAAAAAATGAAAATTGACGCTGACACCATTATAAGCCTTTGAATGTACTAATGCTATCATAACATTATAAAGTCTAATTATTGTTAGTTTTCGAAGTATCATAACTATCAAACAATTTCTTGGATAACCATTTTTAGTGTTTCAAAACCATAGTACTCGGCGACATTCTTGAAAAGATGAATGGATTGCAAACAAGACTTACGATCTATTGTCATCTTCCAGCTACCTGAACAGGCGCAGTACTTGGACATGGTATCTACTTTAATTTTACCGCACCTAGAACATTTTAAGTCCTGGGTGATAAATGCATTGAAATAAACCTGGAGCTTCTGGATAAGATGCTCCTCCAATAATGTTTTATTAAATGATCTCTGGCACTTACCACATTGAAAAACAACTCTGGGGTTCTCTCTACAGATATCAAGGTCCACGATATATGAGCAGTTTTCACACATTATGCTGTTCAGAATGAGCGATGCACTTGGGTTACTGAACTCCGAGGTAGGGTCAAACTCCTTGATATCAAAGATTGCTAGCAATTGTTTTCTTAGTTTTCTAACCTCCAATGTGGTTTCCTTAGATAATAACATTATGTGGCAGAGACCCTTGACTAACTCTAGAAGAGGATTTTGAGATTGCGGGTGAGAGCCAGGGAGAGCGGGGAAGGCGTAATCATTGGAAAAGGTGGGATCAAGAATATATGTCTGTTGATTCTTCCATAGCTTTTTTATCCTGTTTATGAGAGGTTGCTCGAAATTGCTTGTATATCCAGAAAGTAAATGTTCAGTCTCTTCATTTTTTGCATTGAAATGTGAATTCGGCAATTGGGTTAATCTTTGAGTATTATTCATTTCATAGAACTGAATCTTGTTTTTTACCATAGCATCCAAAATGATCACCAGCCAATCGTCGAACTCCTGTTGGTATATAGGAGCCAGAAAATCTTTCAGGTGCCATGAAGAGTATGCTTGGACGTCTTGCCTTTCCTTTTCCTCTATCTGCAAGCAGCCACACCCACCATAGTTGTACTGGTCCATCCATATTAGTAAATCCCAGTATCTTTGAATTTTCAAGTCAAGATAGTTGAACAGTGGCTTAGACCTAATAGCCTTAATAATATATTGTCCATATGCATAGGAATTGTCCACATTGTGTTTATTAGTTTTGAGGAAAATCTTATTTCGATCAGCAAATACTATTTGTGATCCCATTAACTTGAATTCATTTATCAGTTGAAGAAGAGCTTTTTTAGTGAGGGTATGAACATGATATCTTAATGTATAATCATACAACCTAGAATTTGGTGATTGGACCCAGCTAATAAAGGAGTGCACCAAGGTATCTGCCGTTAAATTGTTCTGGAGTGCATCATCCCAAAGATCTTTCAAGAGTGAACGAAGTACGCTTAAGGATTGACTTGAAAATGCATCTTCAATAAAAGGAATAGTAGATTCTTTAGATTGCCCTTCATTATCGAACATGGCCAGATCTGCCCCTTCCGCTTCGTAAATTAACGTGAAAGATAATAAAGTATTAACCATTAGGTTATTCAATTCAATCTCCAGAACGGCCTTATCATATATATCTGGATTATTAATTACGAGCGATTCCAGATTCATGCCTAGAGACAGTTTATTCGGATCATAGTCATTTTGAACTCCTCCGTGGTCGGGAAGATGTTGGTTATGATTCCACCATAGTATTATATTGCTTTTTATTAGTTTCCGAGCGTAAAGGATATCAAATGCATATCCAGGGTTTTCTAGTTTCAAGTTGCAAATAGGAATATTTGTATAGTTTGATAATGCAACAAGGTTGGAGATCCATGACCCCAGAGACAAAATATGGTTAACAATCTTTTTGCTTACTATCCCCTGCCAATTCAAACCTGGTAAGGTGGTCTCACCTATAGATATTTCAATTGTAGGTAATTGCTGCAAAGCTCCAATTGTTTTGTAAACTCTACTAGCATAGGTGGACTGTAGTAGCAATATAGTTTGAAAACCTTTTTCTTCATTCATTTGTGACACTTGCTTCGATAGACTTTTTTGTAATTTCTGGATATCAACAAAAGAGTGGAAGTCGAATTTTAATGCGGGCTCGGGTTTGAGGTAATCATAATGTTTGTCCAATGCCTCTTTTTTCCTTTGATATTCATTCTGGTAGATTAATTCAATAGTACTTTTCGAGAGTTCTTGCGCAGCTCCCGAAGGTTTTAGTACAAAAACTTCAGCGGTATCCTTCCAACCATTGAACAGAGTGAAAAATTCGTAACCAATATTAGTAGTTAAATGTAGAAGATATGCAACCTCCAATTGGAATCCATGCAAGTACCTTTCTGGATCTACACTGCGCAAATCATGCATATCAAATCCTTGCTGCAGACCCTTTGTCAAACCACCAAGAACTTTTGAACTGAACTCTATACGGCATCCAAGCTCCATTAATATCCTCTCACTACCGGGAATAGAACTCTCATAGATTCCCAATACGGCATCACTGTTCAAAATGCTTGAAGTTTTGCAAAGTTCATCCAAGTATGTTGTTTCTGGCATCGATAAATGGAAAAGAGTACTTCTTGAATCCCTGTTTATAATTGCATTGTTTGGCAATGGCCTATTACTCTTTTCAATTTTACAGTTTCTAATACTTCCTGGGGGGAGGTTGGCGGTTTTAAAGTTCATATAGATAATTTTGGGCACATGAACTTTGAGCACTTGGACTTTACCTTGAATCAGAACATATATATTGATGATTCCTGGTTCGTATGAATCTCTATACTGAAGAACTTCCCATGTAGAGTTAGCATAGGTTTCGGCATGCTTCCTAATTATATTCCCAAATGGCGTTCTATCTCCAGACCTGCTATTTGCACCAAATAATTGATCCCTTCTCTGTCTCTCTTTAGCTTGTATTTTCCACTTTATCTTTTGATACTGCAACCAAGAAACATAATCCTCTTCTATTGAGGGCATCACAGCAGGTAGAGGAATTTCTTCATCATATTCTACTGCCGCTCTCTTTCGCTTACTCACCCTAGTAACCTTAGCAGTTTTGATAGTAGTAGGAGCAAAGGAAGAGTCTTCTATATCAAGCACCTCTGGAATTTTAGTTGTCGTTTTGAAGAACTTTGAAATAGATGTCTGTTTGAACTTTCCTTCACTAGCGGAGATCTTTTTTTGAAGCCAATCAGGATGCTCTACTCTAGGTACTGGGTTCTTTATATTCTGGAGAGCAGCCGGGATAGTAATAATCTTTTGAACAACAGAAGCAAGTCTTTCTCTGTAATATTCCCAGTCAATTATAGTTCTAGGGTCAAAATCATTCAATGATGAATCAACTAGCCATTTACGAAGGAAGAGCCTTTTAACTGTCAATTCTGCGGAGAAGATGGCAACTGGTATTGCTCTTTCAGTAACAGGCGCATTCTTAGGCCGAGAGCTAATAATAAATTTACACTGCAGGCCTGCATCATTAACCATACTCTCCCCCAAAAATTCTCCTAACCGGCGTGCAGTAGTGATAGATGTAGATTTCTGTCCCTCATACTCCTTCAGCTTTTTACTCATATTTTTATTCTCGCAAATTAGCTCAATTAAGTCTTCCGTTTCAAGCATAGATCCTTTTGTATCCAGAACTTCTAGCCATCTATTAGCAACTGCTGCAACGGATGCATAACATGTTTCTAATGAATCACCTTCCAAGAACATTTTAAAGATATCTTGTTGGAAATTCTTAATAAGTTGCAATTCACCACGCCTCTTCAATTCAAAACCCTTCAATTCTGCTAAGGATCCATCGTGGTTGAAAACAGCATATCTTTTTTTAATACCCTTACCTTCCTCCTTTGAAGTTGGCAATATCATAGCTTTATAAGGACCATCAACTTCAAAAAAGATAGAATTCTCGCTTGTTGTTTCGTACCTATGTCTCAGCGGATCAGTTAATTTCTGATACTGATGATTGGTAAATTGAGCATGCACCTTATAGTTTAACATAGAACAGGGATATGATAAGAATAACTTTTTACCATTTTTTAATGTGAATTCAAAGTTTTCTGGAAATGACGTAGGTAATATACACCAGATACCATCAGTATCAAGCTCCAAAGGTCTACCAATTCTCTCTACAATGGACCTACCCATCTGAATGATTGTTGCACCAGTCAAACATGTGATTCCCGCCATCTCCATAGAGTACCACCGGGAACCTTTTCTCATCGCGTAACCATAAAAAGAATTCAAAATGACCTTATGTGCCAGTTGCAGGGAATCATACAAAACAATCATTTTTTTTGCTTCTTCATATTCTTGCTTCATAGAAGGATCTATACTCGAAAGTTTCTTCTTCCATGTTTTAGCCAAACCTTTGAAGTCATATCTTCTATCCCTGAAAGATCTGACAGTATCCACATAGAAGGGATTTTCTCTTTGGCAAACTATGGCTTCACGTTCAACAGTTTCTGACACCTTGATCCTGTGATACACCTTCCTTGAATACTCAGTAAGTCTCTTTTTTATATGGGCTACTTGGTCAGAATAACTCAACTCATCAAATGTTAACATCCTAGAAATATTTTTATTTTGTGATGGAAACAAATCATTTTGTAGTGCTCTCTTTATCATCCCGTATTCATCCATTTTTGCAGGAAGGAATTCACCCCTCCAAGACCAGGTTAATCTCCTGTCGCAAACTTTTCCTGGTCTATTAAAGTCACAGCTAGCACAGTCACGTTCTGTTTTCATACTGTCTGGTTGTAACCTATTTGTAATCATAATGTTAGGATACATAGATGCAACATCAACATGGTATATTAACGGTTTTTCAAACCTTTTATTGTTCTGTTTTAACTCCAATAGCTTCTCTTGGATTTCGAGCTGAACCGCCTCTAAATTTGTAACATCATCAACAGATGATTTATTTTCCGTTTCTATGCAAAACTTTAAGGCATGAGGTAAATCTTCCAGAAGTTCGTCAATGACTGTTGGGTCAACTTTGAAATTTGTGGGAATATCACTTCTAAACACACCTGCCTCCAAGGATTCAACATGTCCACCAACGTACGTTTCTGATACTAGTAAATGGCCATCGTAGAACCTTTCAATCGGATCAGTGTGTTTATTCGGCAACAAAATACCACCAGAATACGCCTGCACCATTAAAAGCATTTCACATAGGGTACCTGTACCCTTTCTCAACACTTCATCCGGGTTTAATGGAAGAATTGTACATAAGGAAAAGATAAAAGGATGAACATATTTCATGTAGAGATAGTACGTGGCTACAGCATCCGAAACAGAGTATTCTGAAAGATGTTGCGGCCTCTCGTAAGCGTATGGCGTCATTAATTCCGGATCCAATTCGATGGGATTATAACCCAGCTTCACTTGCGTAACCGCTTTCAAACCTTGAGAACCTTGTGGTAAATATGAATCACGCTTTACCCAACGATAGCAGTCCATATGTGTACAATAAGTTGACTTGTATTCTCCCTCTCCATCAGGAGCAAAACCAATTTCATCGTACAGGCTCATACCGTGTGCCTTCGCCCTTGCATCAACGAAGGGCCAGTCAAAAAAGTCACCATTGAAGGTCGCAATCACTGTTGGTTTGACGTCTCTAATATGTTCGAAAAACCTCCTCAACAATGCCGCCTCATCTGCTTCATTGAAGATTGTGAAAAATCCTGGATATTCCGGCTTAGGGGTGTACTCGAAGTCTTCGATATCCTCGGATATGATATCTCTATTAGTAGTCAGGTATCCTTCACCATCAATCATGTAAGAAATCATCATAATTTGATCTACAGATGCATCTGGAAATTTTAAGGGTGCTTTGGTGGTTTCAATATCAAAGGCCAAAACAACGGGGTCTGCAAATGCAACCTTTTCAGTATACTCTACAAGACCATTTGCTGTAACTCTATACCATCTTCCAACTCTAATGTCTTTATCAATGGACACACGTACATGATATGGCACATCGTATTCGCGAATATCTTCGATCAATAGTTTAGCGTCTCTATTCGCTGTACTTTCCTTGATTCGATAAACATCTCTCTGTTGTTGATTGTTCTCGTTGTCTAGAAGGATTGGTCGAAGAAGACGTCTCGCTTCAAGTAGATTAGTAACGTTGATAAAGCTCAGTTTAAGAAGACTCTTTCGCAACCCCACTAAGTGATTGTCCATTCCCAAATCCTCTTTTTGGATTATCTCGGTAGATTTGATGCAACTTTCCAAGAACTTCTTCAGAAATTCCTCTAAATCATGAATACGACTTTCATCACGACAGCCCACAAGAAAGTAAGGATTATAATTAATTGTAGTTTTGAAATAGCCGCCTTCTTCGTCCAGGAAGTAATAATCAACAGCTGAAACGCCTACACCCGAACTGCCATTCTGATGGTCGTCAGGGACTGTAATTGGATGCATATTACAGAGCCAACCAATTCTTTCATCGCCGACTGAAGCTTTCTCGCTGTGTTGTGGGGGAACGTATCTATCAAACCCCATCATGGAATCAATTTCGTCGATCTTCTTTGATCGAAGTAACTGTTGTGCAGTCAAACCATATGTACTTGCTTGACCTGAGTTTGAATTACGAACAAACCGCGCAGTTTGGGAGCCCTTGAACCTCCCTGACATTGTCAATACCTTTAAATAGCAAGTTTACACTCCCCCAGTCGCCTTCTTAATGTATTTACCATTAAGAGAGGAGATGCGAAAAAAACGCGTGAAGCAGTTTTTCACATAGTGATGGTTACTTCCATCGTTCACAAATACTACGTGGGAATACATGCAAACTAAAAAGCAACACTCAAGGGTAGTGCACTATAGATGGAAAGCTCTCTTGCGACAAGTCAACTGGCAGCTTAAAGCCAAGCATATACTAGTACTCTTACACAGAGTATAGCTATGGAGGTGAACAGCTCGTATATAACGATACACCGCTCATTTGCCCTCTTTGGTTGGCATATTGCTGTTATGAATAACATAACATAGAACAATACAGACCAATATCCCACAATATCAGCGCAAAACACTCATATTTATGTCTTACAATCCATACTACTTTCAGCAGGATTCTGTGCAGAAGCGATACGCACAAGCAGAGGGTGCGCCGCAGCTCCAGGCGCAGGGCCAGGATGTACGCTATAAAGACTTCCAGCAACATCCAGCGACGGGTACTCAGCACGGGTTTCCAGGGTTTACAGGCCCAAACGCTAGTATGGCGTTCCAGTTTGGCCAAACAGCACTAAACCAGTTCATAGGCTCCGATAATTTCAATCAGTTCCAAGAGACAGTGCAAAAGGCCACCGGTGGAAACAACCTTTCACACTATTTCCAAGTATCCAATTCTTATGTCTTCCAAAAACTTAAGGTTATACTTGTACCCATGTTACACAAACAGTGGCAGCGTGTTCCAGATGTGAATGGTTCCTTCCAACCTCCGAGACATGATATAAACTCTCCCGATATGTACATTCCGTTTATGGGTCTAGTGACATACATCCTCACTTGGAATGTCCAACAAGGTTTGCTCGGGTCATTTGACCCAGAGAACCTGTACTTCAAACTTTCTTCGACACTTGCATTCTTTGTTCTTGACCTTGTGATTCTAAAGCTGGGGCTATACTTACTTGTTCCTGTGAACTCCAAGACAACATCCCTAATTGAGCTAGCTTGTTATGTTGGATATAAGTTTGTTCCGTTGATTTTCGTCATGATGCTTCCAGAGCGTCCCATTTGGATTACCACGCTAGGGAAGGTTTATCTGTTCATTGCATTTGGAATCTTTTTACTAAGATCAGTGAAGTTCAATCTCTTTAATGATGGCACTAACGACGTGAATACAGTCAAGAAGTCAGTAGTGAAGAAGTGTAACTACTTCCTATTTTTTTACGGTGTTGTGTTGCAAGGCATTTTGATGTGGTTAATGGGATAGTCATCTAAAACCAATCTAAAGCTACCTGTAATCTTACATAGAGATGGTCATATCAAGTATTATGTACTTCAGAATAATAAATTTTTAAACCTCGTTCATGAGCGTGGGAGGTAGTTGTTTCCTTCCTGATGGAAATAAGAACGATTTCATGCGCCACTCAAAAATCGAACCATACTTATACGAAGAAACCACTGTTAAATCTCCTCAAAAACAGGCTATCCAACCATGTCTGATCCAGTAACACTCAAACATGTTCTAGAGGATGGCCTCAACCTTTATGAGGAGCTAGGTTTTCAAGTCGCTTCTCCTAATGACTTTCAAAACTTGGGCGTATCCGAACTGCGCAAGCAGTACAGGTCGATGGCGCTTAAACACCACCCGGACAAGCTTTCAGAGAGCGCTGCCTCTGCTAGCAAGTTCATCAGACTAAAGCAAGCATTTGAGATTCTTTCAAACCCAAAATATCGTGAGCAATATAACCAGTGGTTCTCTACCCGTTTTTTTGGTAATGAAAAACGGAGGTCGCTCATTAGGGACCTCGAGACAAGGGAGAAAAACGCTAGAAAGACTACAATAGTAGTTCCTGGGTCCAAACTACAAAGCATACAAGAGCATGGCCTCTATCTTCGTAAGCTTCGCCACTTTAGAAAGCCATATGGAGACTGGAAACACATCAAAACAGGCCGTAATAGCGAGGCACAATCACACAAGCTTCGAGATTCGTGTACTTTAAGGATTGTCGCTACACGTTCTAAAGCTACTTCCAAGGAAGCAGAAGTAGCAAAACTTTTCAGTACCGCAGGAGTGGCAATACATGAAGTTTACTTCTCCTCAAGGAATAAAGATATCGATTCTGAGCTTGTTTTCTACGTGGTTCTACCTGACGTGGCTACATTAAAAGACTTCTTAGCCACCTGGTCCTATAAGGAGCCGCTGAAGTACCATTTCTTGGAAGTAACTCCCTACATCAACACACAGTACTTCCATTTTCAGCGACCTGTTGGAAAAACCGATGTTTCCGTTGGTAAGCATTAGTAACCAAGTTTCGTACTGCCTCGAACCGGCATACATCACGTCGAACGAATGCTCTCTCGGAGCAAAACTCTTTAATACGGTTTAACAGGTGTCATTGTATCGTTTTCATGTTGGACCACACAGTCTTTGTATAGAGCAGTCTCCAGTTTACCAGATAGTAACATCTGTATCGATTGCCGTGGTTGAGGCGAATAATGGGTCTGTTCAGCAAGAAGAGTGAGCAGAGTATAGCGAAGCCAGCAGATGCTATACTGTGTGATAAACTTATTAAAGCTCCACCTGAAAGATATCCAGTGCCGGAAGGTATACCTAAAATTACCAAGGACCAACATGGCAAATATATTTATGTGCTAGATCACTTTAGAAATGACGAATTGCTTTTACCTGTAAAATCTGGGCGGTCGGACGAGAATAATAAGAAACATGAATTGTTTCCATCAGAGAAGTTGTGGCTGACTAGAGAGTGCATATTGCGGTACCTGCGGGCGACCAACTGGGATGTGAATGCTGCTATATCTCGCTTGCGGAAGACATTAATCTGGAGGCGGGAATTCAAGTTATCTAGCGAAAACTCTGTTGAGGGCAGTATAGATGCGGAAGTAGTTGAACATGAAAACCTCACAGGTAAGCAAGTTTTGCTAGGATACACTCCAGAACGTAGTCCTATCTTCATGATGAAGAATGGGAGACAAAATACGGAGCCTTCCTTTGGGCAGGTGCAGCACCTCGTTTTTTTCATGGAGTCCTGTATAACAATGATGCCACAGAGTGTAGAGAGAATTGCACTTTTGATAGATTACAAGCATTATAAGGACCCAGGAATTATATCTGCAAAGTCTCCGCCTATTTCTTTGTCTCGTCAGATCTTGAACATCATCCAAGATCACTATCCGGAACGTTTAGGTCAAGCCCTTTTTGTTAATATGCCCTGGTACGGCTGGACGTTCTTGAAGTTAATGCATCCCTTCATTGATCCTATTACCCGATCGAAACTGGTTTATGATGAGCCCCTACTCAATCATGTTGATGAAGACCAACTGGAAGTTAACTACGGTGGAAAACTTGACTTTGTCTATAACCATGAAGTATATTGGCCAGACTTAGTATCAACCATCGAAGAACGTAGGAAACACCAATATGAAAGGTTTTTAAAGTTTGGAGCATGCGTAGGCTTGAGTGAGTTTGACCTGAAGGGTCGTCATGAAGAATTGTGCTATCCCGCGGACTACGAAAGTGTTTTGTAGTAGAAGCTTACATAACCCCTCCTCTTACACACTGGTAACTACTTATGACGGGCGTAGACGTAGGGGAATGAGGTAGCTAGTCTAGGTAAAACTTTATTTAACTTCGGGAATATAACATATTCATTATTAGATGTTTCGATAAAGGCCAAATGTAGTCATACTGCAGAAAAAAAGTCTTCGCTATTATCTCCTTTTTTATACCTGTGGAAGACGGTCACATAATAAAAGGACCATACTTACGATACGAGGAATATTAAAGTGCAACACTGAAGAACTGCGCGCCATCATACACAAAACATCTATATATAGAGATCATATCCAAGGATTTACACCTGATTAATTTGCATAGTGATAGACATATAACCACTTAAGTCTTCGACTACACGTAACAGAGATGAAGCATAAAAGGGGCAGTTCATGGTACAACTCGGTCACCACATTCATGAAAAGGAAGTTTACATGTGACAAGTTACTACTTCGACGCATACTGAAATGCACGGTGAACTCTACTTTAGCCTTTTCTTTATGTCTTATACCACAAGTGAGGAATAAAATAGGTGGTGAACCAGCAATGCTTCCGTTGATTTCAGTTATGGCACATCCAGGAAGGAGGCTAAGCACCCATGTGCAATGTGCATTTTATATTGTTGTCGGGCTTCTAGTGGGATTGGGATATGCGTTGTTAGGGAGGAGTACAGCTCAGCGCTGTTTGGGTTCGTCATGGGGCAGTTTTTCAGATGAAGAGCACAGGATGTACAACTATGATAATCTACAAGCCGCATTGGCAATTCTTGCGGTCTTCGAGATTGTGATGTTATTCTTCCACGGGTGGATGAGAGCAGTTAACCATTTCTACTTTTACATTGTTTTTCCATTGTTCCTAGTCGTTCACTTTGCATTTTTAGCACCATTGAGCCAGTCCTCGCAGTATATCGCAAAGGCATTTTCTGTACCGTTTTACATTGGTATCCCTATGGCCATAGTCTTTAATCTAGCAATTTTCCCTGAGTTTGGAAGTACTTACCTAGGCGATACTACAATTGGAACAATGAATGATATCCATCACTTTCTAAACAATGCTGTTAATTTTTTTATCTCGATTGACAATGAAAGTTTATCGGAATCTCGTTACGAAACATTACCATGTACGCTAGCGAGATTGCTATCAATCAAAAACGCCATTAACAAACGGGTGACAAACTGTGAACATGTGTTAGAAGAATGTATTTACGAACTCTCGTATTCTTACGTTTCCCCCCTGGAATTGAAGAGTGTCATTGGAAGGTTTCGGAGTTTGTCAATGTATGTCAGTGGCCTGGCAAATGCGTGCCAGCTGGAGTTTATGTTATTATGCCGTGTTAACAAGAAATCTGAAAATGATATCTTGAATGTAGGTGCGGACAGGGAAATTATTCATGCAGATTCGAAGAAACTATTGAAAATATTGAGGGAAATGAAGGGGCCAATCTTTGAACTTCATAAAACCATTAATGAATGTTTATATATATCTAAGATAGTGCTGGCAAAGTCATATGACGTCGATTTCAACAAAGTTAGAATTCCTAGCGTTTTCAAAGACGCAGATACCAACATTCCAGTCTTTAAAGGGAACCAAGTAACAAATGACTTGAATTTCCATGATATATTGGAGAACCTTCAGCAGGCTCTCTCCGATTTTGATTTGAAATTCAGAGAAGAGTTGCATAATATTGATCTAGATTTATTAAACCCTGGGGATGAAATGTTCCTTTTGTCCTCCTTCCTTGTAAACCTGAAGGAGTTTACTCATTGTACCATTGCTTTAATGCAGGAAGCAGAAAGAATTCATATATGCAGGAAGCAGAAGGAAGCTAAAGGTTGGTTCCTTGGCAAATCCGTATACTTCCTCGCTCTGCATAACTTTGAGAATTTTCTTAAATGGATTGACTGGAGCAAATCTACTCATCTTGCAACAGAGAGCGAAGCGCTACAAGGACGTGCAAATAACCCACCTGGAACTAGCGGTGAAACAGCCATCACAAGACCTTTCTTTCACGAAGATCAGTTGCTGGCTCATAAGTCACCGTCAGTGGCTTCTGTATCGGATGCAGAACCAGTTTTACCTATTCCAAATAGCATTGCAACGGTGGCGGAGCCCACAGCAAGGGTTAGAAGCAAAAAAACCACCATACTAGCTTTCAGTTATGCCAGAACCTGTATCTTTGCCCTCAAATGCATGCGTAACACAGAGTTTTTTTTTAAAAAGCATCGTGAGTGCTTTCGATTTGCTCTACAAGTTACTATAGCACTCATGGCAGCGTCTTTTCCCATGTTTCTTCCAGAACGACGGGAATGGTATACAAAACTCAGGGGAAGTTGGGTTGGTTTTGTTTGCATTTTATCTTTGGAGCCAAATGTTGGCGGAACATTTTGGGTGTTCTTCTTGCGCGGGGTTGGGGTTATAGCAGGTGCTGCCTGGGCATATATCTCCTACCTTATAGGCCATCACACCTCTTCGGACGTTGTTCTAGTTATTATAACTATAATAGGCGCAGTGCCGGGCTTTTATTATTTATTAGCGTCTCCCTACGTTAAGGCTGCTATTATCCAGATCATTAGTATCTATGTCGTAATTTTGGCTACTATTATCAAATCCAGGATAGCTGGAACAATACATTCTAATTTTGCTAAAAGATGTCTTGCTGTCGCTTATGGGGGTGGCATCGCTCTTGTTGTCCAGACTACAGTATTCCCAATTAAGGCCAGAGACCAATTGAACGGCGAGCTTTCTTTTGTTGCTGGGTGTCTTGCAGAAATGCAGTCAACCTATGCTATAAATTTAGAAGGAGGCAACTCTCGGACAAAGTTAACCGAGGAACGATTTCAACGCTTTAATATCCTATCAGCGAATGCTAAGGCAGCTTTAGACCATGCAGACGCATACAAAGCTCTTGCACGAAGAGAGCCACGGTTAAAGGGAGACTACGGCAAGCTCGAAAAAGTGTTTACCCAGATTATATTCATATTGAGGCAAATTATTGATCGGATGGATAACATTGTTGTCCTCCGGAAACAATATGGCAGTGTTGTATTGGAAGAACTCAATCAGATCGTTTATCCTTACCGCCGCAATATCATTGCCTCGACAGTTTGCACCATTCGAGCTTTACAAGAAGCAATCACTAATAAGACACCGCTGCCGCAGTTTTTCCCAAGCGCTCGAATTCATCACCGACGTCTTATTAATAAAGTCATAAGTTGTTTGACGGATAAATACAAGCATGATAACACCCAATGTAATCGAAGTCTCGATGGAAAGGCTTCGAATCAAGAAAAGACAACTGATATTTCTGATGAGTTAAGCGTCGACAGCCATCATGACAGAGATAGTTTGTCCAGTAGTGAGGAAGGGATTGTTTTTGAGACTTCAAAGAAGCTAAAAATGAAGACAACAAACGCCCCCTCGCTTGCCCAACCGCCACATGATCACGTCCTTCGGGAGGAATACCTAGGTTGGAATGCCACTAGTGCTGCTGTTGAGGAGGTTATCGAATATATTGAGGAACTCGTGCAGCTTGTCAAACTACTGGTAGGAGTAACGGAGTTCAAGTACGGTTTCCTATCAAGATCTCTTTTCAGCGATTGGGCGGCAGAAGCTGTGACGGGAATGGAAGAACTCATTAAAAATCAAACTGCACAGAGGAGCAACAAGGTACCAGGAGCACAATATACCACTGATGGTCCTCAACCTGACAATGATTATGATAGAGATTTAAGTGATGAGAGTTCACTTGCGTCCGACGATCAAGATACTGCAGAAATACCTACGCAACTTCATACACAGCACACTGTTCCAATCTCTAATCTAGTGCGGCTTGCGTCTATAGACCATGCCCACCATAATTCAAGACGGCAACGGTTAAGGGCTCATTCTATTGATGGCGGAGAGAGCATTCTTTTGCACGCAACGAGGACTCTTGGTGAAGTTGACAGTTCTGCTGGCGAACTTTCATCAAACGAAGACGAATTGCCTCTAGTACTGAAGCGCATCGTCAGCAAACACAGGTAGTAAGTCCTCTGTCGAATCATATACTACAACAACATGCACTATTATTTTTTTGTATACTTAACCTCGAATAATCTCTATAATTTCATCTTCATAAGATTAATCAATCTGAATAACTTCTGGACTCTTTGGAGCCTTAGCACGTTGGGCGTCATGCTCCTGTCCTCCTCTTCTTTTGTTCCTCTGTCGGAGACTTTGTCCATTAGAGCGAAAGTGCGGCTTTTCCTCAGCACTTCCCCCTTCCTCATCGCCCTCCTCCTTAGCCAAAACAATCGGGAATCCAAAGAAAAGCTGCCCTTCAGCCAAATGCAAAGGCGCTGGAGGACCATCTAGCGTTATGCGTGGCCTCGTAGCCTCCTGCCCTGCAGAATCTCGTTTGAAGGTTTTCCCTGACAACTTCTGACCCTCCCCTGTAAAAGTAGACGGCGATTCACCAGCTTTCTTCACTAGGTCGCCATAGCTGATCCGCTGTGACATCGAACCGGGCTCCAACTGCGACGCCCTGCGCCCAGAAGCTTCCCTACCCTGCTTACCGTTTTTGCTCCCCGCCTCGTAGTCCGGCTCGACATACCCTACAGGGGCGGCAAAGTCAGTAACCAAGTCTGTTTCAATCACACAGATAGACTTACTTTCTGTCTCTGGCTTCAAATCCAACACCTTAATACGATAAACCTTACTGTTGTAGCTTATTGCAATAATATCATCTACACTAAGTGTGCTGAACTTCCTCAATACATTTTCAAGCACCGCTTTGGGATCTGAAATGTCTAAAAAGTCAATTGATTGAGGCTGGAGCTTTACATATGAGCCCTGAGCCAAATCAGTCGAGCCTATCTGCAATAAGGACCCAGGCTGCACTCCAAGCGTCTCCATCATCCACTCAGGCAAGTACGCACGCCCTTCCTCCGCGACAAACTCTAGAACACCGCCATGAGTTACACGTCCTGTCTCTTGATTGCTTAGTCTAAACAACATGGGGTATCTAATGTTTAACATCGACAACTTGTTTAATGCACTGGGGGGCAAAAAAATTTTACCGCCATAGTTAGCTTCATCCTTTCTGATACGCTCGTTCATTGTACATATCGGATAACATCTGAAGTAGTCCTCAAACTTCTGTGGGAGGCCCCCAAAGTGGCCGTTAAATGAACCAAAGCCTGAAAACATCCCTATGTATGCCCTTGGCTGCTAATCTAGTATGAATCTCTTTTTGTTAGGTTGCCACTCTAGATCTCGGATGTTACTTATGTTTAATATATCCGGACAGCACACAAATCTACAAAATTAAGAAGGGGCGAAAAACAGAAAGAAGAAAGAAAAAAGCTCAGCAAAAAAAGTTTTACGCTCCAAGCCGTTAACCGCTAGAGACATAACTGACAGATATGGCCCTTTGAACTTAGTCTAATGTCTCTTGCTAGGAGTACCAACATCTTATATTTTCTACTTATCTAATGAGGCAATGGGACAGAGGCTTCCCTACTATCCAAACTGACTATGACAGTGTGCCGTTTATGTAACGAGAGCATGAGTAAGTAGTTCAAGATTCACAAACGAAAACAGAATAGCACTAGCTCACAAGTACTATACACCATCTGCATAAGTATTACTCCATTTTCACTTTCTGGTGTATTTATTCAAATAGACACAATGGAGGAGACCCTCGAGAAGACAGAAGAAGTGTGGAAAAGAACATAAAAGAAGGAAAAAAAAGCCCGAGTGAAAACATTTTTTTTACATTAGTAATTCAACTATTTAGCCACTAAGTTCAGAACAAGCAGTAGGGAGAGCTGTAAGCAGCCTCAACAATCTGTGGATTCCGCTACTGAACATACTTAAGGTTGGAGAACTGCTAAACAGTTAAAACAATGTTCTTAGTAAGCAAACGTTGGTAGGTGTAAACTAAAGGCTATCTTCGACAATTTCTCTTAACACGGAGACATATAAAAAGCGTATATGGTAGAATGATTTTCATTGATCAGAAGAATAAAATATCAGTAACTCACTACTGAACACATAAAATGTCTCAAACTAAATCAATTCAAGGTATCGCCGTCGTCGAAGGACAAGACTGGAAGCAACCAAAGAAGGTTACTTTCGAATCCAAGAAGATCGAGGCTAATGATATTGTAATCAAGATCGAAGCCTGTGGTGTGTGCGGTAGTGATATTCACTGTGCTGCCGGCCACTGGGGTCCAAGAGCAAACCCGTTGATAGTTGGACACGAAATCATTGGTTTGGTAGAAAGTGTCGGCGAGGGGTGCAAGACATTGAAGGTTGGACAAAGAGTCGGTGTTGGTGCGCAAGCACTATCCTGTCTAGAGTGTGACCGCTGCAAGGCTGATAACGAACCATATTGCGGAAAATCCGTGTACACATATAACCACCCATACCCAGACGGCTATGTAAGCCAAGGTGGTTATGCTTCCCATGTGGTTGTCCACGAGCACTTCGTAGTGCCCATCCCTGAGAATATTCCTACCGAAATTGCAGCACCATTGTTGTGTGGTGGTGTTACAGCATTTTCTCCGCTATACAAAAACAACATCGGGCCTGGTAGCAAAGTTGGTGTGATTGGTGTTGGTGGTATTGGCCATATGGGTATTATCTTTGCAAAGGCCATGGGCGCAGACGTCACCGCCATATCTAGAAGATCCAACAAAAAGGAGGATTCTTTGAAGCTGGGCGCCTCTAACTACATTGCTACCTTGGAGGACGAAGACTGGGAAATCAAGTATGCTGGAAGATATGACTTCCTTCTATTGTGTGCTAGTTCCTTGACGGAGATCGATGTGACCAGGTTAGTGAAGTTGTTGAAGGTGGGCGGGAAGTTGGTTTCCATCTGTGTTCCAGCTGCCGGTGAAATGCTAAATGTTTCTCCACTTGCACTTGTGGGTGTTTCTATCGGTACAAGTGCAATCGGTTCCCCAGCGGAGATTGCCGCTCTATTGAAGCTTGTCTCCGAGAATGACCTAAAGATTTGGGTCGAGACTGTCCCCATCAGCGAGAAGGGTGTTGCAGAGGTCTTCAACAGAATGGAATCCGGTGACGTTCGTTACCGTTTCACATTGACTGATTTTGACAAGGAGTTCTCCGCCTAAGTATAAAAGCCGGCTCTAGACTGAGCGGACGATAAATAGTCTAAATACTAAGAAGTTCCATTTTGCTCATGAAAATAAAGCTACTATTATATATCGAAAATCTGCTAGTTGCAGTATACCCTCCTGGTTATCAACCTGGAGGGTTGCGCGATTACATGTCGTGAACTGCGCCTACGTATGTGATGTCTGGGTGTGGTGATGTTTTTAGCTTGTTTGGTTTACCTTATCCTATTTGGAATGAAAGTATTTGTTGTTTAGCATTGTTTCAGATATAGGTTCAGATTAACAGGATGTCAGAACAAGGACAGGAGGATGAGGAGCGTTTTTACGGGAATCTAGCCCAATTGCGTGAGCTTATAGGTGATGACGAGCATAGCGACCGTGAATCACATAAAGACGTAGCTTATGAATTCCCTGAGGAGGAGGATGATTACTCAGGCGGCTCGCAAGGGGAAGGTGGATACGGAAGTCATGATGAGGAAGACATGGAACTAATGGCAGCCTTTTCAGATTACGGCGAATTATCTGATGAGGAATACAACGAACAGGACTTTATGGACGCGATCAGGGAGGCGAACAATTTTAAAGTTAAAGGTAAACCAAAAAAATCTTCAAAAAAAGGCGGTTTAAACAAGGTGAGGCAAAGGGCTATAGATCCTGAGATAGCGCAACTACTATCTGAAGCAAATGAAGCATTTGTGCGGAATGATATTCAAGTAGCAGAGCAGTTATACAACGAGGTAATAAAAAAGGATGCAAAGAACTTTGTTGCTTATAAAACGTTAGGAGATATATACCACCTGCAGGGACGTTACAATGACTGTTGCAACTCTTGGTTTTTAGCAGCACATCTTAACCCATCTGACTGGGAATTTTGGAAGATGGTCGCAACACTGTCTGCAGATCTGAAACATGTTCGCCAGGCTGTTTACTGTTATTCTCGGGCTATAAGCATGAATCCAAAGGAATGGGAATCTATTTATGCGAGGGCAGTTTTGTATAAGGAGACAGGGCAGCTGGGAAGGGCTTTAGAAGGCTTTCAGAAGCTTTACAATCATAATCCGCTTGATGCCAACATTTTAAGGGAACTTGCAGTACTCTGTGTAGAATACGGCCGTGTACATGACTCTGTCTCATTATATGTCAAGGTGTTTGAGCAAAATGTTGCAAGAAGAAACGCAATTGTCGAAGCTGCAGAAAACGCCTTAGAATCATCCGATGAGGAAGCTAGTAATGAAGAAGAAGAAGAAGCTGACAATTACGATGATGAACTGTTAGTAAATGAAGAAGAATTACAAATGTACAAGAACGTTAATTTTAAGAAGATTAACAAAAAACACAAATGCATACCGTTTGACTGGTCTGCATTAAACATTTTGGCTGAGTTATTTTTAAAACAGTCTGGAGAATCACAGGGTATTAACATTATTAAAAGGTGTGCTAGATGGATTCAGCATCGTGAACAGGAAGTATTTTGGGAGGATGTTCAGGATGATTCGGAGTTTGATGACAGAAGATTTCGGAATGCACGCTTTCAATCACTACCCGATGTTGAAAAAGCGAAGGAACACAATCTACCCATTGATATAAGGATAAGGCTGGGCTTATTGCGACTCAATGGGAGGCATTATGTTGATGCCATGAATCAATTTCAATTTTTATACGATGAGAACTTCCATGACATTGCTGACTTATATTTCGAGGTTGCTGTGAATCTCACAAAGGCTGATAAATTCCAAGAAGCAATAGACTTTTTTATTCCTCTGTTGGATGTAGAAGAATATCAAACTGTAGACGTCTATGGGCCTCTCAGTAAATGTTATAAAGAGGTGGAGGATTATGAGAATGCACGAGAAATGTTTACGAAATTGGTTGAGTTGCTCCCAGATGATCTAGAGACCAAGTTAACATTAGCAGAAATACATTATCATCTAGGTGATAATGAAACATTTAATAACCTCTTACTGGAGGTTGTGGAAGCAAGGAAGAAGCAAGCTACTGAACATGCGGAAGCTGTCCCTCCTTCGGAGGCTTCTCTAGACTCAGAACCTGCTCCTCAAGAGGGCACCATGGAAGAGCGCCAAAAAACACTTTTAGGGACTGGCAAACCATTATTACAGGATAACAATTTCAAGAAGTTTGGTATGAGGCGTAGAAAAACTCCGCAAATCATAGAGAAGGAGAAGAAAGAACGGGAGAAGAAGATTACATTGAGTGTCTTAGATAAATATGGCAAATTGAAGATCTATAAAGAAGGTATGGAACGCAATGATGAGAATCAGAAGACATTATGGATTGATACAGCCTCTGATCTGATAGATATTTTTTCTAGTGTTAAGAACTTTTTTGTCAAAACCCGCTCAAGGAAGTTTGTTGGTATCATCAAAAGGACTAGGAAATTTAATAAGGTAATTGATTATAGAATTGAAAGGCTATCAAAGCTATCTGAGGGTGATAATTTACTGAACGGTCTGCCGCTTCTAGAAGAGCGTGTTATATTGACCTCGACGACTGAATTACGAGGACTAACTTATGATCAATGGTTCGAGCTATTTATGGAATTAGCACTCAATGTTACAAGATACCAGAACGTAGAAGATGGGTTGAGCATCTTAGAGACAGCACAACAAGTTAACGTTTTTGTCCAGGACCCCAACCGTGTAAAAATAATGAAGTTCGTGAAGCTGGCTATCGTTCTCGAGCTTGATGATGAGGAGGAAATAGTGGAAAACTTACGGGGGTTGCTTAACCAATTTCAGTTTGGAAGAAAGGTACTCCAACTCTTCATGTATAGTCTTTCGAAAGGACAGACTTCTCTTGGCATATTAAGTTCCACCGTGCAGCAGAAGTTCTTTTTGAGGCAATTGAAAGCTTTTGATAGCATCCGATTTAATACTCACGTTACTGGGCAGGCCTCTATCACTAACAAAGAGGTCATTAATCCAGAAAAGAAGAATTCACCTTACCTTCACTACATATATGCTACATTGCTCTATTCAAGTAAAG
Source organism: Eremothecium coryli CBS 5749 (assembly GCA_000710315.1). NCBI lineage: Eukaryota > Fungi > Ascomycota > Saccharomycetes > Saccharomycetales > Saccharomycetaceae > Eremothecium > Eremothecium coryli. The sequence continues at coordinate 851,984 of AZAH01000003.1, forward strand.
GATTTATGTCTGCACTACAATATTTGAGCAGGATGGATCCTGAGCTTTCAAACGATCCAATGCTGAACTTACTTATGGGGCTTTCATACATACATCGGTCTATGCAACGGTTAACAGGTACGAGACACTTCCAGATTTTACAAGGGCTGCGCTGTCTCTATAACTACCATCGAATTAGAACAACCAAATATACTTTACTTGAGGAACAGGAAGCAGATTATAATATGGGCAGAGCTTTTCACCTGCTTGGACTTTTTACAATTGCTGTAAAATATTATAGTAAAGTTTTAGAGGACTATGAAGATATTGTCCTGAAAAAGCACGCTGCTTACAACTTAACCCTTATATACAATGAAAGTGGTAATACAGAACTAGCAAACTCTCTCATGGAGCAATACCTAAGTATTTAAATAATATAATACTATTTTTCTGCGAGTTGTGTGTATTAATCTTTTTATTTATAACATGAAGAAAGTCAAAGTCCCTAAGAACGGAGTTGGCTTTAACTGTAAAAAAGGGCTATATAAAACCGGAACTTCATTACGGACAAAAACAAGTTATCATTAACCAACAGAAGAATCTATGAGAAGATCAGAAAACCAACTAGTTTAAAAATGGCTCAGCAAATACCTTTTACTGTGAGGCTGAAGACCGCTTTAAAAATGTGCATACAAAGGCTGCGCTACTCTCAAGAGAAGCAGCAAGCGCTTGCAAAGCAATCAAGGAGGGAAGTAGCTCGTCTACTTTCCCAAGGCGCCGAGCAGAAAGCTACTTACAGGGTAGAAAGTCTAATTTATGATGACATACATATAGAGTTGTTAGAACTTATTGAGCTTTACTGCGAACTTCTACATGCACGAGTGTCAATCCTAGCTGAGATACCTGATGAGATCACGTTAACAGAAGAGCATAATGAGGATGGCATAAGCGAAGCAGTCAGAACTTTGATTTACACCCAAAACCATGTCCCAGAAATTAAGGATTTACTGCGTGTTAAAGAGTTATTCACTTTCAAATTTGGTATTGACTTTTTGAATAAAGTTGTGCAAGAAAAGGATGGCGTACCTAGCAAGATAACTAGCAAATGCTCTCCAAGTATGCCCCCTAAGTCTCTTGTTAACCTATACCTACAAGAAATAGCTGCTACTTACGAAATACCATTTAGCGGTTCTGCACAAGCTGCTACTGAAGACAATAGCTCTCAAGACGGTGACAATGTTGCTACGGATAAACCTGTAGATGACCACTACTCTGATGAAAAACCCATAATTGCGGGAGACACATACGCTTCTGCAGATGAAAAGCACCCAATTACGGTGAAGATGCCCAGGAAAAATAGCGAGTCACTTGAAAAGGATTTCAAAATACCCAAGTCTCTTGCAAAGGATGTTAAACTCACCCGTAAGAAGGAGAAGATAACGACTGACGACGAGCTTGAGGATTTGAAGCAGAGGTTTGCAGCATTACGACGATAATAAAAATATTTTAAATATACAGTAACCATATGTAACACGGTGTATAGAGATAATATCAAATCTCTCTGCCACGACTGTGTTTGAAAGTTCAAATGAGCTCGTTCCTTTTGCACATAATGTAGTGAGAATTATTGCTTGGCTTTCAAGGCTTTCATTTTCTTTGCCCATGCATATTTTACAGATTTCACCAGGCCGGCAGAGAATATACCTTTGCAAGTTTGTATGGCGCTAAACTTGCATATTTTGCTTTCCAACTGCAATGTAGCATTGTCTAACGTAAATCCCTTGGGGAGATAAGTAGAATCATTCAATACCACATCCTTGTATATAGGTTTATAGTATTCTCTGAACCTTTCAAAGTTTTTTGATACAATGTTGCTGACCTTCTTTGGGTTTTCACCGCCCAGCATGTACCTAACGTCACCGAGATAACTTAAAGAAGCAATCTCCTTATAAAAGTCGTACTCATCAAATTTTCCGGGAGATTTTTCAAGGAGTCTGTGTTTTGCAAGCGTTGCTGCTGCTTTCAAGTTGAGTTGGTTCCAAAATTGTACCCTAAGATCGTTTTTTAGTATTTTGACAGGTTTCTGCAATCTGCCGGCTAGATAAAACGAATCCCAAGTAGCCAAGTCTTTCAATAAACGTTCCATTGATACCACACCATACTTCACGTCTCTATTTGCGATGGAAACAAATGGGTTAAAGTACACGCCTGCACCCACTGCTTGCAATTTTGATACTGCATCTGATCCAAAATAACGCATTGTCGAGTAGTGGCTGGGATTTTGGCGCATATTTAACGAGTGGAAGTGTTCAGGATGAGTGACACCAAAGATAAGGTCAAGTTGTGGCTTCTCTTCCTGAACGTCATAGCCTGCTTGTTCAAAAACACCGGACCCATACCCAAATGCAAAGCGTACAGGTGCACGGAAATGCTCCATGATATGTTTCAATTCTCGTTCTTGCTCGTCACCAATATGCAAAAGCTGGTTGAACCCATAGTTAGGTGGTAACCTCCTAAACTTATATCGGTAGTTAGAAAATTCTGAGATAACCTTGTCAGTTTTCTTTATACCCCTTTCTAGCAAAGATAAATCTTTCACTTCGACAGCCTGACCAGCAGCCTTATCTAAATATAGCTCAGCTTTTGAACTACTAATGCCTTCGTGCATATGTGTTGCCCTTAATATGTCATCCCTATTATTAACTTGTGATTGAAAGCGTTTCGACTGAACTCGCAGTACTGCTGCACATCTCATCCGTAGCTGCATTTGTGCTTGTAACATCATAATACTCTCTATACTTGATGTTTGAGGACAAAGATAAATTACTTCTCGAGGATATTCACGTTTATGCTTATTATTTGGCTATTAGCACAGTTTCTTTCAGCAATGATCAGTGGAAATGACTGTTTTTCCACGGTAACGTTATGAGCGATGTCTTCAAAAGAAACTGTTTTTATTCAGCCAATTATCTTCTCAAACAAGCTTACGTTATTTTAGCAGATAAAGCAGACCGGGTAACAAAATACTCCTTTTTTTTTACTTCAGGTACATATTACATACATAATTGCAACGTCATGACATATGCAAAATAGCGGGGTAGTTTGGCTACACATCCTCCATTTGTAAGCGCCATAGCATGTAAGTAATGGAAAATAACATAAATGTAGATATAAAGTACCGTATAGATAAGATGAAGGTCCTAAGTGCAGATTCCCTGGGTCATTAGCTGGAATTGGTCATAGAGACGAGTGTAAATACTACCTAGGGATTTTCCCACCAGAAAGTTCTCGACAAAATCATCACATTCCTCATCGTTTAGGTCTGGGCGGAAACGTTGTCTTAATTGGACACTTGTTTGATCTCTAGTATTAAAGCAAGGCTGTGTGTTGTCTCTCTGCATAACCTCACACATACTTACTATCATATCAGCATACTTGCGTAGAGCCTTGAAAGCATCCTTGAGCAGACGGACGAATTTCTTGTATGGTTCACCATCGGGGCCGTCAAGCAGGTCTATGTATTCCTGTGTCAGCTTGAATGGCGCTGCTTCAAAACCTACAGAGCCAGGTGAATTGGATAGCATAAATCCAAAATCTATATGAATAACATGCCCTTCATTATCTATCATGATGTTACCGTTGTGTCTGTCCTTAATCTGGAGTATATAACAAATGAGCGAATACGCAGCTAAACTGGAGGCAAAATTGTCTTGGGCGCGCTTGTACCTGAAACTTTGTTTCTCTCCAAAAGCACGAATGAAGTGATCAGACAAGTTTGCGAAGCCGCCCTTCTCACCCAATTCGCCTTCTTCCACCATTTGCTTTGTCAAAGATTTCTTAATACTATGGATTGAGATAGCATTTGTGATTGTCTCGACTAGCCCTGTGTTGGCACTGGTTATCAGTATCTTCATTTTCTTTACCCATACATCAACCTTTTCTTTGCTCCATATGTTTGCAATTGCTTGAATCAATTGACAAGCAAATGCTTCTTGGCGTAAATCATCCCCAGACTTGGCGATGACAGAACACAAATCCCAGTTTTCTAAGTGACCGTACTGGGAGGTTGCACGGATTTTTTCCTTTTTGGTATTCCAATCTTCGCCCAGATAGGTAGTATGTCTACGATCATTGGTGGATAATCCTCCCGTTTTTAGGTCGTTTTCCAATCGTCTTTCGCCTGCCAAACCTTGGAGAGCTTCTAAGTCGCCATAGCCAAAGCGATCCTGTACCTCTTGCATTGAAGCTATAATCTTTTCCCTGATTTCATTGGCTGTGTCAGAGAATTGCTGTGGAGATTTGTCCAGTTGTGATAACATCATAGCAGAAATACGCATTTGTGTGGCTAGGTCATCTGAAACTTCATTTGACTCACGAATGTTGGCATTGATTAGCTTTTCTGTAATCATTTCAAAGTTGGTCACAAAGGCCAGCTCAGAGCTACGAGGATGGGACCCCCCTGGGATAGCCGGTACTTTCTCGACGGAGTGCACCAGTAATTCACGTTTGTATGTGTCGTATTCATTTTGATTGGTCAATTTTATCATTGATATATCTCCCAAGTCAACTTCCTTCCTCAATGTAGGTGTATCCGGCTCAGAGACAACCTGGTCAGATAAGACGGAACTGTCGTAATAGTCTTGAGTCTCAGCGCTATCTATGTTCGCTAGATCAAAGATAAATGTCCCTTCATCTGGCCTTTCTCTGAGCAGTGCCTCATTCGTGGGAGTAGTAGGATCGAAATCCATGTCATCACGTAAATATTCGATATACAAAAGAAATGGAACTTTTTGCGCCGAATTTAATACCTGAGCTTCATTAGCAGCTATGTTTAAAATCTTATGCAACTTGCCCTTTTTATTTGGAGGCAACAAAGTGGGGATGTCAACTTCTGCTGGTAAGTCTCTATTCATTATGGACAGCTCTGCTCGAAGAGAAGTAAGACGAGCTTCGGCAGGGACTTGAGACAATTTTCCGGATATTGTTTCCAGCGCAATAGCAAACTGCATCTCGCAACGAAAGTAATTAGCTTTTAGAATTTTGATTTTTTGGGTCGTTGTTAGTTTTGAAGGTTCAAGATGATGAATATTAGCTCCATGGCGAGAGCTCTTCCGAGCGTGCCCCTTTTTAGTTTTTGGTTTCAAGGTAGAATCCGTAGCTGTAGTATCTTTTAGATCAAATGATTTCCTCTTCTTAGCTGTGCCCAAGGAAGAAGCGGATGCAGATGCAAGGTGCAAGTTAGGCATAGAATTAGTGTAGTCCTCAGTTGAGTTCAACCTTCTGTCATGAAGCGCGGGCCTGTACATTTTATGAACATGTGAGTGGTCCGCAGCTTTAGTTTTTCTTTTCGGTAAGACAATAGCATTTGAAAGCTTATCTTCAAACAATTGTTCTCCTATGTCATCGACCATGTCAAAATCAAGAGAAGGTAAAGGCTTTTCCTTCTGCTTTCTAAACATAGCGTCTTCTTTAGTTTTGGCAGAATCCACAATATCTATTGAAGAAGCCACAGAATTCTTATTGGTGGAGGATCTCGTAGTGCCCGACATACTCAAGTTCTTGGTTATATTCCGTATAGCATTTTTAGCAAGTTTGAACACATGGCTCCTTTGTCGCCTACCTTGTGATTCAATCAAAGGTTTCATGTGTGAAACAACAGAAGGGCAAGCAATACTGGCAAAAGCCACCGAGGAAAGCACAACAGCAGGTTGTACGTTTTCATTAATCTTTGTTCCCTGCGTAGTCGATGAAGTACTACAGAGGATAACCTGTAACTTATTAATTGCTCTGCGAGCAACTTGGAAACCATACGATTCGGAATCGCTGGAAAGGTCTGACAGTAAAGCATGGAGCTGCCAGTAAGTGAGAAGTGCAAAGTGGGGATTTTCTGTGCTCAATTTCATAAGTAAATCTTCAAGCGCCATTGACTCAGTTTCAACGGTTAGAAGTATATGCACCAGCTGCGGTATATAAAACTGCAATTCTGTATGAGGAAATCCTAGCAGCTTTTGACATAGGTGATAATGGATGCCAACGTTGTATGCATACCGTGTCAAATACTCAATATTATGGTAAATAGTAAAGTGTGCAGAATTAATGAATTTCAAAAGCAGCTCATTAGAACCAGGAGGAAAAATTAGCTGCACATCCCCTTCATTATGCTCTGTAGAAGCTTCCTCTGTAGATTCAGGCATATGTAGTGTACTGAGATTGATATTAACAGTAGAACCCCTTCTCAGTAGATAATAAAACAATAACCCTTCCTAGTAGGTAATAGGAAATTAATATACAAAACTGGCTGGAACTGTCACTTTGCCTTACTTTCAATACAGCAAGTACTGTTACAGGTGGGATTCTGTTCGGGACCAAGATGTTGGGTTAGCTTGCATGCTTTAGCAGGTCTGTTGGTGAAGTGGCAAGCCAATTTTATTTTGATAGTGACCGACAGACATGTATATCATTATACACGATATGTACATCATGAACACTTATTTATGGAACTACCTTATAGTCGTTACCTGCAATAGTATATTAAAAACAGTGCGTTATAGTTTTTCGACTTACAGCTATGCTATTATTTAGTGTGTTTTTGATGACTTAAAGGCATATAATATAACTGAGTAGCGTCGGGTTATGGCTAAGCTGTCAATTCCTTCGTAGTTTCTTGGCATGCTTGGCTCTATCATGAAAGCATAAACTGTTTTATCTCTGCAATATCATGCTTAATCTTAATAAAATTAAGGAGGTGTTACAAATAAAAAGGGTCTACTCGTGACCCTATTAATCAAAATGCGATAGTGTACAAGTGTTGAAAAGTATTCCTTTAAAAATGGGCAACAAATAGTCACCTATGCCACGGCAATCCAGAATTTATCCCACATATTCTTGGGCTCATCGTCCTCCCATACAATGGCGTCAATCTCCCTCCTGTCTGAGTCAATATCAATGTCTTCTAATTTCCATAAAAACCTACATTTGAAACGTATCTGGCAGAAAATAAAGACAGCGGCCATCAACATTAACGACAGGTAGGAGGTGAAGAAGGTTGTCACATTGAACTTTGGCGCAAATGACTCGTAGCCTTGTACAAAAATAAGTACAATGACGAAAAAAGTCGCGTAGTATGCACCCCATGGCATGAGTTTGGCCTTGAACGGCAAGTCGTCTCTAGAAATGCAGCGCTGCTTCAAGCATTGCATGAACCTTATGTGCGCCAGAGAAATAAATAACCACGCGCACAAGCCGGCCAATGCTGATATGTTGACCAACCAGTTAAATGCTTCGCTTGTATCATTGCTTACAACTAGGAAAGACATTAGCCCCATCATCGATGTCAAGATCACGCTGAAGTATGGTACGCCGTGCTTATTCACAGAACCAAGCACTCTTGGTACATCTCCCGCCTGAGCCATCGAGTACATCACACGAGAACCGACATAGACATTTGAATTAGCTGCGGAAACAACTGTCAACAAAATAACGGCGTTAAAGATATCTGGCAAAATTTTGGTTCCGGCATTTCTTACCGAGATGACAAAAGGCGATGAATTAGCATTTTTGTCACTTGCGAGCAAGCGAGGATCGTTGTAGGGTACTAGAAGACCTATGAAGAAGAGGGATAAGATGTAAAAGAACAGAATTCTGAAGAAAACCTTGTTAATCGCACGCGGAACAGTCTTTCTAGGATTCTTGGACTCTCCCGCGGTAATACCCACCAACTCTGTGCCTTGGTAGGTGAACGCAGCGTTAATCAAGGAGGATAACCACCCGAGAAACCGCGCCTTACCCTTGTTTTTAGCTATTATACCCTCCCCCCATGGTCCGGGATTCTTCCAGTAGCGGAATCCTATCGGGCCCTGATGCGAAGCACCGCAGACAATTACAAAGGCATACACCAAGTAGCATATTATAGTGATGACCTTCACCGAAGCAATCCAAAACTCAATCTCTCCGTAGAACCGGACAGGGAAAAAATTAACCGTGGTAACAAGAACCCAAAATATCACAATCCATGCTGAAAGAGGCACGGCCGCCGTCCAGTACTGTATAATCTGCCCGACAACCGAAAGCTCGACTGCAAAAGTAATGGCCCAGTTGAACCAGTACATGTACCCATTGGCGATACCAAACGCAGGCGACAAAAACCTCTTAGAAAACACCGTCACGGACGACGTTACGGGGATGAAAGTCGCCATCTCCCCCAAAGATTGTGTGATAGCATACACCAACGAACCGATAAAAATGTACGCAATCAAAGAACCAGCCGGCCCGGCCATACGTAGTGGCTGCGCTATCACAATAAATAGACCTGTACCAATCGTGCCCCCTAGTGCAATCATCGACATATGCCTAGCTTTTAACGCCCTCTTGACCTCTGTCTCACGGAAATCTCCTTCCTCAGCATGCTCCTCGGGAAACTCATTATGGGAGTTGGGACTTACTGTACGTAGCTCAATCTCATCCTCAATGGCCTTCGATTTCTTGGAGTACCTCCGCCGTGCCAGCGCCTCCGAAACGATAGTATCATTTTCAGAAGACATTTCTAATGACTTGCAACCTATTCGTAGAGATACACTGCACTGTAGATTTCAACCTGAATGTGTCTGAAAACAAATAACGAATGAATTCAACCCAGCTTTTGTTAGTTAGCGAACGACAGATAGTAGTATCGTTATTTTTTTTTTCACGCAATTACTCATTTTCACCTACTCGAAATCCCATGGAATTACTACAATTGTACTTTCATCGCTTTAGCAGCTATTTTTCGTCGCTGGTAAGGAATCCCAAAAAGTTGCCACACGGGCAAAAGAAATATAAAAGAAACGTGAATTTTTTTTTAGCGCCTGCGAGCCAAGATTTTGCAGCCTTTCGAAGTAGTTATGAAAAAGAGGTACAGGACAGATTAGCCATTGCTTCGACGAACGGAAATAAAGACAACAGTCGTCGAAGTAAACTACATATGTCTACTAGTTCTACGCTAAATAGTAACGTAGCTACTGTGCATTAAAGGCGCAGCTTAGCGAAAAACTTAGATGTATAATTTTGGAGTTACACTCTGCGTTTAGCTATGACACATACAGCGCGGTTTTTTTTGTATTATTTCTTTTTGGTGTAAAAAACTAGCCAACGCAAAAGTTGGACTAGACGACGCACACAGAAAAGTGAGAGGTAGGACAATCCGGCCAAGGCACCTGGATGACCAATAGCAGATTTACTAGAAGAAGTGCGAGTGGGAGCTGATAACGATATCTCTAATATTGCAGATATAAAAGCAGGTTGGAGTTTTTTCCGTTAAGTGCAAGTGACTTCGATTTCATTCCTTTAAGTACAGGTGTTGACGGAAGAATTTTTAAGCTTCATTTTAAGTCTAAGTCTAACTATCTAAAGGCATCTGGGGTTATCGCCAGTGAAGATAGCCAGTTAAGAATACTTTCATCAAGCAGTTGGAGTTGCGCATCAGTAGGTAGCAGCCCATCCAAAGACAGGACTTCTATATTTGCCAGCATCATATAAGTTGCATAAAATTTATCGTACAGTTGGGCTTTGTTACTCACTATTCATCACAAAGCGGAGAAAAATGGTCGAGGAAACCGAGTTAAGAGAGTATATGCAGAAAAATGACGGTGCCAACGATAGCATCGACACGCTGCATGGGTCTGAAGCTATAACACATCGGAAGACAGGCAAGAATGACCTGATGTCGTTTGTGCGTGACAACACGAGCGAGGTAATGTCGCTGGATGGCGATGTTGAAGTTGCAGAGGTGAAGCGAGAGTTGAAGCCTCGACACATATCTATGATCTCTTTGGGAGGAACGATAGGGACGGGTCTTTTTGTTGTTACTTCACAGCCCTTGAGAGTAGCTGGTCCAGTTGGGTCGTTGATAGCGTACTCGTGCATGGCTACGATTATATACAGTGTGACGCAAAGCTTGGGTGAGATGGCTACGTTCATTCCTGTCACGTCTTCATTTACTGTGTTTGCACAAAGGTTTGTATCGCCTGCATTTGGGGCAGCCACTGGCTACTTATACTGGTTTTCGTGGTGTATGACATTTGCATTAGAGCTATCCGTTATAGGTCATCTAATACAGCATTGGACGACTGCTGTGTCGCTATCTGTATGGATTGTCATATTTTGGATCTTGTTGACGTTGTTCAATCTATTTCCAGTAAAGTACTATGGTGAAATTGAGTTCTGGATAGCGTCCATCAAGGTTATTTCCATTCTTGGATATTTGATTTATGCATTTCTCATTGTGTGTGGAGCGTCGAAGCAGGGTCCAATTGGATTCAGGTACTGGAGGAACCCCGGCCCATGGGGTACTGGTATGATTGCGAAGGACGTAACTTTAGCGAGGTTCCTTGGTTGGGTAAACAGTTTAATTAGGGCTGCTTTTACCTACCAGGGGACGGAGCTTGTTGGTGTTACCGCTGGAGAATCTAAGAATCCTCGTAAAGCTGTTCCAAAGGCCATAAACCAGGTGTTTTTCAGGATTGTGTTTTTCTACCTTTTTTCTTTGATCTTCCTCGGCCTCTTGGTCCCGTATGATGATCCAAGGTTGGCAGGTACGTCAGACACAGATGTCAATTCTTCGCCATTTGTCATTTCTATTCAGAATGCAGGTACCAAAGTTCTTCCTGATATCTTCAACGGAATTGTTATTATAACTATTATTTCTGCCGGGAATTCGAACGTTTATCTCGGCTCTCGTGTGTTATTTGGATTGAGTAGAATGAGAGTTGCGCCAGCTATCTTCAGAGTAACCTCGAAGAGAGGTGTACCATACGTTTCCGTTCTGTCAACTGCAGCCCTAGGTTGTTTTGCGTTTTTGAATGTGACCTCTAGTGCAGAGAGGGTATTCAACTGGCTTTTGAATTCAACTGCTGTTGCCGGGTTTTTCACATGGCTTTTCATTTCCATATCGCATATTAGATTTATAAAAGCTTTGAAGTACCGTGGGATATCTAGGGACGATCTACCTTTTAAGGCCCACTTCATGCCGTGGGCTGCTTACTGCTCATCTTTTGTCATCGTTTTGATTATTTTCATACAGGGTTTCACAGCATTTGCTCCTAAATTCAGCTTAGTCGATTTTATTGCATTATACATATCTGTGTTCATCTTCGTGGTTGCCTGGTTAGCTTGCCAGCTTTTGTTTAAGACAAAGTGGCTAGTGCCAATTGAGGAGATTGACATTGACACGGACAGGCGGGAAATAGATGCCATGGTTTGGGTTGAACCTGCCGCTCCAAAGAACTTTTTCCAAAAGTTATGGGCCAACGTGTAATTATATCACCTTACCATTATCAATGACACTTGCATCATGCTGGATTCGAACTTTTCATCTTGTGCGTCTTTAGCAGCTATTAAAGTATACTCTATTATGTTATGAGCACGACGAACACATTTTGGGCACTTTCCTTTGTGCATAGGAAATATATTATATATTACCATCATCAATTATGCGTCCGGCATTCATTCTATATTGATATCTAGATGAAGTATTTCTCATATGTACACTAAGTAATATATTAATATTTTACAGGGAGGCCTTATTCTGACGTACGTTTAGCATATGCATGTGCACACAATGCAAATGCTCGGGGATTTTAGCTTACCCTAGCTAGTCAATACATGTTTCAGCTGTGTGCGGCTGTAGCTGATTATAACCACGTGGCACGAAATCGGTACCCGACGTATATGGTGATAATATGTAATCAAACTGTTTTTGTTTGAAGAAACTCTACTATTATATTATCATGATGGCAAACTTAAGAGAACGAAAAAAAATAAGCGGTAAAGTCAAATAGCGGCCACTTAGAAATTAGTATTATTTACAAAGTTTATTATCGATCACCAGCTTACCCCACACTCTCAAAGAACTCAAAGGCCATTATTTGGATAGCAGCACAAGAGTGGTGTTATATACTTTGTTGAGAAAACTTTGGTGGTCGCTAAGACAAGCATCATAACTAGCAAAAGCCCCTATCGAAGTACCTTAAGGTTCTGCGAGCCGGTTATTTTTATAACTACAAGAATTAGTGTTTGAAGTTGCGATTACGTTGCTGGTAGTTGAAAAGGATATCCACCAAGGTTAAGGAACAATTGTCGATACATATTGTAGAAGTGAAGAAAATATTCTGAGAAAGATTATAATAATTACAAGCATAACATCTGCGAACTTTCGCCCTTTACATGAAACGATCAACACCTGGAGCAAAACAGATGAAAATACCACATTCCACGGATTTTAGTGGCGCTCCGCCGTCCCCTACAGGTACGGGAGGCTCCGCAGGTTCTGGAGGCGGTTTATTCTCTAACCTCAAGAAGTTGGCTGGTTCCTCAACTTCCCAAGCACAGCGAATATCAGCTTCTGATATATCATCACCGAAGAAGGTAAAACTGCCTGCAAGCCTGGATTTATCCACGGCCAAACCCTTGAGCAAACAAAACACGTTAAACACAAACAATTTGTCGCAATACACAGAAGATACTTTGCAGTCCCGATCAACTTCGGATACGTCCTTAGGGTCGCCCTCGAAACATTCTTATTCGCGTAGGTCATCGCAGTGGTCAAATGGCAAGCAGCAGCAGCAGCAGCAGCAACAACAACAGCAACAGTCGCTAACACGACAGCAGACCAACCAGTCTAACAACTCTGCATCATCATCATATACTGCTTCTCTCCTTCAAAAGGCAGCAAGCACAGACGTTAATCTGGCCTTAGAAAAACCTAGCGATCCCCAGGAAATTGAAGAGCTGTACCAAGAGCTACTACAAAAAAGGCATATTCCTCAATCTGTGTCAAGCCAAGGTCATAAAGAGCTAATGGCGTATGATATAGATAAAAAATGGTTGATGGTTCAGCAAGACTTGCAAACTGAGTATAAACGCATTAAGAACACCTTGCCTCCGCAGCCAAATTGGGATTCCAGTACATTCACATCAGTCAAATCACCGAGAGGCAGTATGCATAGTGCAAACATTTCACGAACACAGTCGCAAACTAGGATGAAGCAGAACGTTGCAAACTATGATCCTTCTCATTTCTCACCTGACTACTACGTCCGGAAGATCATTTCTGATAGGATAACTTACCATGAGCTAAACGATTTGTGGGTATCATTAAGAACTGAGAGTATCGACTGGGTAATAGGATTTATCGATGCACAAGGTCAAGTTGCGATTGCCAACAGGCTGATGCGGTTTGTGCAGCGAGAGTCCATAGATGCTCTTCGTGATAATGAAGCTTTGGAAAAGGAAACAGCATATTACAAGTGCTTGCGAGTAATTACCAATTTGCAAGAAGGTATGCAGGAAGCTTTGAAATCAAAGTTAGTGATCAATGCAGTTGTTGAAGGGCTAATGTCTATTCGGCTAACAACCAGGAAGATTGCCACAGAAACTCTTCTATACATGCTTGCAGACGATGATATGAAAACGGCAGAGACCAATCTGGATGCTATAATACCTATACTCAATTCTTTGGACAATGACTCCAAGTTCTCTTCCAATATCCATATCCGTGTACGACTTCAAGAATCAGCAAAGAGGAAATCTATGCAGATTGGAAGAGCAGACTTTCACATTGTAGCAAAGAAGCTTGAACAATGGATGTACGCTTTAGAATATACATTAGACGGGAGGGGTAAAATGGGTTCGCTAGTTGGCGCTTCGGAAGATTACAAACATGGTGAAAATACCGTTCTTGAATACCTATTGTATTCAATGATACTCATTAACTTACTCTGTTCTAGCCATCCTGATGTTCATCAAAGGAATTTATTGAGGTCTCGCTTAAAAAGCTTTGGTTTATCTAGGGTAATTAAGAAAATGGAACTTCTTAAATATCCTGCTTTGGAAAATGAAGTAAGGAAGTTTGAAGATGCGACGTTAGATGACTATAACTTGCTCATGTCTAAAACCACTATGGACATGGCGGTTGACCTCAAAGATCCAAGATCTTTATGGGAAAACTTTTGGGAAAAAAATAAGGGTACCGAGGCAGAAGGGCATCTTTTGTCTTTAATGCAGCATTTGTTTTTGTGGAGTAACCGCGCATTCTCGGAAAACAGTGATCCGACGGAAGGAAGTAAACAACTGAAGCTTCTTGATGCATTAGTATCAAATATTGCATTTTCTTCAATTGATACAGAATCTGGCTTTAACGGCGCTATTCAGCGTTTATATGATGCCATGCAAACGGATGAGGTTGCTCGTCGTGCAATTCTCGAATCGCGTGAGCTAACTAAAAAGTGTGAGGAGATTAAAGCAGAGCGGGATCATCTACAAATAAAACTTTCCCAGGCAGAAGGTGGATTAGTAGGCCAATTACAAGATGAGGTGGAGCAACTAGAACAACTCCTAGAAAAACGCACTCGCGTCATGGATCAACTTAAAGCTGAATTGGACGATTTAAAGAAAAAGCACCTTCTTGAAAAACATGAACACGAAGTTGAATTACGAAAAATGTTGACCATTTTGAACTCTAAGGCTCCTGATGGTAGTGACTCAGATGTAAGCTGTGATGATGGCGGAGCACCTTCACCATCACCATTGAAACCAGAAAAGAAGCTTCTAATCCAGAGAGCATTACAAGAAAGGTTGTTGCAGACAGAAAATGACTTGACGAGGGATTCAAGGAGATTGGGAACGATACCTGCCCCACATAGGCGTTTAGAACTCTTAAGGTCGAAGATGGATGATATCGAAAAGGAAGCGCGACTGCTGGAAATGACAAACTTTACTGACTTTATTACTGAGCCATCACCTCAAACTCCGCCAAGATTCAGTTCGCCGAAATTAGAGAAGGCTCCCAGGCAAGATAAAGTGAAGCAATTATCCATACTTCGTAAACGTTTGGAAAGCATTCAAAAGGAATCCAATGAAATTTCTAAATTCAATGTTGAGGAGAGGGTTAATGAACTGTTCCTTGAAAAGAAAAACAAAGCGTTAGAACGTTTACGTGATTTAGAAAGCAGGTACAAAACTCTTGGCCTTAATTTTGACGTTGGCGAAAATATTGGTGATGCTGGGACTTTGCAGGATAGTTCAAGCCAAATCAATTTTACTGTACCAATAAATACTCTCGATCCAGACCAACTAGATATGATGACTAACGAAATGTCTAAGATACTAGACGAGCTCAACAGGATGAAGAGCGATATTTATGGTGGCGGTGATTCTGCAGACATATCAACTACAACTTCTGCTGAAGAGTATGGCCTTGGTCACAATTCCATGCCCTCAACAGCAGCATATCCATTATCCTCGTCATCCTCGTCTAAAAACTCATTGGCATCCACAAGCGAGGTGGAATACAGAGATGGTACAACGTGCCAGCAGATTGTCAATAACAATGAGGAACTTGGTGGGTCTAAGAGTGCAAACAAAAGTGATAGCGGCTCAGAAGTGTCCAATAGCAGTAGCTTCCTAGATGCACTCTCTCAGAAATATGGCAGAGGTACCAACAGAGCTTTTCATAATGATAGGAGATCTATGATTCGTGACCACAGCAGTAAGGCAGGTCATAATAGAATATCATTTGTTAACCGTATGAAGAGAACTACTACGCCTAATTCTTCACTTTTGGAAGAGCTATCTCAGAAGGTGACCCCCCAAAAGCCTACTACCCAGAGCACAGATCATGTTAATGAAACAACTTTTTCTTCCCCTCAAAGTCCTGTATCAGCTGGTAGTACTGGAATTGGTATTTTTTCCCAGGGTATGTCAGTTCTTGCTCCAACGTCGTCTTCAGATGGGGACTATACTGAGGTAACAGAGGCGCAAACAAGTGTTGCTACTGTATCTGCAAATAAGGAAGATATCCATATTGCACCAAGCTCAGGGTCTGAACATTCTTTAAACGAGTCTAGCGAACATGATAGTACTAAACTTGATGCCAATGTAGCAGAAACTATCAAAGATGAAAAGGTTAGTTTTACTAGTGCTTCGCAAGCTGCCCCTCCGCCTCCACCATTACCTGCTATGCTATCGTTAGCTGTAAAAGCAACACCTGCCCCAACCGTTGGCAATAAAGGTCAAATTGCGGGAATACCACCTCCTCCACCTCCTCCGCCTCCACCCCCTCCACCCCCTCCAATTCCTGGAAAAATATTTGGTAAAAATGCCGAATCAACCACTAGGGTTCAAGACCCAACAAGTAGTACACCTTCACCGGCTCCTCCGCCACCGCCTCCACCGCCTCCACCTCCCGGTGCTGCTGGCAGCTTTTTAAAGACGACACCTTCCCCTGTCCTTCCTCAGTCACCATCGCTCTTTGAGAAATACCCAAGACCCAAGAAGAAATTAAAGCAATTACATTGGGAGAAAATCGATGATCCGGATAACTCTATTTGGCAGAATGCAAGAGCAGAAAAATTTGCTGATGACTTATATGAAAGGGGGGTATTGGCAGACTTGGAAAAGGCTTTTGCTGCCAGAGAGATAAAGTCATTAATTGGTAGGAAGAAGGATGACACTAATAAAATATCATTTTTGTCGAGAGATGTCTCGCAACAATTTGGTATTAACTTGCATATGTATTCATCATTATCTGTGGAGGCTGTGGTGATGAAAGTTTTAAAATGTGATAAAGATTTCCTAAACACACTAAGTGCTGTGGAATTTTTATCCAAACCTGATATTGTTGAGGTTTCTGTCAATATGGCTAGATGCTTTACCCCATACAGTACCGATTGGGAGGGGGTAAGCTCTGTAGCAGAAGCAAAACCTCCGGAGAAGGATCCGTCAGAGTTACAACGAGCTGACCAATTATTCCTCCATCTCATGTTTAACTTGCAAAGCTATTGGAGTTCTAGGATGCGTGCATTGAAATTGGTGCTAACTTTTGAGAAGGACTATGCAGATCTGATCAACAAACTTAGAAGTTTAGACAAGGCTGTCGGTGCAATCCAGAAATCAGAAAACTTACGTAATGTGTTTGATGTTATATTGGCTGTGGGTAACTACATGAATGACTCCTCAAAGCAAGCGCAAGGCTTCAAGTTAAGCACCCTTCAAAGACTAACATTCATTAAAGATGAAAAGAACAGTATGACCTTTTTGAATTACGTTGAAAAAATTATTAGGAATAATTATCCAAGCTTCAACAGCTTCTTACAGGAATTAGACCCCGTTCTGCATGTCGTCAAAATATCGATTGAACAATTAGCAAACGACTGTAATGAATTTTGTGCCACTGTTACGAATGTTGAAAGGTCTCTAGAGATAGGTAACTTAAGCGATTCATCCAAATTCCATCCGGAGGATAAGATTTTGTCAAAAGTTCTTCCGATGCTACCTGAGGCGAGAAAGAAGGCAAACTTATTAGCAGATGAAGTTCAGTTGTCACTAATGGAGTTCCATACTTTAATGAGAAATTTTGGCGAAGACTGTGATGACAAGTTTATGAAGAACTCATTTTTTAAAAAGTTTGCTGATTTCATGCTGGAATATAAGAAAGCACAAGAATTCAACAAGAAAATTGAGGAAGAGGAGAGAGCATATGAAAGGCGTAAGCAGCTAGTAGAGGAGCAACAGAAAAAAGCCCAGAGGGAACTGGAATATTATAACAAGAAAAGCATTAGTCCTTCAGTTACTGCAACGGGTGATGACAGAGATGTAATGGACAAATTGCTGGAGAAGCTAAAGAACGCAGGTCCAGCTAAAGGTGATCCATCCTCAGCCAGAAAACGAGCACTAGCAAGAAAAAAACTCATGGATGGCAAAAGGTCAAGCTCTAACGTACTTGATAGCTTAGATGTTACGGATACTTCCACTGCATCACATGAACCTTCTGAACATCATGATATAGAACAAGCAGACTCATTTGAGGGCACTTTACCTCCATCAGTAGCTGTTCACGAAGGTCCGTCATTGAATGATTCTGACGTTTCCACAACAAACACAGAACCAGAATCTGTAACAGAGGTTAATGATAGGGCACGATCTCTTTTATTAGTATTGAGGAACTCTGACTTTTCTGAGAATAGAAAGTCTATGTTGAATGAACACAAGGAGAAACTAAGACAACGTCGCTCAAAATTGCGACAAAATGGCATAGATACTCCGCCTGTTAAGTCGTCTACTGGCGAAGAGGTGCAAATGCTAATTTCCGACGAAAAGTCTGACGAAGATAAACATATACCTTCTGAACAGTCGGAGGAAGAAAGTCCAGATTTCTATGTAGATGCTACTTCCTGACTTTCATTCTTATGAACTTTTTCGTCAGATACTTCTTTTTTGCATTATAATGGAAACATTACTGGAGATTGGTTAACAGCATTATCAGGAAATGCTGCTCTAAATAATCCTACCTTTAAATGCTTACTTAGCCTTTGAGATATTTAAGCCATCTTTTCTAGCTCCAATTTTATGTAATTTTGTATATTTCAGTTCTGCTTACGCTTGAAGGCTTGGCGGTGTCGAATAAACTAATCATTTGTAACGGCTTATTTTTTGCGATACCTATTTAGGTTTAATGGATAAAGACTTGCTGTGTAGTATAATCAATCACATTTAGAATTAACATCGTACCCTATATTGCAAGACGCTCTAAGCTTCTGACTTACATGGTTGGTTATAAAATTTAAATCGAATCTTATTATATTATACACCACACCGCTCATTTGAAGAGAATGACAGAACAACAAGAGGAGTCCAAAAGGATATCAATTCAAGTGACTTCCCTTTCTACACAATTGATTGAAAGCATCGACAGGCAATCCAGGCTTGAAGAGCAGTTAAATCAGGCTAAAAAGGCATTAGCCCTTCAAAAGGAAGCTATTGACCAACATAACTTATTGAAAAAAGAGTTGCAAGATATCAGGAAAACGTTAAGTGAACGAGATGAAGAACTAACTAATACTAAAAGACAACTTGCAGAGGCTGAGAAAGCTCGGTTAGCTGCAGAGCTTTCAGTGGAGAGGTTGAATAAGGAGATTGAAGATCTAACGACGTCTTTGTTTAATGAGGCGAATAGCATGGTAGTAGAAGCTAGAAAGGAGCAGCATGCGGTGGAAATTCTAAATTCTAAATTGCAAGAACAACTTCGTGAAAAGGATTCATTGCTTGAAACGCTAACTATTCAGTTGAAGAACTTGAAGGAA
Source organism: Eremothecium coryli CBS 5749 (assembly GCA_000710315.1). NCBI lineage: Eukaryota > Fungi > Ascomycota > Saccharomycetes > Saccharomycetales > Saccharomycetaceae > Eremothecium > Eremothecium coryli. The sequence continues at coordinate 871,075 of AZAH01000003.1, forward strand.
GTATTATACAAGGTGGAGGATGAACAGAATACATTAAACAACTACAGACAATCTATGATGGTGGAAAGCACAAACGGATCCAATGTCTCACTGGAAGGTCAAGGGACTAATCCTCCTTCAGTATATGATATACCACAGCTTAATATTCTATTCTCACCCGTTGCACAGTCTCTCAGATATGACATTCCAATGTACACGGAATATCTAAGATTCTTAGCCGTTTTGCCACTATGCAAGAGTATCAAGGATACAAAACATGACTCAAAATTTTTAAAGAAGTTGATAACTGAAGAGATTCAACCTATACTACGGCTAGATGCAGCAACTGGCTTGGGTTGGTTAGTGAGAAGAAATTTGATGAATTTGATGTTAGAAGGTCTCGTCGTCGTAGAACCAATAAGTGGGATAAACGAGACATACCGCAAAGGATATGCTACACCGCAATCCAATACACACAGATTTGATGAATCCGAAACTGCTAAGATGTTTAGCTATCCAATTAATTCCCCTCCTGTGGCTATAGAAGCGCCATGTGCCTTCTGTGCTGAAGCTCGTAATGACATACTTGAACATGGAAGATTATATGTTTTGAAAACATTACTGAAAGCAGAAGATGGTACAACCAGTACCGATAGCCAGTACCCGCTATGTCATTATTGTTTACTCAAAATTCGACAAATATGTGCTATATTTGCATTCTTAAGATCGTTAAAAGCAGGTGCATGGAACTTGGAAAATGTGACGCTTTCATGCGCAAAGGAAGAAAATGAAGAGTTTACTCAGGTATCACAGCTTACTAGCGACACCTCTACTATAGCTAGGGAAGGTAACTTTTCTGCTAAGCGCTTAAGCTTTATGAGCAATTTTTCCAGAAACTCTGTCTCTAGCAAAGTCACTCCTAAGATAGAAGCCGTTTCAGATTTTTCGGAGCGTAAAGGTTTACCTTCTACCAATGTTCAGAGGTCATGGCTGCATTTGGTCAAGTTGCGCGCTTCGCTTCACTGGTCCCATATTGGTGTTTGGACATTGGAAGATGCATTCCAGCTAAAGGTAGTGCCTATGAGTTCACAAGATCAGGGGGGTTCGCAGGCTTCACGCTCACCGGTTCCTCCTCATTGGGTTAATATTTCTTCCCCTACATCTATAGACAACTCTTTTATATTCCAGAAGGAGGATGAGGTTGAAGAGGAAGGGTTTGACTTTGAACAAGGAGAAGAGACAATAGAAACTATAAAACCTCTCAACAAAGACGGCATTGAAAAGAACTTGCAGAATGAGCGGAACTTGAATGATAAAGAGGTATCAACCACCTCTTCAGAAACTAGTGCGGTACATGCTTCCCTTGACCAAGATTCTAATCCTTCGGCAGAAAAGATTGAGGAGAATACTACTGCGAACACCTCGCCAATAGAACAACAAATTTCTGTCACTAATTCAGAGGAGAAGAACACTAATACAGTGGATGAATCGCCATCATCAGTGGATACAACCGTAGATAATTTGTCTTACGACGCGGAATCCAAAGAACTATCTGACCAAGTTTCCGTAGATTCTCAAGACACTGGTACGTCGCAAGTTTCATCGGAGAAAGCAAGCCTCACAGCAGATGACGTGCTAGCAGACCTCACGGAGCTACATACACAGGATACGGAGGAATCACAAATATCATCTTACCATGAGGCAGCAGAGGCTCCATTAGCCTCGGATAGGGCACTAGAAACCTAGTTTAATCGCCTTTGTTGGTGGTGTACAGGTTAAAGTGTTTGGTTTTAGACAGAATAGCTATATGACGTGTCCACTAAATAATGAACATATCGTCTTACATAGTAGATATGTAAATTAGACCCCGGAATTCGAATCATTTCATTACAAATGAATAATGAAGGATTCCAAGAAACATTCGTATGCAAAACTTCGCAATGAAGAAGGAGTGGAGAGCCCAACTCTTGCTCACTCTTCGGACCAATCTCCTTTTATGGAGTTTGAACTGTCCAACTTTGGGGAAATACAGGATGAGTCTTTAAATGAGTCCATTAGAAATGCTACAGGGTCGAGAAGCTGGGAATCTGTCGACAGTGGTGTGGGTGACCCCTTGGTGCATGATTTAATACGTCAAGATAAGGCCAAGTCAAGTATGTCTATGGCCTTCATGAACATGGCCAACAGTATCCTGGGAGCGGGTGTTGTTGGGCAACCATCTGCAATAAAAAACTGTGGCCTTATAGGTGGTTTGTTCGTCACTATTCTCTTGACAATAATTGTTGATTGGACAATTCGTCTTATCGTGGTGAATTTAAAATTATCGGGTAAGACCACATACCAAGACACTGTGGAAATGGCTATGGGGCGAAAAGGAAAATTACTGATACTAGTCGTCAATGGGCTCTTTGCATTTGGTGGCTGTATTGGGTTCTGTATAATTGTGGGTGATAGTATCCCCTACGTTTTGAAAGCATTTTTGCCAGATTACTCTCATTACTTCCATCGCAATCTGATAATTACACTATTTACTGCATTTCTTTCATACCCTTTATCTTTGAATAGAGACATTTCAAAGCTCTCTAAAGCTTCTATGCTAGCATTGGTGAGTATAATTGTGATTGTTTTAATTGTACTTATTAAGGTGCCTACAGTGGGGAATGAATACAAGGGAGATTTCACATTAAGTGAGTTATTCATCACACCAAGAGTCTTTCAAGGAGTTTCTGTCATATCTTTTGCATTGGTTTGTCATCACAATAGTAGTTTCATTTTCTATTCCTTGAAAAAGCCTAGCTTACGAGTGTTTGGCAATTTGACACATATCAGTTGTATCATTTCTATGATTATTTGCTTATTGGCAGGNTATTCAGGATTTTTATGCTTTAAAGATGCAACTAAAGGTAACATTCTGAATAATTTCCCCAGTCAAGATGTTGCAATAAATTTTGCTAGGTTTCTCTTTGGTTTCAATATGTTGACAACATTTCCCTTAGAACTATTTGTATTGAGAGATGTGGTACGAGATTTGATATACTTCAATTCTATTAAAGGGCCCGATCCTATTTACCTTGACACTAAAAAGCATTTTATTTTAACTACTGTACTAGTCATTCTAGTAACATCTCTTTCCTTGACTACATGCAACCTGGGAGCACTTTTGGAATTGGTAGGATCTACCACTGCATCAATAATGGCATATGTGCTCCCACCATGGACTAACCTTATACTCACAAATAAAACAAGGACATTTAGAAAAAAAGCTCCCCATTATGCATGTATTGTGTTCGGATTCACCGTTATGATCGTAAGTAGCTTCCAGACTATAAAGGCATCTCTATCTGGTACTGCACAAAATCAATGTGAAGCATGAACGTAGAACGGTAGAGCCGTGAATAAGTTTACTTTTGTGGCATCATTCATCATCAGAAAGTGTGAGTTTGGCGACCCTCCTCCTTTTATATTTTTCGCCTTCATCATGGCTGCTTTCTTCCGCGGCGTACGTCCTTGTCGCTAAATTAGGTATAGTTTTCACCTCATATGAACTTTGTCTCAGCGTTGTATCATCTACTTGTGGTGAATGACTAATTGCGTCCTTATCAAGGTCTGTATCATATTCAGAACTGCTTAAAGACATTTGCTCGTTCGCATTTTGTTCTTCACTTTCGCTGACATTATTTCCAGTGATAGATGTACTTACTGCTTCACTCTTGGAAGTGAAGTTTTCCAAGTTAACGTTCACTAACTCTTTTAATGTTTTACCTGATCCAGCATTGTCTAAGGTTTTAATTTCGTCAATTGAAGGTATCACGCCCCCAAACAAAGAAGTATAATCATTCCTGTATTCGCCTCGGTTGCTCATTCTTTCGTTTGCAAATTCGGAAAACTTTTCAAACATTTCAGTAGTTAGTTTGCTGTTGTACTTGTCTAATAAGTAACGTAAATACATCTCGTTTTCATAGAATGTTGAATTTTGCATTAACTCATCGTCACTTCCTTCCGAGTCTGAGATAAATTCATTACTAACAATATGATGTCGTTTATGAGAGTTAGTCTTTTGGGGCCCACAGTCATCATCATCCTCAAACATCGGTAAAGTGTTCGTGCTTCTCTTCCCCTTTGTTTTACCTTTAGATGTTTTTAGCCTGGATTTGGATTTAGCCTTGGCTTGTCCCTTAGAAATCTTCCTGCCAACCAGTCTTTGCTCCATCCCTTCTAATTCCTGGAAATATTCACCAGCGTTCCCGTCTATAGCATCGTTTACAACAAAATCTGTATCTCCCCTATCCTCCGTGTTTGTAATGTCGTCGTAATTAAACCTACGAATTAAATAGGACGACGACGGCTTGCCATTTGGGGTTGTAAACGGAACATGCAAGTACTTTTCCAGCGACATCAAACTATCCGTCAAGTCCTTGAGAATGTATTCCCCGCCTAGATAGCATGGTTCATGGTGGGTTTCGGCAAGCTTGTAGCCAAGTAAAGTCAGAAGAGCCCGTACGTCAGAATCGTACAGCAAAGCTCTTTTTATATCATGTGTATTACATTGAAAGACGATAGTTGTATAATTTCTTTTAATTATACGATCTTCTTCCTGCTTTATAAGTTCCCCATAAGTATTAACAACGTTGCGGAAGTGCTGAAGCACTTCATTTAAAATTTCTTCCTTCCCATCATCAAGCAATGCAGACACCAATACGCCAACTTTAAAATCATTTAGCTGTTGCTGTGACATAGCTTCTTCATCCTCAATTGCTTTGAATTTTGTTATTTCCACAGCCTTATGGATATCTTGTGCAATTGGTCTTTCTTTCCCGTACCTCATATAGTAGCCTAAATCGCGGTCGTGCAAGTTTGGAAATAGTAGATTAATGTACCAAGAAGGTGAAGACTTCAACTTTTCCTTCAACTTAGCCAGAAGGTGAGTAGAAAATTTTAGAACAAAGCTCCTATTCGGTGAGGTAGTTGGTAGGCCACTTGGAGAAAGCATATCCTTTAGTAGGATAAGGAAATCTAACCTAAATAAAAAGGTTTCCTCTTTAGCTTCAACCAGCACATAGTGTAAGAAACGTAGAGCTTTGCTAATATCATTATCGCTTAGTTCATCAAATCTTTGTAAAAACTTAATATACGTGTCAATGGTAGTGTCCACCAAATAGGAATTTCTAACCTTTTCAAAATTAACGGTTGCAACTACTGAGCCCAGATCGCTATCAGATTCTTCATCACTTGAGGCCATTGTAATATCTTCAAGACCTTTACTCTCTAGGGTACGTCCTTCATCTGCCTCTTTGGATCTTTTTACAAGTTCCGTAAACTTCTTGCCTCTGCGCCTGCCAGTACTTTTAATATGAAGTTTTTTGTTGTTCTTTTCAAACTTGTCTAGAATTTTAAACACAATTGCAGTTAGATGGATAGTTGACTTCAGGTAGTCGGTTGCATGAGTTGAAGCTTTCTTAGGAATATCAGATAATAATTTTATTTTGTCATCTGTCAAAAGCCTACTGAGTATAAGATCAACATTGTTATCCCAACTAACATCCAAGTAATACAAAAAGGATAAAAATTCTGTAACAGCAATGATACCAGCATGTACAATTGGCCAGTGCTTTATGTCATATGCTTCACGAAGCATTTTCACCACTAATATGTAAGTTGTATCCTGTAATGCCTCTGCAACGTCAGACACTTCCAGTTGTTTGCTGGTTAGGTTATGTCTGGTGTACTTGAGATAGAAAGCAAACACAAGGAGGAACTGTATCTTATGGATCAAAACATATGTACCATCATCTGCTGTAAATATATCCACAGCATGTTTAATCATTAAGTTAAATGACGAGCTCATGAAGTTAGTAAGGTACCAGTGCAGTTTCTTCAAGTTTTGAGCGGAAAATTGTGATACAAACGGATTACCATTGTTAAGAAAGCTTGACGGTATTCCCTGAACATCACCAGTTTTTTGCACGACAGTTTTACTCCATTTCTTTCTATCATCTAGCTTTTTTAATGCGGACCCCTCATCCAAAATATTGTGATCATTAGATACTGTCAACCTTCCACTCTCAGGTGTTTGAATAGAAAAAAAACCACCAAATCTGGAATGTCTCGTTGAGGAGGTCCTAACCTGTGACCGTTTATGTTGTTCCTCCTTCATTAGCAGATTAGAAAGCTCTGCACCAGCCGTGCTGAAATGACTCTGGATTTTCGCTCCCTCTTTTGTTGTGGTATCTTCATGGGGTTTACTCTTTTGGTGAACAGTCTTTGAGACACTTCTAAATAATGCATCACAATTAACATCTTTTGTTAAGTAAAATGCTACCTCTAGTAATGGCAGCTTGATAAACTCCGAATCAAACTCAGTACTCATAGTACTTGATACTGCAAGTAAGAATTCAAAAACTTTGGTATTGGCGAAAACACCAATGACACTGTTAAGGGAAATGTCTTCCATCGTTATCCCTGAAGGCAGCATTTCTGACGGGTTAATACCTCTACTACTGCTTCGTTGCTTCGAACTAATAGTAACTTCACCTGGTTCTATCGCCAAAATGTTCCTAATGAAATGGAGGGTCAGCCGAAGTATTGCATTATCCTGAGGTGTTCTATTGACCTTTTCAATGCGCATAACATCAGATGCTAGACGAAGGGCAGCTTTCAAAACCTTTCCTCCACCTGCCTGTAAGATCACCTTCTTGTACACTAGTTGGCTCTTCTTCAACCCAGGGTAGTTTTCTACTTGATTCTTAGAAGATTGATCTGTTAGCAACAACGGCCAAGTCATCCAAGATACAAGCTGGAGGGCATTGAGGGCAACTTTGTCGAAGTACAACTTATTCTTGAAAAATTGGCCAACTTCTTCGCCTGTTTTTCTGCTGAGCTTAGAGGCCTTTGCAGCCTTTTCTTCCCAGTCCACCAGGATTGGGACAAGGTCATCAGTCAAAATCTTGAACTCTGCTGCTGCTGCTGCAACGTCCCAGCGATTCTGACGTTCATCCACTAGCGTAAACCATCTTTTTAGATCCTTAAGGCAACCTAGACAGTCATCTCCTATCCTATATGGGGGCGGTTCCAGCTCAGACGCATGGTCTATTCCGCCAATCGCCGTAGCAAGTAGTGCAATACGGGCTTTTAGGATAGTTCTAGGTAAATCCCGCGACTTCGCATCTCCGGGACCTTTATCTTCTGACTCCAACATATTCTTGCGACGATTCACCATACTTGTACTATCCCTGTTTTCGAGTTTGGACGTGCTTCAGCTGATATCCCCTGTAAATTTTTATCTCATTATTTCCCCTGCGGTGGCCAATGAGGGATCTTCTTGACGCGTATTTTTTTAACCTATGACGCGTCTACCCGCATTGAACGATTAGTATGTCGGGTAGACATGGCAACATTTTTTACCGTTTTTTAAGTAATCAAAATCTTGCATAAAATACTCGACAAAGTAGGCAAACCGTTTAAAGCGTTTTCATGTGTAACCTTATTCTTGTGTGCTGCAAGCACTAAGCCTAAAGAAATGCATGTTTGTTTGTTTTGTAAACAGTTTGAGAATGTATGCAGCCAAGCACTGCAGTAACAAAGGAACTTTTCGTGATTACCTACTTTGGAAGGTACTTCGAAGACGACGGAGAAATGCCGTTAGAACACAAAGAGGGTGGAGAGCTAATGGGCAAAAAATGACTTCTGCAAGATTATGGCAAAGGTTATTTACTCCTTCTTTCCTCTTGTGAAAGGATATGACCTTACTAAATGTGCGTTGCATTGTGAGGCGACTCATATCTTTGGAACAGTCACCGGCTTGCCGGATAGGGNAATTTGTAAGAAAACTCCATTTTCCAAACAACAGCACTATGTTGGGCATGGCAAGTCAATGTAAATATACCATCGCAGCGAAGCTTAACAGTGGACCATCTTCCTAAATAATATCAACAGCAATGCAAGCTAGGTTGGGAGCTTGAAAAGATATGCACATCACTCCCGCTGAGCGTTTCAGGTTGTGATAGTGGTCGCTAGGTTATTTAGAGCCCTATGAGTGTGTCACACACTATTGCTCTAAGACAGTGAAGCCGAAGATCCCAAAAAGGGAGCTAAAGTTGCGGGCTAATGACAGGGAGTCCGTATATGCAAGCAAAAGTACGTTAACAACAGGCCTTAGTAAATCCCTATGGAATTAAAAAGTTTCTGTAGTTTTTCTGGCGGAAACACACGACCAAGATACAGAATAATCAACGGTCGACACAAGCATTGATTATCCGTCCTCAAATTTAAGAAACAATATATAGAAGCAGATTATTACAAGAAGAACAGCCAAAAGGTAATTCATAAAAGGGTAGGATTGAAATTTTTCGCTATACAAGATTTTGCTAGTTTTTTTTCTGTGGAACATACTGTTATTAGTTTCAGTTGAAATAATAGGTCCACATAATTTTTTAATAAAGCTGTACAAGGAGTACAGTATTAAAGAAGGAAAGGTTCGAGGCTAAGTGCCAAATAGTGGTGCTTTTATTATTGGGAATAATAATAAAAAAACTGGTTGAGCTCCCTGGCTTTTTGCTACTGCATGCTTTATCCAAGTTCGCCTATCGAAGTTATTGAAGGGTCTTTAGGCCCGCCGCTGTGTATTGCAGGATCTAAGACGACATTTGAGTATTGTAATTATCGATATAATGACAAAAACATGGGATTTGAACCCTTGCAAGATTATACCTATGAGATATCGAAATCAATGTTGGCTGAAATGTATAAAGACATGCCAGACCCTGCAATGATTGACATGCAACCAGAATTTGAATGGCATATGAGGCCCCACTTTATTAATTTTCTTGTTGAGCTTCATTCATGCTTCAACCTTGAGAAAGAAACTTTGTTTTTAGCTTGCACTATATGTGATAGATACCTATCAAGAAGAGTAGTTTTTGAGGAACACTACCAATTAACAGTGACAATTGCTCTCTGGATTGCGGCTAAGTACGAAGACAAGAAGTCCCGGACACCCACACTTCAAGAACTTATAATGATGTGCCGTGAGATGTATGACAAAAAACTGGTTTTGCAAATGGAGTGGCATATGCTTTCAGCACTAAACTGGGAAATAGGAGGGCCCTTAAACTTGCAAACATGTGTAAATGCATGCATTGTTTCCCATCCATATCTGTCGTCGGAGTTTGCGGTCCCTAGCCTTCTCGCCGACATTGCTTCCTACTTGTGTGAGCTATCACTATATAGTAGGAATTATCTTTACTTACCTTCAGGTATAAAGGCAGTATGTGCCTTTTTAATTGCTTCTAGAATTTGTGGGGATGACAGATTTCCAAATTACTTGACGCAGAGATTAATCCATGCTCTCGAGAATAGTGAAGAAATATCTTCGACGGCTATACCGTTACAGCTGGTACATGATGATCTCAATGATGTTTTAGAAAGCCATTTAGACTACAACTCTTCACCGGATATCCATAACTTGCCCTTCTTAGAATTTACGGACACCATTTTGGATGACATCAGAGTGTGCTCTATACTTTACTTGAATGATCTCTACAAACATAGAAATGTTCCCAATAGCTTTACTGCGTTAACAAAAAAATATAATTCTCCATGCATTAAAGGTTGCATAGAACAGTTTATTTTGAAGTATGATGAAATGTTTATGCCACTGAAGCATCCGTCAGGACTTGGAGATAGCGAGGAAGCCCTTCAAATGTCAGCGTTAGTTTTCGAAAAATTCCAGATTACTGACCATATACTTGGGCTTTCAGTATTTGGTGTCTCTGCATATAAGAGGGCAGCATGCTGCAGAATTGCACAAGATGAGCCATCGGTCCCTTGTCTGATGCAGCTACCTCAGGGTGAGCCAAGTTCGCTCTCTTCGAAATATAAAATGGAAAATTCAGCCAAGCTGATACCTCCTTCATCGTGCATCTCGCCTACATCTTCAACTTCAACATCATGGGATTCAGTATTCAGCGGTGGGTTAAATAATGTGTCTTCGTTTCCGATATTATCGGATGATAGTTCGGTAACAGGCCAACTGCTCCAAAAAGAGACAAACTCGTCATGGGAAGCGGTACTTTCTAATGGTTTTACTTCATGAAATTAAGAATCTGGGTTACGTGTGATCTTGCGGTGTATTTTTAAGAATTCTTCACAGCATTTCTAAAGTCGATGAGATGCATGGTTCAGCACATCATGCAGTCTAACTCTGCATAAAGTTAGTATATTGATTCAACATTCATCTCAAATTGAAACAGTAGAATTGTATATTTTGTTTGTGTATGTAAAGCACACCAAAAAGGCAATACCTATTGATTGAATACATAGTCTATAATAACACTACAATCCAAACTAATAATAAATCCCCCTTAAACATATATCCCCAAGAATGGTGGTGATAGAGAGGTTAGTTCAGGGAAAGAGATCGGATGTCTTTTTGACTTGATTCACGAGAGGAAAATTCAGTCAACTCAAGATCGAGCCCACGATCCATTCCAGTGGAAGTGGCTGAATTATCACTTGAGTTACTCATAAATTCATCAATGTCAACTTCATTTTCATAGGCTGCCAGCAACTTTGAATATGTTCGAGCTCTACCTAGTAATGCACTATCACTGTTTGAAACACGTACGTTATTATCTTCTTCATATTTGTCTCCATAGTCGTAATCCTCAGACGCGCTAGATGAGGAAGAAAATGAGCAAACCCTTTCCAGTTTCGTACTACCCATGCTATTCATACTGAAGTTCTTGCGAACTGTCGGCGATGAAACAGCCCGTGCAGCCTTCCTCAAGATTCTATCTTTTGCTTTCTGCAGAGGAGGAGAATCAAGATACCAACCATCATCCTCCATTCGCTCGTCAATGTAAGCTTCGCGGGTTAATAGGATGTAAATTAAGAGAGCAGAAAATGCAAATAATATTAGATACATCATTTTCTTTTGAAATTTTGCATCTTTTTCCATATCATCCAACCTTCTAAGGGTAAGGTTAGTGAATTGGTCGTTTTCAAGCCTTTGATCTTCCAGTACCTTGAATGAATATTCACGTAACTGCTGCGCAAAGGAATTTAATGTATCTAGGTTGGCCATTATCGTCTCGTTAAATGCCGCTACCAATGTGTCAAACTTTTTAGCATGTGTTTTTTCCAACGAGGAGAAGGATTTTGATAATAGACGGCTCTGCTCTTCAATATATAACACGGAAAGAGTCGCGTTGGTTTCTAGAGATGAAATCCTTTTCATAATATTTTTAAAAATTGATTCCTCCGTAAACGAAGGAGATATAGATGCACTGAAATCCATTGCCTTTGTCTGTTTTGCAGAAGTTGGGCTTTCGTTCATTCCCCTAATAAATTCTTCAAACATAAGTGGAGGTAGCGCCGCCCTGCACTGCGATGTTAACCCATCCCAAAACAACTCAACTGACATGTTGTTGCTCGAAAAAATCAACGGGTTGCTATAGAGGTCTACCCCAGAATACCTCTTTAATTGACAAATTTCGTTGGTGTCTGCAGACATAGACGAATTCAAACCAGACTCTCGCTCAAGTTCATCAACAACAATGTCCTGTGCATTGTTACTATTCTGAGCCATTTTGAACTCATCCATCATTGTCTTACCATGCGCACGGACAACAGATATCGGGCAGTAAAATTCATGTCCGTAGTGTGAAAGGATTTCTACTCGTAGGTATCTAGCCCATATCATAGGACTTGGAATTTGAAACTGTTGCAAGTCACGACTGTTCTCTGCTTCAAATTCTCCTAGTACTTTCCAGCCATTTTTAGGAACGGGAAACCTGTCAGAAACTGAAAACCGGAGCCTCTTAAATGTCGATGAAAAGAATTCATAGTTTGCAATTGCAATATTCTCGATCAAGATGTCTTCGCACAGCTCAATAACAACAAACTTGTTCGGTGCTGTACATGGGTTCAGCAAATACTTGTCCTTATTTTCATAAAGGATTGAAGATGCTCCTTGCGCCTCCGAATTAGTTTTAACAATAGAGGCTGCACAATCAAGAGACGCATAGTTAAACTTCTCTTGGTATAATTTACCATCCGGCTCATCATCCTCAGCAGAGGTAAAAATGCCAAGATCCAGTTCCATATCCTCCCCTAAACTATCACACTTTCTGTAATCAAGCAGTTCTTTCATGTGTGCATGCGGTTCGCTACGAGCTTGATGTTGCTTTTCATTAAGCTTCTTTTTCTTCCATTCCGCAAACGGCAGAAACTCCGTCTTATTATGTTCTTCAGAGTCATTCTCAGTGCCAACGACTCTTGAAGTAGGCAAAGAAAATGTTGTAACTGCTGAGAATTCTGAGCTTTTTATCATTGCAGATGTCAAGTCCGCTCCTGCAGACCTATGAAGGCCAGAAGTATTATCACTTTTACCTTTCTCTACTGCCTCCATACTGGCTTTCTGACCCTCCTGAGGTGAGATGCTTTCACATACTGGTGTACCAACTAAACTTCCCTCAATACTGAATTTTGCCTCAGCACAGTTTTCACAAGCATCAGAAGTACTGACTGGACCAGGATTTGTTTCTTTTATAGAATAATGATCCGAGCTCCCATTAACACTCCCGCCAGCTAGGGAAGAAAAGAATGCGTCCATGAGCCCTTCAGTTACATTCTGTGATAGATTTTGGTCAATAGTAGAACCATGAGTGATTGGCTTCAAGTTTAGTGATTCGTTAGTTTCCTCATATCCATTAGTTTTCCCTTCCATTAGCGCTAATCGCAATAGCAATCGCAAACACAGAGCATCTTTTAAAATATGAAGCCTCATTTTATATTTGCATACTATGCTGGTATTCTCCTATTGTATAAGGGGAGAAACCTGATGAAAAGTCAGTCTTGATAGTCTTATATTCAGTTACGTATGTATTGTATGATGTTCAGATGTAACTAACTTTGACTTTAGCTTTTCAGAAATTCATTATTTCGTTAATAGTTACTTGAGTTACTCACCACTGTAGATGGAAAACGAAACATGAAAAGCAAAATTACATCAAAAAATCAAATGTCGTATACTATAATAACGATATAAATATACATCTAAGTATATTTAAATGATATTAGTCGCCACTCTGAGTAGCTCAGTTACAATTAAAGTCTAGTTCCTGGAGGGCTTAATTTTCGAAGGAGGAACTGTAATTTTTATTACGAAGGAACGCATATTAACTTTCATTAGTTTGACATTCTTATTAAATGGCAATGCAGAAATGTCAACACGTTTTTTATCCGGAACGAATTTAACAAAACGCAGTGGAAGGGAGCCTAGTTTTGTTAGACTGCTCTTCACTGGTTTTGGTTTATGTGGTGACTTTGCTGCTGCTGCTGCGGATGCTGCATGACCTCTTCCTCTTCTACTAGTGCTAGCGACGGCGCGAGAAGTTGTACCAGAAGCCTTGGCCGTATTTCCTGTAGTTTTGTTAGGAGGTGGAGTCGGCTTAAGAGGTTCTGGTGCAGGTGTAGCCTGATTTGTCGAAGCTGCTGGGGTTGCATTTGCAGTCTTGGTTTTTTTAGTCAGGTTTAGCCTTATACGAGGAGCGGCTGCATCTGCAGTTTGGGCGACCGCACTAGAGGCTGCCACTGGAGCAGGCTGGCCATGAGAAGCACTTTGGCGTGTGGAGTCTGCAGAGGCTGCTGTCGAGATTGCTTTAGGTGCAAGATGGACTTTAAGGATACCCTCCCGCTTTAGAACCACCTTTCCAGGGCCCAAATTCTTGGCGACTAGTATCTTCTCCCTAGGAGACGGCAGCTTAACTTTAAATACATCTTCCAATCGATAAATGATCCTAGCGAGATCGAACAAGCGCTTCCGTTGGTAGACGCTAATCATAGGCGAATGGAGAACATCCCAGAATATAGTCTTTAAGGGGGTATAGTTCTCAAATTTTTGCCTGATTAAGGTTATTATTCCCCGAATAGTTGATTTCATTTGTAGTTGTCGCCTCAACCGTAAGCTTGAGCTTGAACCTGCATCTTCGAGAAGGATAGCAAAATCGTCTGCACTGCTTTGGGTCTCATCCTTAATGTTAGATAGGATCTCATCGAGGTCGTCACTCAAGTCGTCAAGACTATTCTTAGCGACAATGAAATTAATGCTGTCTACTAGGACCTCTACCAATTTGGTACGTATGTAGACATCTGGATTGAAGCACATATTTTCAAAGAAGTACTTTAAAACTTCTTTGTTCTTGATACCGCCAGCTATAAGTATAATGCTGAAAGCCGAAAGGGCCACATCTTGCATGCCTTCCCTCAGATGTATGACGTTTTCCTGTTCAAAGCTGTTCTGATCATTCAAGGTAAGGTTGAGTATTTCTGTAAAATCGTCAAATTTGTATAAACCTTCTGCAGCTAAACGCATGTGTTGCTTCATCACCGCCTTTGTAATCAAAAGCTGATATGATGGCATCCATTGGTCCAGATGCTCATATTTCTTAAGTATCTTTAAAACCTGTTTTAAGAATTCCGTATCTTCTTTATCTCCTAAAATACAATCTACCACACTGTCTATTAGTGTGGTAACATAATTAACATCACTGTATGGATTCCCTGTATTATCGTTATATCTCAAAAGATCAAGCAAGAACCTGCGAACAAACAGCGGGCACTTTCCTTGATCGTTGCGCGATCGAGCTAAGAAACGTAAGATACTGCACCGTATGAGATATCTCGGTATATCGCTAAAATTGTTATTTTTCTGAATATTAGAATTCTCATAACAGAAGTAATGTCTGAATATGGCAATGAGATGTCTTGGCCCACCGCAGAACTGGTTTGCTTCCTCCTTTTTTAGTACAAATTTCGATAGCGCCTGACATGCCTCTACTCTAACACCATAGAAATAACGATCGTCCATGATTGTCCTAGTTAAAATAGAAGAGTAGACCTGGGAGTTTATGGAGCTGCTCGATACAACTTCTTCAAAAAAGCGCACACTCTCTATCTGTGCCTCAACGTCACGATCTTGTTGTAATTGTGATGCAAACATATAGTCTGGCTGATTTATGTAGACTTTGCATATCCATTCAAAATCAGCATCCACTCGTATCCATTCGAAGGCCTCACTCTGCTGCTGGGAGTCGTCATCTTCACCAGTTATTGTGGGATCAGTCAAATTCCACTTCTGGCAATCTTCTCTCGACGTCAACGTATCTCCTAAACAATTCACGAGAACTATGTCCTCCCCTTCATCGTCGTTTGCCTTTAATTCTTCATCTTTATTTGATGAATCAATCGCCATATTCTCTTTACTATCTTGTTTCGCAGCTCTGTTAACCTTTCTCCTCCTTTTTAATCTTTTATACTTAGTATTGTACTGGATATCCAACTTAGTGAACACATCCTTCAGTTCTACAATATGTTCATAAGGGGTGCCATCGGCCTCGTGAATCCTAATTGTCATCGAACCGGTAAAAACTTGAGTCATCATCTTATCTGGATGAGCGAAATAGTTCATAGCGCTTGTATGGAAACCGTCGCTTCCTATCAGCTTTCCTTGGCCCAGCTCTTGTGTTTGAACTTGCCTTATACCCATCTCCACAACCATACGCTTCTTGTTGAATCGCTGTGTTATGCGAAATATAGGAACTCCAGACCCAAAAACCCATTGAGTGAAGAATTGCTCTAATTTGCTTCTGTTTACACGTTCACAAACATGTTGAAAATGCGCCGTTGAGAGAGAGTTATTGGATAAGTCTCCAGACATTGCTTGCAGATATATTTTCGGCAAGACCCTGGACATACCAAATGACCTTTCCGTCTTTGTCATTCGCCTGTCAAGAATGTATAAAACCATTGGAGCCTTCAACTTGATGAATTGAATGTCGCGTGAAATGTTAGAAATAGGTAAGGATGCATTATCAAAAGTCCTAGCCATAGGAGGCTTTTCCCAATCCTGTTCGACAATAGCTTCGGCCATTAGTTTAGCCCTATATTTAAATTCATTGAGACCCATTAATTTTTTAATGAATTGCAATGTCATATAACCAGCCATACCTATACAACACCAGATATCATTCAACTCATATGGTGTTATATTAATACCCGACCATTGTGTAGCAAGAGACCATGCTAAAGAGTTTGCAGTAGTAAACATCGGATCAATAAGTTCGGCGGGATATAATAGCCTCGAGTTGCAAATGCTTAAACTGGCAAAATCCATAGTATTATCTGGTACAGTCGGTAAAAACAGGATAGCATACGAAGAAAACGGATAAGAACCAAACTCCTTGGAATAGAAATCCAGTATGTTTTGACATACAAGTGTAGTATTTAGTACCGTACTTTCGTTGATATCAGGTGTGGGAAGGGTATACACCTGTATAGGAACAATATCACTATCATCTCTTGTTGGCTGACTGTTAACTGGATCTTCCTGATCTTCCTCCTGTTCATCCATATTATGCAAGGGTGGCAGATTCCAAATATCAAAGGCGCCTACTGCCCAGCCTATGTGGTGAGGTGCAACAGGGTTGAATATCTGGAAACTTACCACTTTTTTCGCCATGTCAGTTGGATGAGCAGATTCCTTAGCGGTAGCAAATTCAGAGCATACAACGACTATTTCACGATCCAACGGCGAATCCTCAGTATCCTCCTCTTCTTGTTCAAGCTCTTCATCTTCCTCATCGTCTTCATCTAAGTAATCCCTGCTGCGCAATTTACGTTTCCTCTGGGGTTGAGCACCTATTATCTTCGTTGTACCAATCTCCCGGACTGTTTTCGGAACTTTAATTTCAAGCTCGCATGTACATTTCTCATCCAAAGTGTCCACACAGGGCATCCAATGCGATACAGAGGCATTCCATTCAGAATTCGTCGTATAACAATTCCAATATTGGGGTTCGGTAGGTGCGGTATCAAAATTAATACCAGAGTGAGGATGGGACAATTCATAGTCAATTCTAATAGTTATCGGACTAAATATCGACTCCTGTGCAGGCGTCCGTATGGAAGGGGTAATTGGTGTATAATTTGACAAAGATGCTGTATCTTGAAGTGTGATTTTTACAGACGAAGGAATCTTTATCAAAAGCTGTGATTTTGAGCTTTCATCCGCATATTCAGTGAACTCTGCAAATTTTGAGCGTAATAAGTGTGACTGCTCAATTCCGTTATGTGCATGTAAGACGTCCTGGTTTGCATTTATATATTTGTCCGAATACTGCCTGTAAGGGTCATCATGAACATAGTGATCAATACGCCTGTTCTCCACTATCACATCTTTAATATTCATATTCTTGCAATCAAATGAAACATATTCTAACTGTTGAATCAATGGTATTATGATAATTTCTGTAAACCCTGCGATAGAGTGCTTAGACAAGTCAACATCTATTGACACGCGCTGATGCGCAACTTTGAAAAAAGGTCCGACATTCACATATGGCACAGAACTTGACTGCCTTGGTGTTGACCTGATGTGAAGCATGGAATTGAGGCACTTCTTTCTCACTTATGGATGTAAGATCTAGTAGCTTTGGACAGTCGTTGGTAAACTTTACCTCACTCCATAAGTGTACTGAAGCATTTGCAATATTAATGAACTCCGTCTGAAGTGATACCTTCGGTCACGTGTAATAATTACGTGCCCACTGCAAGGGTGTGGAGAATAATAAATAGCAGGGGCAGACTATCCATTATCAACTGGTGCCGGCAGATCACCTCTATAGTTTCGCTGCAAACTCTTGGTTTTCTGTGAGTTTCTCAACTCTCCGTTTCTATTTGCTACACTTACTACATACAACATCATGCTATCATCATAATTATTATCATCCAGGTAAGCACTGCACTTGTTTAGGAAACTATAGTTGTTCTTTTTTAACAAACTGGATTGGGAAACATGTGGGAAACAAAATAGAACAGTAAAAGAGAAGAATACTATCATATAATTGGTAGCTCTACCATGCTAATTGGCTTAATTGCGCAAAGTTGATACTTTATTTCATGTACTGACCATTGAGCGGTTTAAGGAAGAACATGAATGAGGCCGTTCGGCAGTGTTCTTAGCGTGCACGCCAAAGGGCGATGTTAAATTTTAATGCAGGTTCTATTCAGACCATATAAAGCTAGGGCTATTTGACATTGGTATTAGTTTATATATAATAATACATGCTCGTATGAGCTATGTGAATGCTCGTACCTTTGCGTAACAATCCTCATGCAACCGCTGATTGCAGATAGATAGTTGGTGCAAAAAGTCACTAATCGGTTGCAGACATAAGCAATGAAGATATTGGTATTATACCTTCATATGGTGGTACACTGTGTCGACGCTATCTTCATCTGTCTTTTTATCTTTTTGGTAGCGAGATCCAGTCGCAGCAAGCTTGCCACGAAGATCAAATATATAGGCGCACCAAACAAGGCATAAAAGTAGCCATAAAGCAAAGTATATGTTGAAATACTTGTATAAATGTGAGTATATTATCCCGCTTCTGGTTACTTTATGAATGACTCTTTTTTCGCCAAACTCGTAGTTGAAATAACCCAAGCCGTAGTCCTTAATTGGTCTGTAACCCGAGTTTGATTTAGCAGTAAGGGGATTAAGTACAACGTTCAAATCCTTTGTTTCCTCGTATTGATGCTCTCGAAGCAACCCTGGGTCAACTGGTGGTGGAATCATAGATGCTAATCGTTATGGATGTTCTAACTGTTCAGTTTCTTTTTTTATATTTTGAAAAGTTGTTTACCTGGCAATTAACAACTGTAACAACGAGACACAATCGTTAAAGACTGACAATTATGATCCACTATGAGAGGTAGCTGGTAACAGTAGTGCAGTGTTAACGCGGCGTCCTAAGAAGGTTCTATTTCAGCAGTACTCGACAATAGACTTGTGGATATGTTTTGAAAGGTGTAGTAAAAAGATCTGAAAGATGTTTTTTTTAGGTTTAGCAAATAGATGTTTTTGACAATAGGAAAGATAGTACCTTTATATATGTATATATATATATATATACAAGGAGAATAAAGGATGGTACGACAAAAAGCTTTGGATGATTGCCACATATTTACATATATATACGTATTTATATATTTATATATATTAATTAAGCTCTCTAATGTCACATTATGAGCCCTCATGAGAGGTAATAAGGGCATACTCAGAACAAGCGAATTGAGGTGTATCTTAAAATAGGAGTCAGCGAATGTTATCAAGACTCAAGTTCTTGAGGGTAAACTCTTCAGCTACTGGTGCATCCAGAATTCGCAAATGATCTCTTGAATAAAACCTTGGAAATAGAAAAGTTATTAGTACAGTAATCAGGAGTGAGACTGGGAAAGCAATAGCGGCAACAGACAGTGTGAGGGCAAACTCTACAAACCCGCAAAAAGCACCGATAGCTGTAAATGTTGCAAGCGTTCTAAATGGTATAGCGTTCAAAGAATTGCTAGCATCCTTTGCCTTAGGGTCAGTTACCAACCAAAGTGTACGTCTAACTATAGCACTATGACAGAGACCATTAATGCCCATAATGAAGAAAAGGGAGCTTAAGACTGCCTGCGGTATTTGGCCAAGGCATTTAAGTAGCGGACCAGACATTGTAGCTAACATTAGAAGACCTTGCATTGTATTAGTAAATCTTTGTTCTACACAACGTATTACTTCTCCGTCTTCTCCAAGTACCAAAAGTGATTTCGTATGTAAGGGCGCCTGTGGAATCAAACCATTAGGAGCAGGTATCCCTAGAAGACCGCTAAGGCCAGTAGTCACACCTAGGAGGGCAAAGTCGTAGTGAAAGGTTGATGGTTTTTTCAGATTGTATTGATGTCGCTGAGCCATGAGCGACGAAACATTATGGTCAAAGTAGAACAAAATTGTTAGCAAAAGACCTAGGGGAAGCGCCAAGAAAATATATTTGATGCTTATAGCATGATAAGCTATCCATGAGGACCTATCACCGTCTGTTGGAGCAAATGCGCTACTTACGGGTAACTTTTGGAAGTCGACGTCATTTAGATATCCTCCAAAGTGGATGAAGCCTGACCAAAAAATAACAGAGATGAAAGTGCTATAATCACTAATCATAGTCCTTATTGAGTGCGTGAACAATGGTGTCTCTGTAATAAATTTTCCTAGCACTCCAAAGAACGTCATGCACAGAGATACAACAATGCTTGCATACCCAGAACCAAGCATCTCATGACTTTGGCTCGAGAACTGTTTAATCAGAAGTCTTATTCCCTTCTCAACATATACAATATTGATGAACAGTTCAAAAATATCGCAGGGAAATGCAGTCACATATTTCAACAAACATACAGCATTAGTCGTTGCTAAGATCAAATGAAATGCGGCTGCCCAAATGCAAACCCAAAATAAAAATCCAAAATAATCTATGCCTAGGGGCTTAATGATGTCATAAATTGTGCTGTTAAATATACTAATAGGTCCTGTAACACCTACTATACAGAGCGGCTGCCCTCCCAGCACCCCAAACACAACGCCTCCAACGGCGCTGGACAATAGCACCTCATTGACGCCAAAAGAATTATCTGTACGGGTGAACATTTCCTGAGCAAATGCGATAGCAGGAAGTAAGTTGTTTATGTAAGTCTCCACCACAGCTGGTATAACCCTGTAGTCCAATGAGTCTGTCCAATCTGAGACGTACGTTGGCCATCTATCCTTGATATCTCTAACAACTCCTGCCAGCAACGATGGCACTCTCCTCTTTTTTTCATCTAATGCACAACAGAGTTCACGTTCCAGGTCAGGAGTTTTGGGCTGATGAACCATCCTAATACTGTTTTCCTCATCGTCCAGGGTGAAACTGGTCGATTCCCTGTTCATCCTTTTCGTTATTCTATATGTTTGTGTTTATCAATGCTTCTTACGGTATGGCAAGAGACGTTTTTTTTTATTGGGCGCTCGAAAACCTTAACGGCCATCGCCGTTATTACATCGTAGAATAACCTTTTTGAAGCGATACATACAAATACCACATCCACTAATTTGATCTATATATTTCTCATTTCAATCAACATAGCCATCAGAAACATGCAAATACCTAAAATCCTTAAGGAATATTTTGTATAGAAATATCGTTGGAATTATCGTCAGGGCGTGCCATATGGCGTGTGAGTCTATCTGCATGCTGTAATTGAAAAAGTCGCGGAGTTCGCAACTTAGAGCTACGATAGAGTATAGTACAACAAATATAGGTTCCCAAAAGAGGTTTTGCCTCGTCTTGGAGTTCAAAACGTAAACGCTAGGCTTCTGTACCGTTGTTCTTGTATCTATGGTTTTCTTGTTTTGGAATGCAAGTACCACCAAAAAGACGTACTGAAGCAAGCCAAAGAAAACATTAAACCGAATGTTGTAAGTATATGACCAGTCCAAATATAAGCGCATGATATGCAGTGCAAAAATGGTCATAACAATAGCTGAAAAAAGCCTGCGAGCTCTAGGATATCTATCAAATCGCATGATTCGTACGAATATGGCATGGAAAGCTGTCAACACAGCTGCACCTGCAAAGAAGTAATCTAGTTTTTCCGTAATGAAAAGATCCCTCGTATGAAAAATGGAACTGAAAGTCCACGCCAGCATGCCAGCAAGAGCAACGAGCATATAATTTATAAGTAGGGGACGAAGACTGCTGTCGCTAGGTATCAAAGATAACTCCCTATGGAATGTATAAAACGCTTTGTAGTGAGGTATTAGGTTACCCATAGAAAAGGCAGTCGAAAGCAACTCCTGCGCGCCAAAGAGCCGGATAAATGGCCATTTTCCGTGGAACTGTAGGATTTCTTTATCTTGTGCAATCAGATCTCTTGTAACTATTTGCTGACACTGGTAATCACATTCGGAGGAACAATCCCACCAAAGTATACGATATAGAAAACTAGGGGGGGAAAATTGGACCGATGCATATTGTGAGTCTCGAAGCCACTCGTGTTCCTTGGCTTCTGTACATTGCTGTTTCCAACGACAGACATCGTTACACTCCATAAATTCGTCCAATTGGTCGCCTGGAGAGGCGTATATCGGAACATACAAAAGGGATAAAAGAGAGAGGGCAGTAAGCTTCATTGTGTGGTGAAACCAAACTTGGAGTGTTCTAGGGCTTTTTGTACCTTACGACTAAGTGAACTCACAAAAGTTAAATAATGTATCAATAAGATAAAAGCTGGCTATCATCGTGTACGTACTTAATAGTTGCTTGGCTATTTAGCTGATGAATCATGCTCCTTCTCCAGCTTGTCAACCAGAAGTAGACGCATTTCCTTTAGAAAGTGTGGAAGGTCACCAGACCTTGATAGTTCTTGCTCCAATATCTTACACTGCTGCTTGGATAACTTCGGTACATTCTCTACAATTTGATATCCGGTAGATAGCAGTGCAAGACTAAAATGGCATTTGGCGTTGACGTCTTCTTCCAAGACGTTCGAAAATGTGAACTCCAGGGTTCCAGGGGTGGATGCCTTGATCTGAAGTCCCAGGAGCTGCTCATATACACGTACCTCGGGGCTGTCCTTTAAATGTTGCTTTTCCATAGCTTCGCGTCGTAACTTAATTTCATGGCGCTTCTTGGCTAGCAGTTCGCGCAATTCTAGTTTATCTCTATTTAGTGTAGCACGTTCTTCGAGCAGTTGTTGTTTCTTGATTTCGTAGGCATCAATTTTCACATTTGTCTGTTGTGTCTGCTGCTGAATGTTGATTATTTCTAAAACAAGGTTAGTATTGCCAATACAGCAAAGAAGCAAGAGAATCTAAACAGTAAAGTTGTAGCACATACCTTTCTCAAGCCTGGCTTCCTCCAATTTCAGCCGAGCCTGCTTTTCTACTATATGTGTTTTCAGCAGACTATACTTCTCCACATCTTGTCGGTAGGAATCAACGACTTCCAAAATTATATTACGTTCTCGCGTCAGGTAACTGTTTAGCTGGTTTTGGAAGGAGTCTATTTGTGTCCTGAGTTCGCCAAACTTTTCGATTGACATTAGGGGAGCAAACTGTGTACCAGATTCTGTCTAGTGATGAGGTCGATGATTGTTTACGTTTCACAAAGACGCAGCTTTAAAGAAAAACTGGGTTCGAGCCGAAATTTATAGCTTACGGCATGCATGCATAGGCTGCCACAAAATATAGCAAATACAGTGATCGAGCAAGTGAGGAGATTGTGTATTTCTACGGTCGATTGATCTGGTTGTAGTTTGTACAAGTTCAGTCTACCCGTGTACCATTTGTGAGTAAGTTTTATTAATCCGGTGCATTAACGAGGCCAGCCAATATCAAGAGCAATTACGACAAGTAAGACTAATTTACACTAGTTCATCATGTCTAAGAACAGTAGGAGAACCGAGCATGCTACAAATAGTACTGAAAAGGAGAAGTACGACATATCCCAAGGCTATATTAGGTTTCTAACACTCAACACATGGGGATTGAAGTATGTTTCCAAGTTTCGCCAGGAACGGCTATGCGCTATAGCCGATAAATTGGCAGGCTATGACAACTTCTTGCAGCTCGTCGATTACAGGGACGTCACTAATAGTAATTACCAAGCGGATGATGATCCAGATGACTACGATGTGGTGGCTCTCCAAGAGGTTTGGTGTAAAGGAGATTGGGACTATATTGTCGATAGGTGCAAAGGTAGATATCCATACCATCGATGGTTTGTGTCAGGGATGGTTGCAGGCCCAGGTCTAGCAATCCTTTCAAAGATACCAATTGAGTCTACTTTTCTCTATCGGTTCCCGCTTAACGGTAGGCCAAGTGCATTCTGGAGGGGGGATTGGTATGTAGGGAAATCTGTCTCGATAACGCTATTAAAGCCCATTGCACCTAACATGGCTCCAATTTGTATAATGAATAGTCACATGCATGCTCCCTATGCTCTCGAGGGAGATGAAGCATATGAATGTCACAGAACTTGTCAGGCTTGGGATTTCAGCAGATTGGCTACTATGTATCGCAAAAGTGGTTATGCGGTGGTGGCAGTAGGCGATCTAAACTCAAGACCAGGTTCCTTGCCTTACAAGCTTCTTACAAAGGAAACAGAGTTGGAGGACTCCTGGGAGCAGGTGAACGGTGTGCAGGATTTACAGTACATTGCTAGATTGCTACCGATGGACCAAATAAAATATGGCGGTGTAACATGTGATTCTACTCTAAACACGTGGAGAGCTGACAGGGGCCCGCAGGAAGCATGCCGTTTGGACTACGCACTTGTGGATCCTACAAAGTTACAGACTGTTAAGGCTGCAATCAAATTCACAGAGCGTATCCCTAATGTCGGTAGTTTTTCCGACCACTTCGGCTACAGTTGTACCTTTAAACTGTTGCCTCAAACAGGTGCCACTGTTATGCAAAAACAGTTGTCAAGGGAAGAGCTGATGCAGAAAATATCCATCCACGAAGATATCCTACAGTTAATCTACACCTACATGGCTACAGCAAAGTGGCAGCAAGTATGGAGGGCAGGTCATTTCTGGATCTCTGTAATTGTCATTGCCATTACCATGGTTGTCACAGCCGTTACTTCCACGATTGTCGGCTGGTCCTCCATTTTTTGGGTGTTGTTTGCAGTTCTAGTCACCGCAACAGGGTTAATAGACGGCTTAATCAGTTTCCTCTTCGGTAACAATGAGATAAGGTCATTGGAAGAAGTAGGTCAAGAAGTCCGCGACTCAAAGAGGACGATACAAGCATCGCTTGAAGTTAATCATACATAATCAGTCCTGGTGTTGTTTCGAATACTTTCTTACCTCCTCAACTGCTAATCTATACACTACATCCAAAGCATGTCTTTTTCTACTTGATCTACCTTCTTTTACTACTTTTTAATACATAAGTTCTATTCGACGCTGACGAGGCTCGCGCTGATAGAACCACCGCACTTATAGCATTCTACACCGGCAAGAGCACGTACACCGTATCTAAGTATTAGTAGAGCTACTTTACGCAATCAGATAGTAATCTTGAAACACGGAAACCTCTTTTTGTGCCCGTGTTATGCACTCAGTCACCTAATCCGATAGCAACCCGTGAATGTTCGAAATTAGGGTACTCGAATTTTTCTTCCCAGCGCCATAAAACTGCATTGCTCTTGTAGCACTCCCACCTAAAGATGGATTTACAAACATGGCGCTAATAAATAACATTGAGCACGAAACGAGTCCTATATCGACACCGTGGTTAAAGGGCGTGTCTAGGTCAAGAAATGGACAGGATGAAGAGTAGGAAGGAGCAGGGGTCGCCTGTAAGTGCAGAGGCCAGAAAGTCTTCTTCCATCGGTTCTTGTTCAAAGATAATAAAGAACATAAAAGCTCCTTTGGCGATAAAGTCGTATTCACTATCGCCATCTCCAAAGTTAGGGCATATAGAAGAAGATAGACCCCATGAGATGGATGAAGACCATATTATGGATCGAGAAGAAGACGTTGCTAGTCCTAATGTTATGGCTAAGAGTATCGCTGGGTTGTTGACGGCGGCAAGTATGTATGTTGGGATTGAGGACATACAAAGAGCAGAACAACTTGCCACTAGTGATGAAAGGGAGGCAAGTGAGGAAGATGAGGAGGTCGAGGTGGAGGTAAATGCAGAAGATTTACCTGAGGAGATAAAACAAGGGGGTATATGTGGAGGTACCGAGGAATTTGTTGGTGAGAGGCAACTTTCTCCAGAAGATAATGGTAACGAACTGAAGCAAGAGGATAGAAGCAGTGATCAAATATCTATAGATTCTACTGCAGAATCGAGACGCTCCACGCTCTTTGAATTATCTATTGTCCCGAATACAGATGTCAGCGCGGGACAATTCAGCAAAGGTGGTAGGACAAAGAGGATCATGTCGAAGCTAAGTGTGAAGTTCAATCTTCAAGATGATGAGGAGCTACTGAAAGAGTACTCATGTTGGTTGTTGAGGGACGTTTTGATTCAAGGACATTTGTACTTGACATCCAAAAATCTTTTATTTTTTGCCTTCCTTCATAAGTCAAATGGTTCTGCGAAGTTGACGGGAAATCTATCCATCAGTTATAATGGTCTTTCGATCAGTGGTAAGCCCACGCGCTACTGGGCGGTTTTGAAGGATCATACATTATCTTTGTATAGTTCTGCCACTGATTTGTACTTTCCAGTCTTAACCATTGATCTTAGGTATGTTTTGAAGGTACAAAATCACAGAGTAGACGGCCAAGAGAAGCGGCAGTTTTCTGTTGTGACATCTCGAAGAACATACAAATTTTACACAGACAATGAACATGCAGCTCGGTCATGGTCTTCTGCACTAAAAAAGCAGGTGTTCGCTACCCAGAATTCTGATAGCGAGTCTATGAGTATAAAAATCCCGTTTTATAATATCGTTGAGCTTGAGGATCAGGCAATTGTTGAGCAGGGATTGACTTTGCGTATCAGAGTGATGGAGTCCTCTGAAACGTTTGCACTCGAAGATTACTTCTTTATGTTTTTTAATAATTCTGGTAATCAGGTTAAGAATTTAATAAAGGAACTTCTGGCGAACTTGGAGGCGTCAAACTCACAGCACGCAAGTTGTAGTATTGTTTCACCCTCTTCAGTTAAAGGTGCTGTCAATGTCTTACCAAAAGTGTCTAATACTCCTAGCTTTGACAACAACGTGATTGCTAGCAAACCTAAGATAGCGCCTGAGCAATTCCAGCCGAGTCTATCATCTTCCCCTGTAAAAAAGGATGACTATGAAAGCTTTAAACAGCAGTTTATTCCACGGGCACCTTCGCAGATGAAACAAAGATTTCTTTCGATGACAGCAGGGTTGAAGCTAATGTCGCCGAAAGCTGGGAAACCTGAAGAGGTTGCTGAATCTGAACGGAAACAAAGTGCCACTGTAGAACCTGGTGTACTGGTCAGTGGCATTGAAACAAACAGGAGCTATAATGAAACATCTGAGGTGCAAAAGTCAAAACCAATTTATTGGAACCCGAAGACATTTTCCACCATGCGCAATATGTGGAATGCACAGCCCGTTCATTATCCAACTGCAAGTTTGCAAATATTCATGGATGATGATGACTTAATGGTGAAGGAAAAAAGTGAGCTAGATTCTGCCAACAGTAGATACAAAGGTTATTTTTCGCTAACGGATGAGGAAGAATTAGTGGCCTCATACTATACTTACTTAAACAGAAGTATGCCCTGCTATGGAAAAATATATCTGGGAAAGCGAGTAATATGTTTTCGATCATTAATCCCAGGCTCAAAAACTAAAATGATTTTGCCTTTGAGCGATGTCGAAAACTGCTATAAGGAGAGTGGTTTTCGGTTCGGATATTTTGGCTTGGTGATTGTGATACATGGGCATGAGGAGTTGTTTTTCGAATTCGCTTCACAGAAATCAAGAGATGATGCAGAATTTGTAATTTTGAAGATTATAGACACCTTGAAGCCATTGAAGGAAGAGCTATCACAGTCGTTACAGGGTGGGGCCGAGCTGAGATCCAGAAACTTACAGGATGTCACCAATGATGCTAAGTTAAAATTATTTGAGGACAAAATTAACTCGGCTGGGTACGACATTCCTATAATGGTCGAAGATAGCCCCTATTATAAGACCACCATAACTCCTAAAAAATTCTATACTTTTGGTTTGTTAACTATTGGTTCAAGAGGTGACGTACAGCCATACATTGCTTTAGGGAAGGGTCTAATATCCGAAGGTCACAAGGTTGTTATAATAACGCATGCGGAGTTCAGCGATTGGGTAAAGAAGCACGGTTTTGAATTTAGAAGTATTGCTGGCGATCCTACTGATTTAATGGCTTTAATGGTCCAACACGGCTCTATGAATGTCGGATTAATACGCGAAGCAGCTTCGACTTTTCGAGGTTGGATCACGGATCTTTTATCGTCAGCCTGGGAGGCCTGTCAAGGTATAGATGTTTTGATTGAGTCTCCATCAGCCATGGCTGGCATTCATATTGCGGAAGCATTGCAAATTCCGTATTTTAGAGCTTTCACAATGCCGTGGACTAAGACGAGATCCTATCCACATGCATTCATTGTTCCCGATCAAAAAAGAGGAGGTAATTACAATTACTTCACTCATGTACTATTTGAAAATATCTTTTGGAAAGGCATCCATGGACAGGTTAATAAATGGCGAGTAGAAACTTTGGGCTTAGGGAAGACGAACTTAGAATTCATGCAACAAGGCAAAGTGCCATTTTTGTACAACATGTCTCCTACAGTTTTCCCTCCCAGTGTAGATTTCAGTGAATGGATTAAAGTCACAGGTTATTGGTTTTTAAATGAAACAGCAACTTACAACCCGCCAGTTGAATTGGTAGAGTTTATTAAAACTGCAAGGAGGAATGAAAAGAAATTGGTCTATATTGGCTTCGGTTCAATAGTAGTTAAAAATCCTGCGAAAATGACAACTGCTATTGTTGACGCAGTTTTGGAAGCTGATGTATATTGTGTGTTAAATAAAGGTTGGTCAGAAAGATTGGGCAGTGCTTCAGACAAGGCGATTGAAATTGAACTTCCTGATTGTATTTTCAACGGTGGAAGTATTCCTCATGACTGGTTGTTCCCTCAAATGGATGCGGCTGTCCACCATGGTGGTTCAGGGACAACTGGAGCTAGTTTGAGAGCAGGTTTGCCTGCCGTTATTAAACCGTTCTTTGGTGATCAGTATTTCTACGCTAACAGAATCGAAGATATAGGAGCAGGTATTGCACTAAGAAAATTAAATGCCATTACACTATCAAGAGCTTTGAGGGAGGTTACAACAAATACAAGGATAATATCAAGAGCCAAACGGATTGGGGAGAATATCAGCAAAGAAGATGGTGTAGCTACGGCTATCTCATTTATATACTCAGAAATGGCGTATGCAAAAAGCCTTATTAAATTGAAGAGAAAAAATAGTTTTAAACCCCTCAAAGAAGCCAAGCAATCTGTTGGTGAGGACTCGTGGCTGTTGCTATGAATGCAAGCCCTATGTAGTCTTTCTGTTATTATGTACTTCTTCGTGTATCGTTTATTTGTCTGTGTCAAACAACTTTAAACTTACAACGCATATTCGAAAGTAAAAGTTACTTCTGAGAAGACAAACAAAAAATATATCAAAAATTTCAATGGTATAGATACTATGTGCGTAAATATTTTTATTGTTAGATGCTATAAACAATACAAGTATACCATATTCTGTATGCTTTAACCAGTGTTTATTTACCATTTTGTTTCAAGAAATTTATTAGTACTTGGTTAATTATTTCAAATTCTAGTAGGAATCCATCATGACCCTCGGGGGAGTCGACCTTTACTAGTTGTGAATTAGGTATGTTATCTGACAAAAATTTCTGTTCTGAGAAGGTGTAAAGGGCATCAGAACTGATTCCAATTACCAAGACTGGTTGTTTTAACGAATTCAAAACTCGCTTGATATCTCCCCCAAACTCAGGTCTATCGCGTGCTAAATCATGAGTGTCAAGCTTTCGTGTAATTGATATGTAACAATTCGCATCAAATCGTTTTACAAACTTGGCGCCCTGATAGCGCAAATATGTCTGCGCTGAGAAAAAAGTTTGAGCAGGCTCAATATCGCTGGTATCTGCAGCACTAGAAGACAATGAGGTCGAAGATTTCATAGAACTATTCGAAAGAGATGATGCAGTAGAATCCGCATCTGCGATAGCTGAATCGGAAGAACGATCATTGCCTGGAAAACGATGCAATACAGATAGCCCGTCATTATGAATTGCTAAATGCCGTTGATTTAAATTGGAGAATTCTGGTTGCTCGCATAACTGTATTTTTTGCCTATTGGCCAAAGATGGTGTGTTACGAGCAAACTTGCGTTCAAAACTATCCCGCGTCCTGTAGGTCAATAATGCCGACATACGTGCGGCGGAAAGACCAGCAACTGGAGGCCTCTGAAGGGAATAATAACCATCTAAATAATTAGGATCAGAGTAAATGCTCTGCCGTTGTGCCTCCGACCAAGAAACACACCATGCTGAATTCCTAGCGCTAGAAGCAAAGGTAGCAACACTTCTAATGTAATCTTCGCCAAAACAGGCAGCCCATTCTAGTGCTAACATACCTCCCATTGAACCACCTATAACACATGCAACAGACTTCACACCTAACCAATCTAAAACTTTTTTATGTGCTCTAGCGTCATCTCTTAAAGTACATAAAGGGAATTCCGGACCATAAGGCTTTCCCATGGCGTTGAGAGATAATGGAGAGAAAGTTCCGTACGGCGACCCCATAGCATTTAGACAAACAATGAAAAAACGCGCGGGGTCAAAAGCAAGATTGTTGCCAAACAATGGTTTCCACCAGTCGGAAACGTCAGATGAACCAGTTATTGCATGGCAAATAACTAAAACATTGTCACCAGCGTCATTCAAATGTCCCCAAGTCTTATAGGCTATCGGAACATTATGAACCTTAAGCCCAGATTCTAAAGTTAAAGAGGGAATCTCGACAATCTTCTGGTTATTAACAGTTTTCAAAAAGGGATTACTTTCATACAAGCTTTCAGGATTAACTTCCTTTAAACTTTCCACAATCATAGTGAACACAGAATATTAGAAGATTGAGATTTTGAAAGGGTTTAAATAACCTCATAACGGTTTTTAGCGTCATTTTTATATTACCGGTGTGGCCCAAATGACTAATTTAATAGTGTCATAATCACGTGACATGTTATCGGAATTATCGTGAACACCTGTACACAGCATAGGTTCCAACACCACATTTTTGACTCATTTTACAGAAGCTTATTGCAGAGCCAGGGTGCACAGTTTACACCTCGCAAGCTCCTGTTTCTGCGACATGTCCTTGCTTGCGTAATACAAGGACCCTTGTGCTGTGCTGGATTGTGCTTACTCTGTGAGCAATAGAAATGGTAATGCCGCCATTGGCCGCCCTCGACCGAACAGTCTTGGCAACTGTTAGGATTTAGTAGGAACGCTCTTGCAAGAGCTACTTTTTGTTTTTGACCGCCTGAGAGTTGTGTGCCTCTTGGT
This sequence comes from Eremothecium coryli CBS 5749, assembly GCA_000710315.1. NCBI lineage: Eukaryota > Fungi > Ascomycota > Saccharomycetes > Saccharomycetales > Saccharomycetaceae > Eremothecium > Eremothecium coryli. The sequence goes on from AZAH01000003.1 coordinate 902,035, forward strand.
CCTACCATGGTTTGTAATATATCCGGGGAACCATCTATGAATTTCTTGCAATTGGCTCCTTCAAGTGCTCTAGACAAACGTTCCTTATCTTTTCCAACATCTTCTGAAGTGCATACAATATATTATCCAGTATGGTGCTGTTGAAGAGAAGAGGCTCCTGCCACACAATCCCCATCAACATAGCCTCCATGCTTTAGTCAGTGTTTACCAGTTTGTTATTTCCCCAGCTTCACCGAAAATGGAACTCTTGCCCGCAGTACGATCTACGTTGTCATCCCAAGGTTCAGAGGGAAGCTTCAAAAGAGCAGTATGTTCTTTCATGAAAGTTACTATTAGTTGGTTAATTATTTCAAACTCTAATAGAAATGCATCATGGCCATCGGGGGAGTTGATCTTTACTAGTTGCGAATTAGGTATGTTATTCGACAAGAATTCCTGTTCTGAATACGTGAAAAGCCCATCTGAGCTGATCCCGATAATCAAAAATGGTTGTTTGAATGAATTCAAAACATGCTTTATATCTCCCCCAAACTCAGGTCTATCGCGTGCTAAATCATGAGTGTCAAGCTTTCGTGTAATTGATATGTAACAATTCGCATCAAATCGTTTTACAAACTTGGCGCCCTGATAGCGCAAATATGTCTGCGCTGAAAAAAAAGTTTGAGGGGGGCTCACCTTACTGGAATCAGTAGGAGAAGATAAAGAGGTAAGCGATGCGATGGAATCACCCAATATAGAGGGTGAATCAGAACCCGCAGAATGTGTACTAGATGAACCAGAGGAGCGATCATCAACTTCTGGACGCCGAGATACAGCGAGCCCGTCATTATGAATGGCTAAGTTATGTTCACGCAAATTGGACTTTTTTAGCTGCTCATGTGAATGTATTTTTTGTCTATTAGCCATACTTGGTGTGCTACGAGAAAACTTACTTTCAAAGCTGTCTCGTGAACGATATGTCAACAACGCTGACATACGTGCTGCGGAGAGACCAACAGTTGGAGGGTCCTGAGGGGAGTAATAGCCATCTAAGTATCTAGGATCAGAATATATGCTCTGCCGTTGGGCCTCTGACCAAGAAATGCACCATGCCGAATTTCTAGCGCTAGTGGCCAAGACAATGGCATTTTTAATGTAAGCATCACCAAAACAAGCAACCCATTCTAAAGCTAACATACCTCCCATTGAACCACCTATAACACATGCCACAGACTTCACACCTAACCAGTCCAAAACCCATCGATGTGCTCTGACATCATCTCTAACCGTACATAGAGGAAATTCGGGACCATAAGGCTCTCCTGCCGAGTTCAGAGATAATGGAGAAAAAGATCCATAGGGTGATCCCATACAGTTTAGGCAAATGATAAAAAAACGTGTGGGGTCGAATGCTAGATCCTTACCCAATAATGGTCCCCACCAATCGGAGACGTCAGATGAGCCAGTTAGGGCGTGGCAAATAACTAACACATTATCACCAGTGTCATTCAAACGACCCCAAGTTTTATAGGCTATTGGGAAATTGTAAAGCTCGAGTCCAGATTCTAGAGTTAAGGCTGGGACCTCCACAATTTTCTGGTCATTTACAAATTTCAAAAATGGGTTAATTCCGTATAGGCTTTCTGGATTAATTTCCTTTAACTTCCCTATACCAGTCATAGTACAAACAAGGAAATCAAAAATTTCAGAGTAGAATATTAGGACCTTAAGATATCAAACCGTTGGCTCTATCTTAGCTGGGTTAGTGTAGTTTTTATATACTGCTGATGAGGTTGGATTTAAAGGATTAAAAGGTGTGGCTACGATGACTCAGTCCGGGTAATGGAAAATATCACGTGGTTTTGACATATAACAATCATCGTGAAACTCCGCCCTCAGTCTCTTCTGCAACACCGCCCTCATCAGTTTCAAGGACATTCCCTTTCGACAGAAGCTTATTGAGTGCAGAACCGGGATTTGCAGTTAACGTCTCATAAGTCCCTGTTTCGGCGACACGACCTTGCTTGCTTAATACAATGACCCTTGTGCTGTGCTGGATTGTGCTTACTCTGTGAGCAATAGAAATGGTAATGCCGCCATTTGCCGCCCTCGACCGAACAGTCTTGGCAACCGTTTCCTCACTTTTTGAATCCAGTGCACTTGTTGCTTCGTCTAATATCAAGACACTAGGATTTAGTAGGAACGCTCTAGCCAATGCTACTCTTTGTTTTTGTCCGCCTGAGAGTTGTGTGCCTCTTGGCCCCACCATAGTTTGTAATCCATCTGGGAAACTACCTATGAATTTCTTGCAATTGGCTCCTTCAAGTGCTCTAGACAAACGTTCCTTATCTTTAGCAACCTCTTCCGGAAGTGCATACAAAATATTATCCAGTATAGTGCCATTGAAGAGAAGAGGCTCCTGCTGCACAACCCCTAGCAGCTTACGATACTTCCTCAGATTGAATTCCTTTATGTTTTCATGCCCAATGGTAATAGAGCCACTGTCAACATCATAGTAACGTAACAGTAAGGAAGCAAAGGTAGACTTTCCACCACCTGATGGGCCAACAATACAAACATGCTCACCTGGCATGATGGTGAGGTCCACATTGGAGAAAACCTGGTGATTTGGTCTTGTAGGATAGGAAAAACTAACATTTTTGAATAGAATAGGTTTATTATGCAGCGATTTTGGATCTTTACCTTTAGTAGGATGGATTTGGGGGACCCTATCGTTCAGTTCAAAGACACGAGCTGCTGCACCTGCTCCCTTCATGAGCTCTGAATAGAAACCGGAGAGCCCGAAAAGAGAACTACCGGTGTACACGGCATACATCATAAAACTGGATAATTCTCCAACGGTTAGGGCCCCAGATCTGATCATTGAAGTACCAGTTAGCAACAAAGCCAACAGTGCAATATTTCCAACAAATGAAGTAGTACCAAAGAAAGCAGCTGATGTAACGGCTTCACGGAACCCCACACGAAAAACGCTTTTTACTTCACTAGCATATCGCCGTATTTCTAGACGTTCACCACCGTAAGCTTGCACAGTACGTGTAGCGCTTAGCTGTTCCTCAGCTACCTTGGTCAGGTCTCCTACTCTTGACTGTAATTCTCTGGACAAGCTTCTTATTTTCCTTCCGTACACAACAGCCATGATGACCAATGGCGGGGCAAGCATCATCATAACTCCTGTCAACTGCCATGATATATAGCTCATCATGCCAAATCCAACCATCCCTTGGATTACTGCTCTTGCACCATCAGAGGTATTTTGAGAAATAGATTTGGAAACAATTGTTACATCTGTTGATAACCGGGAAATTAAATCTCCAACCCTATTATTGTCCAGAAATGTCGCGTCCTGCTGCAGTGCAGCTTTCATAGTTCTTGTACGTAGCCTTGCAACGAGTTTCTCGCCAACAGTTTTCAGGATAACTATCCTTCCGAAATTCGCAAGGGCACCTAGAACAAAAACTGCCCCGAGGGCAGTATAGAAGGCTCCTTCATTAAGTCCATATATCTTGTCATCGTTTGTGTCCAATTCTCCATCTGCTTTGGGCCTGGAATGGTCTAAAAGTTTTCCAATCACACTTGGAATGGACATGCTTACAGCTCCAGATACAACGAGTAATACTAGCGCACACAGCATGGATTTAATCTCTGGTTTAGCCAATTGAAACAGTCTCTTAATATCATGGAACCCTGAGGCTTTTGAATTTGGTGGAGATAACTTCGAAGAATTATTTAGATTGAGCACATCCTTGTTTACTCCTTGGGAGGTAACACTGTGTTGCCATCTTTGGTGAGTTAGAGATGATGCTATCTGGAGGCGAAGGATTGGGGGTCGGGAGCAGAGGAACTGTGTTCTGGAGACGGAAAGAGGGCCAAATGATTTGATATGAAATCTGGAAGATCTCCATAAGATGTGACTTCCGAAGATCGTCATCTAGCAAGTAGCTTTTGTATTTAACTCAGTAAGTTGGGATATGTCAGCTTCAAAGTTCTCAGAGCGGGTCTTGTAGAAGACTAAAAAACTCAACAAAATGCATCAAAAAAAAAGGTGCGAGGTGCCCCCATTGAATGAAGAGATGCAAAGGTTATTCAGCGTTAACATAAAGTTAATAAAGAAAGCTGTTTTATATAAAGTTTTATAGAATTGATATCACTTAAATTTATATAGCTGCCAATGTTGTTCGTCAATTGTCAGTAGCAGTGTATCCTAATGGACATGATAGAATAGCGCACCCCAAGCAAAAAGCTGTAGCTATCTATGAAGCGCCTGAGCTAATTCTATAGAGCTAACAAACCCAAATTCAATGACTACGAACATTGTTTATAGTTTGGACCACAATCTGTTCAACGATCCAACGATAACAATGTGGAGAGTACCCAGTTTATGACAAGTTAATAATATAATATCTCATAATTGCTAGTGTTAGGGTCCTCCTCTTATGCCAACTATTGGGTGACAGCAACTTAGCCAAGATGCATGAGCTGTTCTCTTACCTGGTTGCTTCAACAACTTCCATGAAGGAAGACACAACCTTTAACCGAAAATAACAAGATGCACTGCAAAGACATAGAGTAATTGGAAACTAATGGCACATTTAGACTTAATTCACAGTACCATTCGAGTTATATGAAGAGCTCGTGGGAGAAACGGAGGAGGCCATGGGGGAGAGTGAATCTTGTGGTTGCCTAGCATAGGAATTGGAACTAAAAAAACTTGCACTCCTACTATTATCAATCGGCTGCGTGTATAGGCTACCTACGCTTCCTATTGGACTCTTTCCTCTCATACGGTCCGAAGCATTCTGTACAGTAGGAGGGAGTGGCCTACTGTGGCTAGGAGATGTGCTTTTTGGAGGGATTTGCAAGTTTACTTGTTGGCGCGGTATATTTTGATGGATATTAGGTTGGTGGGCTGCAGGCATGGCCATGTTAGTGTTACGGTAACCGCCATACTGCTGCTGCTGTAGAGAGGGTGAATATGTTAATTCCATAGGTGGAGGTGGACGACCAGGCGATAAAGGTTGATTACTGCCAGCTTTGCGATTAGCATCCAACACCTCGCCAGAAGGACGCGAAGCTGCCAAAGCGCTGCTGATGTTATCATGGCCTGGCGACCTTACTATTGCAGGCTTTCCGTGGTTATTCATAGCTGTTGTGTATGCTGAGGAAGAATGTTGAATATATTCGTCCTCTGGAACGAATATTGAGTCACTTTGAAGAGGGGCAGGAGATGGTATCCTCACGTTCCTATTGATACTTGGATATTTATTATCACACTCCATCAGGAATGCTTGTTCCTCCACATAATCTGGATCAAAGACATTTGGGTCTTTGGGAGGGTGAGAAATATCCATTTTTTTACCGTTGAACGGCTTGTCTTTATCTTCTTGCAAGCTAGCAGATGCGAGTCCTTCAGCTGCCAATTTAGAAATCTCCTTTGATAAATTATAGAAATCATCCATAACATCAACGCTGCCGATACCTTCCTCAAGTGTAAGATCTTTTACACTATCAACGAGAGTGTTACTGACTACGCTGTTACCATCGGCTATTTTATGAAGAGTTGCCACACCGTCTTCTGAGAGTTGCAAATCGTGGCCAATCGAAGCATCGTGATATGCATCATATATATCATCAGATACCATACTGGGCGCTTCACTGGTGGGTAGCTCTTGTGTGTCAACGCGTAGTGGCGACCTGGTGAACTTTTCGTACATCCCAGCGAGATCTGGCCTATTCATCTCAGATTGGGACTGTACTTGTTCGTCGCCTCTACTGCTTGCTCTCACTTCCTGTTCATTAGTTACAGCAAGCCTGGTAAATGCTTCATAGTTGCTAGCTGGCGCTGGTATACGCACCTTATTAGGCAATAACGGGCTATCATTGATAAAATCTTGAGATATGGTAGCTGTTTCAGATTTTTCATATTCAGTTACCGGATATGGGGGAGAAGAAACATTGGACGTAGTATGAGAGGTGGTTAGTGATACCACTGGTACTTCTAAACCTTGAGTTTTGGCAACCTGTGATGAACTTGCAGGAGGGATTGGCAAACGAGGGGCGTCTGCTTTAGTCTCTGAAAAGGTATTGAGAAGAACCATAGGTGGAGGGGCATTTGCAACTTGCGAAGGGCCTTCCATACGATCATGAATAACTTTCAATGCAGATGACGTGACAGGCGGCCTTACTGGACCACTCCTACTTTTGAGAAGCGGTGCCGACGATACCCGCATCTTAGATGGCGCCTCATCGATTGAAGCAAATCGGGAGCTGGGTATAAACTGTGGTGACTGCCGGGGTGGAAATGCCTTTACAGATTGAGAGCTTAACGCCGGTGACGAGATTGCCCCTGTCAACCCGGTAGTAGAACCACAACCAGTATACCCCTGGTCAATCTTCCTTTTTATGATGCCCTTGATATAACGTCTCCACTCGAATACCCCCCAGTTTGCACTTTTGCTCCCTGCTGCATCTACCAAGTCATCAACCTGTAGATAATGTACATGTGGCAGAGTGGGAAGTCCGAACAATAACGAATTAGTGTCCTCCTTCTTAGCACTGAGAGACTCGGGCCTACCGTAAAGTCGAAAGGCATTCATTGTGGGTATTAGGAACCTAATAATTGTGTCATAACCAGGAACAGCCGAATGGAGCTCTGGCATCATAAATATATCTGTTTCTTTCGCGCCATCAGACCCTGGAAATAATACCTCTCCCTCCAACTTTATCATTGTCGAAGAATCAATCATCAGAGGGGACGAGGGGTAAATCGCATAGGCTGCTCTAGCACCTGTCACAGTGGCCATCACAGCAGTCTTCTTAACCTTCTTTTCGGACTCATAGAAAGTAATATGCCCCATTCGGGGGCTCCCCTTGCCCTTTTTGGGAGGCTGTGATATGACTACATAACAACGCTTCCAACGCATCCCTGCTCCAAATCTTACGTTTACCCACTCTTCATAGTCGAATTTCGTGTCTGCAAGCACAACTTGTATATCGCTTAGGAGCGAACCCCGCGTAGACAACAACGCCCCCGTATATGCCTCTTGCAACGCCGTAAATTCGAACGCAGACAACCGGAACGCTGCATTCCACCTCTCAAACGACGCTTCATCACTGAATTGTAGAAAATACCTGTTCTTTAAAGTTGTTGATACAGCTATGGTATTCGTCAGCCTCTTCTTGCCCGCAGCTGTAACCGCATCCCCCGACGTTAAGGCCTTAAATGACGAATCTGTGAAGTTAATATATGACGGCTTACAACCAGCCGCCGCTAGCTGCTCTTCATCACAGCCTATCTTATCTATAACCTTGGGATCCCAAAGAGCAAGTTGTGTCCCTATAAGGACGCCGTAAACTTCTCGCCACACTCGCTCAGCTGGTGAACCGTCACTTTTCAAGTCCTTCAATACCAAAAACATACCGTCATTATACCTACGAAAGCCCTGCGCAGACAGCAGAGTTATTATTGGCACCAACTCTGGAGATAAACCTTCTTGATTAGCCAGTATATTCGGCCATTGCTGCCCTATGCTGGGCGTGGATGTTTTCATGGATGATACTTCTTTGCCTTGACTAAATATTCTGCTAAAAGATGAAGATGCTGATCTTGTGGGCGTTTCAGTACTGCTATATTTTGCTGTCACACTTAAAGACCTCACTTCTCCTGGTCTAGAACTACTGTTTTTACCCATACTGTGCCCGCTAAATATTCTTTTCATCGTGAAACGAACAGATCATGAAAAACCAGATCTACCTCTTTACGTATATATGAATAATAATGCTTTCCTACCAGTGACTAAGCTTATATTGGCTGCGTTTCAGGAGTCTTATTTGGGAAGCAGCTCTATTATAATATTACAAACGGGGCAGTGGTCTATTGAACACGTATTTGGCAACGGGAGTCCTGCCACACTGTGAATATATAGTCAAAACGAGGCGCGTTCAAAAGTTCGTGAAGTGTTTCCAACTGTCAAGAGGATGTAAATGTATGGGTTTATGCCTTACGGGAGGCTCTGTGCTGGAAAGGCATAGCACGTGACCCGATATTCATCTCTGACGTTTGTATGCTAGTAGTACGAAGGCTATAGGACTCTGTAGGAACCATAAAGCCAAAAGGGAAAGAGATATATACAGCTCAAGTCGGAGCATCGAGCGGTAGCGTGCTAGAACACGCAGGATAGACTTCTTACAACTTTCTGCGAGGCGCGACGTAATTGTATGGAGTGCAGAATCTGTGGAGCTTGTGCTGCTCGCGGAATCTTGCTGAACAGCTTCGGAGAAGTTGTCGGAATCTATGCGAGGAAGAGATATATGAGCGTGGTTGTGGACCCAAGTTAGGCCACGCTCTATACTGAGTAGTTTGTTCCCAATAACACACTTGACGACTGCGTTCATCGGGCGGAAAAGAAATGTTCCTTCGAAGGCAACCGACAAAGCGCGGTCTATGTCATCGAGCAACGTTGCTACTGTAGAATTGAGCGATTCCGTAGTGGGATACACCCAGCCGAACATGTTTTCGTTCATGGAGGATTCTGTGGAGTTGATATAGTCGTTGCTGGCCGCTGCCCAGCGACTCATGTCTTCGCTTAGTTTGGAGCTGGTCGTCTGCGCTACATCGTTCAGGAGGGTTTTGGTATCGCGGCTTTGCAGTCGTTTTGAGACAGAGTAAATCATAAGGTATTGACATAAACATAGAAGTAGGCCAGTTAGGGCGAGGGCGAAGAGGGTAAGGGCCCGAGGGGAGAGTATGTAGGAGAAGAACCATCGGATCTCGGATGCCTGTTGCTCTGATGTGGCAAAACGCCGGGATATGGCAGAGCCGATGATAGAGGGGACTCTGTGGAAAACGGATTGGTAGCACTCTATGGGGTCGCGATATGTTGTAATTGTGCTCGCGTTCTCGGAGCTTGAGTATTTGTCATCGAAAGGGTTTTGGACAGGTTCCTTTATTTCTGCGACGTCGCGCATCTCCGACAATCTTGCCCATTGTCGATATTCATTCCATGCTACTGGGACCATTGCACATAGAGCACCTACAGCCAGTAGCACGAATATAGCTATAAGCGTATATTTCAATGCAGTATTGAGATGCACGTAGATTTTCTCAATTTTAGGTTCACTTGCAGCACATATCCCCTCGCTGTTTTCGGTGGATATTGGTGGTATGTACAAAACGTTTTTGTTGTAGAGTATGCGGGAAGTATTGATGCCCTTAATTTCCTCTTTCACTGCTTTAAAGGGTTTTGCTATTAATGCCTTTGTATTGTTCTTGACACTATCGAAATCTGGTGTTTTCTTCGCCAGCGAATCAAGCTTCTCGTTTACGGACGCCGGGATCTGTATATTCCTCAACGCCGCAATTGTGAGATTAACCTGTTTGATATGTTTTTGGGCGGCATTTCCGTCATCATCGTCATCATTATCTTTGAAGAGGTCTGTTATTTTGGAGGTAGCCTTTAAAACCTTGTTTATTACCTTTGAGAGGCCGTTCAAGCCGTCATCTATGTCATTAGCGGCGTTGATAATTGTTGAATTTACGAATCCTATGACCTTCTCGGTGCTGTTAGTAGCTGTTTCAACAGCACCATGGACAGCACTGAAAATGAGACAGGCATAAGTGCCTAGCCACAGGTCTACCATGAATTCGAGTACAACCTCTGCAATAGTCACAAGTATTGTTAGGAGTGCTAGCATAGAATCCACGGTAGCCTCGAGCGTCTTGGTTAGTATGTAGTTGCCCATTTTGGCCATATAGTGCGGAGCGCCCTCGCTCAGATTGTTGTAGAGGCTGTCTATGGAGGAGCAATGGTCTAGGATATAATGTTTTGATTCATTAAGGGCATTTGTTAAAGATTTGGCAAAAAGACCAAGCTTTACTAGTGCCAGTAGTAACACGATGGTATAACGATTTAGCCATATTTGCGACAGCCGTTCGCGCAATTCCAGATATGGCTTNGTAGAGGCCATTTCTAAAACAGTACTTAAGTTGAGATGTTAATAACTGTCACTAGGTGACTGTAGCACTTCAAATCCATTCATGTACTTATATACAAGCTACTTTTTATGGCGAGCTGCGCTACTGTTTCAGAGGTATTGTCTGAAACAAACTTGCGACATCCAAGGGTCAGCGCGATGCTACACCGCCATAATATAACAAAACGACTATTTTAAAAATCAATACACATTATATTACTATTCTATACAATGGGGCACCTCAATATTGGGTCAATTGGTGGATACAAATACAAACAATGTTTTAGACCTTTAGGAAGCATCTTGGCACCTTACATACATGTCCTCATAGTGCCGAGACAACAAAAGCTTACAAAATCTGCCAGGCATCTTCACAGCCATGACAAAACTTCGAGCATGCAACAGAAGCGGATAACGGATAGTTAGACAGACCTATCTTCTCATCCACATACTCATCTGCAAAGATATCATCGCCCCGTGCCATAGCACCTACGAAAACACAGATGCTTTCGTCATCGTCTAATTTCTCGACGTAGTCTTGAACGCGTACAACAGGAGCATCAAATGAAAGTGTAACCTTACGACATTTAGTAGGTAGGTGGTCTGTGATGGGATTCTTTATCACCCTAAGAAGCTTTTCCTCTGAATTTACGGAGCGAATGGACAACTTATGTAACAACTGAACCATAAGCCCTGAGAATCTCTTGAAAGTTCTTGGAATACGAACCGTAGGGTTTACTTCGATAAGCACACCACGACTAGTCTGGATATATACCTGAAGTTTGCCCGCTTTATTTATAGGCGCATCCAACAACGTCAAAAGACATTGGTGTGTAATATCAGGCCTGGCTTCACTAATATCCTTACCCATCTTCTTGAGTAAGCCTTGGTGATCATCACAGTTAAGCAAAGCGTACTTCTCAACACCATTAGTAGATAGCTTATGAGTTTCCAAGGATGCTTGTGAGAGTACGACAATCAATCTCTTGGTTGTTTTATCTTTTGAAGTTAGTACTGGCGGAGCTTGAGGAACCAAGGAAGCTGGCAAAGCGCTCTTTTGGGTACCACTCTTAACAGCATCTCTAGCCTTTGAATCTTCCACCATTTTATAAATGGTTGTATTTAATATATTAAAGCTTGATAGCGGGTCTTCATCATGTATCTATTCTGAAGGGCTAAAATTGAAGATGCTATTAAGGAACGAAAAATTTTCCATAATAGTAACCGAATACGATTCACGGAAGAACCAACACAAGATTGAATAAATTAGCAGTTACTGAGTCTATAATAGATTCTGATATAGATATCTGCTAACCTAGTCGTTTATCCTTCTTCAGTATCTTTTGAATTGCTCGTTTTAAGTTGTTCTATGTAGTTGTAGCACGCGTCTCCACATAACAATACCTTGATAAAAACAAGCGACAATCTCATGTAATGAATTATCATATGGTAATTATAGCCGCTCGCTGAATGCCAGAACTATCATAGCTTTATCTAACCTTTACAACATGTTGCTAGTTGTAAACTCTTTTTTTCTGTGTGCCATTGAATTTACCTAGCAGCCATTAGCGATAACTAACTAAGGATAACAAACAAGACAAAGTATATTACCAGTCCAGATGGAGCCTGAATGGAATGATGTTGATAGCGAAGATAGCGATATACTTGAGCTGGCATCTAGACCGCCTAGAGCTACTCAAATTGCCCCCGTTATCGATTATGACAGTCAAACAAAGCAACTGCAAGAATTAGACTCTAATGGGAAAGGAATCACAGCAAATGCTGCAGAGAAGGCTACACCTAATGATGTTGCTCTTGAACTAATGAAAGCTCGTGGGGAGGCTGGAATGCTGCGGGATAAGATGAACCTACTCGAGAAGCAGAAGGAACGTGAATTTGAGTGGCTCCAGAACAAGGGAAAGGAGATGCAAGCCCAGTATCAGCAAGAGGTCAATAAACTGAAGGAAGATCTACAACGTTTAGAGGATGAAAAGAAGTTTTTGATGATGGAGAAGAGACAAATGGCGAAGTATCAAGGGACCCCCATGTCTCTTCCGCAATCTACCAGAAGCCCGTCCCCTAATGAGCAAGCCAAAAGACGTAAAACAGAGGAAGAGGCTGCAAAACAATACGTTGTGTTGAAACACAACAGGATTCTCCCCGAAGAGTCATCTCTATTTGTAGATGTACTTGTAAATTATAAATTGCATGGCTGTGAGTTGACTGTTTTAGAGATGCTAGATCACATATGCCTGGAAGATACAGTAGCAGTGGCTGGGGGCATCAGCACTAGACCGGGCGAGCCGTTAGGAAAGCCTATACAACACATGCTATACCAATTGAAGGGTACTATTTCTCTTGATAGACTTGTCGACAAGACGCTGGAGAATTTGGCAATCCTGATAAAGAGTATTACACATGAAAAGAAGGACTGCAATTTTGCAGTCCCTTTTCTTGTCGCTTTAATGTACCAAACTCTACACTTCCGACCCAGTGCGGTGTACTTGAGTGCTCTTAAGGATACATTCCAGTTTATTTCAGATTTAGTGATGTCATATCAAGCGCTGATGAAACAGCCCTTACACGAGTCATCTCTGGAGCTCGGCGTAAGACCAAATATATTCCAGTACGAACTAATAGACATTCTCGTTGTATTATACAGCTTTGACACAATGGAGCTTTGTATGAAGATTCTCTTGTTGCAATCAGCAGAACAGCAGCAAAGTTTCTTTGACGAGCAGATTTGGTATAAACTGTCACGCGTGATCCAACTTTCTTTACCAATATCATACCGGTCCATTTTAAACATAAGTTATAATACCGTGGAAATAATCCATAGTTTGGTGCAGTTGAGGCTTCCTCATGTTCTTGCAACAGTTCAATGGTGGGATTCTGTTTTAGCACGGCTGCTTTACGTATGGAATTGTCAGGTCAGTAACGAGAACTTGATTGATAACGAGAACCTTCATTTGCAGCCAAAATACAACATCTCCGGGCTTATTCGGTGCATTGGAGACAATTCAAACATAGCTTTTATCCAGCAGCTCATAAATATGAAAAGTGTCCAAAGCATACCTGAGGTTATCTATAAGGACTTTTCTGAACCAGACAAGTTTTGTAGGGTACGAATTGAGCGTTGGTGCCTCAATCTTCAGCGTATCATAACTGCAACGCTGCAAAAGCTTTTGGTTCGATACGACTCAGGTTTTCCTCATAATGACGTACTTAAAGAAACCGTAAAGCTGCTGTGCAGAGAGCAAGAGTACATGTTAGTACAGGACTTGGGAAGCAATTCGGACAACGCTGGTATCCGCTTAACACATGTAAATGAACTTGTGCGACTTCTCTTCCATACCTGGAATCAGGTAGACGACCCTCTTCGCATCATAAAAGATGTTCAAAACGACTTACTTGTATGCTTATGGCGCATTGTTTATGGTCATATAACCAACGACATATCAAGTATGGATCTGGATTTAACTTCAACACTGCTGGACCCTTTTTGTAAGCTGTCCATGACATCGCAGCGAGACCTTTACGAAGACGCATTTGAGTCACCGGTTCAAGCCTCCTTCGTATCTGCTGAAGTTAAGCAGATGACTCTCGTTCATTGTAAAAATAGGCTTAACGCTGGCTGCGACTATAGTTGTCGAGAACTTGCAAAGTCTGTATTAGAAAGCATCACCCTAATGGAAGATGCTGACGCATTATATACTGCTATGGTCCCGGAGTAATTCTGGATACCATTTCGCACAATGATAAAATGCTGCGCTGAGTTTTTGAAGTACAAACTAATAAACAGATAATGTATATATTAACGTAATAGAGTTGATTTAGCTGTTACTCAAACATTCAAGCAGATTGTGGCTTAGCTACACCAGTTTGGAAACCGTTCTTGAATCTTCTGGAGACATGCTTCAAGTAGCTCATTCTACCGGTACCGGTGGTTCTTCTTCTCTTAGCCTTAGTAGCCCAGTTGTAAGATCTCATCTTAGCAGCTGGGTAGCCACAAGAAGAACATGTCTTCTTTTGAATGTGGAAAGAACGACGTCCACATCTGTTACACAAGGTGTGAGACTTGTTGTGACGCTTACCGAACGATGGAGTACCCTCTGTATAATAAAACGTTAGTAAACTTATCTAATACCACGTGACAACTCTAGACCGATCAAAAGCTCCACTCAGGAGTAAGGATATCAAAATGCCATCATCATAGGCTATACTCCTATAGATTCCAATGCTCCAACTGGACATTTCCTCTGGAAAACCAATGATATAATAACGTACTAGTTTAGCCTAGTTCAGCCCAAAATATCCAAACAACGAAGCCATTTTTGATATAGCTTCCCTAATGATCGCACTATAGAGCTTCTCGATTATTCATTTAGTAACATACTACCCATGTTTGCTTCTTATCGTTGTATAGTTTTATGCTACCGAGCAAACGTACCTAATAGTAGTGATGGAGAAAAGTTTTAACAGAGCGAGGTTCGAGTGTCCTACCGTAGCAGTAGCACCTACAATGTCCAATCCAACTCTGAAATAAAATGCATGGGTGTTAGCACTTCTCGCTGTAGTGCACTGTCCGGCCCGGACAAAGGATGATTATATTTAAAAAACTGAAATGTACGGATGTATAAACACCCATACATTATAATATAGCAGTCATAAACAGTTGACGCGTTTCATACGCGTCGCGACTAATTATTTCTTGTAACGTGTCACAGCACGCGTTTCCTTCTGAGAACGAAAGTATAAGTCACTGTCATACAGCATACTGTGTCTGCGTGAATTAGGGATTAATCTTTACCTCCACTAATAATTGCAGAATTGCTGGTTTGTTGAAGCATTGAAAAATGTTCGTAGTAAATATTTAAAATTGTAGTGTATTTTGTCGTCTGTGTTTGAGAACAATTGAAGTGAGCTAAGAAATGCAAGTGATGACGAGCCAATTTCCACCCTCATCACCTATTAGATTGGGGACAGCTTTGGAGCATTGTCATGTGGAGCTTAATGTGGAATCTCAGTCGCCATGTATCTCGAAGGGAAGATTTGCAGCAGCAAAAGAAGAGCAAAACCTGCAAGAGCAGGTTGACCGCAGGGCATATCCTACGCCTTTCCCATCTTCAACGTTGGGAAGGTCATCTTCCCCTTTCAGAGAAGAACCTATCAGTACTATTGAACTCCCTAGAGCGGAGGATGAAAAGTACAATGAGAAATTTATTGAGATTTTACTGGATCCAAGGGATCCATCAGAACTGGTGATTGGCAGAAAGAAGTCAGTGTGTGATATACATTTGCCGCGGGGAAAGAATATCTCGAGGCAACATGCATTCATATCATATATGGAAGAAACAAATCAGGTCAGACTGAAATGCACTGGTACAAACGGACTTGTGGTTACCTTTCCCAGGAAGCTCAGCTACGAGCTACTAAAACAGGATGACAGCCTAGGAAGCTTTATTTTTGCGTTAGAGTCCGCCATTACGCCAGAACAGCGTTTCCTGGCACAACAGAAAGTCTTAGTGAAGCGCCCTTCATTAACTTCCTTTGTATTACTGAAGGGGGAATCAGTAGTGATGCCTTATATCGGTGGTACTATGATTGATTTCAGACAATGCAAGGCTTTGCTCTCATTAATGGATGTTGCAAGCGATGAGGAAGACGGCAGGAATATGACGGAGACAGAGGATGAACAGGTTTTACTAAATGTAGACAGCGATGACTTTCAACATGGATACCATATGAATATAACTGAAAGACACATTGCTGAGCATAATTTAACTTCTACTCCACGCATGGAAAACATAGAGAGTTTTGATGCGATATCAAACATGCCAGCTCCTGCATTAGCCAAATCACCCGAGGCGTCGCAATTACCCTTTACGGGAACAAACTGTGTTGAGGGGAATGAGCCAGAAGTTTCTTGCAAACAAGCTGCTAAAGAGCTCGAAAATAATCTGTCTAACAGTGGGGAAGAGGATATATTATGCACAGGTAATACTGATAAACAGCTTCGTGCAGACTGTCTAAAATTATTAAGTGGTGAAAATGACGTTGAAGGAAACAGCGCTCGAACACCACAAGATAATAGTCGAAGTATACACAAACATATCTCTGGGGAAACGAGTACCAAAGAACTGGTCAACGACGCACCTCCCTGTCGGCGTCTGCTCGAGGAATCTTTACCGTCTTCTGGAGCATCACGTAAAAAGGCTCGTACCTTACCTTCGTTGAATATATCGGAAGGAACTGATTCAAATGCAATAATAGAGGAGCTACAGAAAGATGGTATTGACACCACTGAATTACAGAATGTTCTTGCTAACTACCTAGCTTTCTCCAACGTTCAGCAGGTTCCTTTTTCATTATTAAAGGAGGTTAATTCCACAATTTCAACTCTAACACGTAAACAATTGTGCGCCCTATTGGCGACTGAGAAATGCATAGGGGTAATCTATCGTACTGGGAAGGATGCAGCTGGAAAACCTCTAGATGAAGAATACTACTACGACCTTGAGAATGATTGCAATCAGGACAGAAGACAATTAGTGTTGTCATTAAAAGGTGAAAGAACCGGGTTGAGGTCCTGTAGAAAGGTCCATAAACAGTACTTTTGGAAGAAACCGGCAAAATAATGCCAATCCGTAAACAGCAACGATATATTAAGTGCTACTGCTTAATCTACTTAAATAAAGGCTTTTTAGTGTTTCAGTATAATTAAAGTTGCTTTCGGTTGCAATGAAAAGTTACATATATGTTTACATTAACCATAGACCAACATTACTAACTGTAGGCTAGGTCCTTCCACAAAGCGTTATATCAGGTACTTCGTATTAACCATGCTTTTTCAAAAAATCTTGCATTTCATTTATGTCGATATCTTCTGGATCCTCATTTGTAATAGCCTGGAGTAATCCATCGAGCATGCCGTCCACTTTTTCTTCATCGATTTTAAGACATAATGAAAGAACACGTCGGAATTTATTCTCCAAGTTTTTATGTTTTTCCCCTACAGCTTCCAGGGCTTGTTCAGTTTGTTTCTCGTTGCGTTGGTAGGCCTGTATTCTCGCACGGAGTAAAACAGGTGGTGGTATATCTCTAGTGTCTGTATTTGTGGAATGTTGAGAAATAAGATCTTTCACAACTTTGTCTATATCCAGCTCCTTTATCATGAAATCCAGATCTCCATGAAATTCTTGGTGCAGTTTTGTTTCCAACTCCGAATATATGAAATCTATCCGGAAAGGTTCATCGGCATCAAACTCTTCTAAACCTTGGTATTCATCGGGGTCTATACCCATTTCTTGTGTCCTTTTTGCAAAGCTTAGCTCCTCTTCTTTAATGCTAGCCTCCACACTGGCAAGACGTTCCATAATAATCTCATGTTCCTCACGCAGTTGGCGAGCTTTTGCAAGTCGATCGCGAGAAGCAGCCAAATGCTCACGCTTGCTGTTTAGTTGGGAATGGTACTCCCTCAGCTTTTTTTCATGCTCTTTAAGTTCTTGCTCATAATCTTTCGATATCGATGACAGTAGAAATTGCATTTTATTTACCAAAGCATTCGAATCCGGGTGTGGAGGTGTATCTTGTTTCCCGACAGTATAATGTGACTCTTTCTCAGCGTTAAGAGAATTGGCTCGAGTAGGAGTATGGTTATCGAAGGAAAGACTCGAAACACCAGCACCAAAATCAACTGGTCGCAGGCCAGAGTTATTGGCAACATATGGGTCAGCTCCATAGTCTAAAAGGGCCTCCACAATTGAAGCGTTACCCAACCTTGAAGCAATGTTCAAGCAGGTATCACCATTTGAGTCCTTGGCGTTCAATGCATTGGAGATGAACCATTTTAAACTTAAATGACAAATAATAGGGTCAGGCTTGTTTTCTTCATCATGCATCACCGTTCTTCTGGACTGCTTCTTGACAATCCAGCCCATTAAGATGTCCAAGTAATATTTTGCAGCCGCCGAACAGCCGGGCATCCCAGAGGTAAGTACAATATGATGTAAGACGGTACGATTAGAATCATCTAGTTGCACCAAACATGGATACATGTAGTCGAGTAGCTCTTCGAAAGTCCCCGAGTCGTAGTTATTTACAGATTTTACGGACTTCACCAAAGCCGTTTCACCCATTTTATCACCCCGAAGACGATCTGCTCCTCGCGTAATAAGGCATTTCACCATAGTTATACTGGCAATCGAGCATAACCAATGCAGTGCTGTATTTCCATGTTCGTCAATAGGAATATCCCACTTCAGCGGTACACCGGGATACGTCCTGTCAACCTCCGCTAGTGACTCATCAAACTGAGGTTCACCGTTACCGTCTGGGAACAGAATTCGCTGTAGAAAAGCTTCTAGCTTGATTCGTTCATCTGAGGTAAAATCTTGCAACGGTACACCTGCTTTAAGCAACCGTAGCTCTTGTTCGGAAAAACGCTCCAAATCATGTGAAAACAGCCGTAGACCGTCCAAAGGCTTCATCTTTTTTAATGGCGAACCTTGCCTCTGCATCTTACCGTCACAATCAGTGGAGATTTCATCTCCTTGCCTACCTTCCGCATCTTGCATGGTGCGCTTCCCCCCTCCGTTGTTCTCGTCAACACGGTCTTCACGCGTCAAATCAACATCCTTATCTTCATCTCTCTTTGTATCCGCATCTTCATCCGTGGCACTGCCTGCACTGCCTCGGTCATTGCGACCTTCACCACCTTTCAAGACGGTGTCCTTGGCCTCCTCACTATCACAATTAGTAGCTACCTCATCCATATTCGCGAACTCTGTGCTCCAACCAAACAGCTCAATTAGTTGCTTAGCTTTGCTATTTGTAATCCACTTCACGTAGTTGGCATCAGTCTCTATTAATATTCCATACTTCGCCAGCAAACGGTCTTCCTGGTAATGGTCCCAGTGCTGGGGAACATTACCGTGGCCGAACTCATGCGCCATCAGCTGTGGTAATAAGCCTTGCAATTGAAAATAACCGTCTTCATCACGCTTTACCAGTGTGATAGGGTTTCCACAAATTATTCTCTTTATCTTGCGCTCCACCATAACTTCTTATGATCTCTTGCTCTCTGTATAAAGCACTGTTACGGAACGTGTTACCATTGTTGTTTAAGCAAACAAGACGAAAGAAGCTGAAGTTGGTAAATTTTTGAACTTGCTGAAAAAGAAAAGCCATATACTGGTGAAGGACTTTTAAAGTCGTAACCTGACGAACCAAGAATACCGTGATGGTTTGCTCCCAGGCTAAGATTGAAAGACTGCGGACATGGAGTCGTGATTTATCATTGGCGACACCCGTCATAGGCTATTATATGAAGATTTTCACTATCGAGCAGTGTTTAGGGATTGGAGAGCCCGAGCTAAGAACGGTGGCGGCAGAACTATTAGACGAAATAGAGGAGTTCAAGTCAGAGGTGTCAAAAGACACTGAAGATACAGGTGCTGCCATGCTTCTTGAAGACCAGGATAAGGCGAAAGCTTTTATGATGCATTTTGCTCTAAAAATGCAAAACGGGTTATTAGAGACTATAGGATTTGGGGAATATAACCCAGAGCTCGCTAAAGGCCTATGGTGTTGTATGGATATGTTTGAATGTATCCTGCATTTGTGGGGAAACAAATATCTAAGTACAGTTGAGAGCCAGGAGTGTAAGAAGCGCATAAAACTTTCCAAGTTTAGTCTAGCGAAAGGAAGCAGGGCCGAGCAACTCACAGTCTCAAGAACGAACGAGCTCGAAGCGGCTGTAGCTCCAGCAGGGCAAGACTCTGGAGCACTAGATATGCCAGCCGTTCCAGTGTTCTTAGATGAAGGGGAGGAGCAAAGCGATTATGATAATAAGTTGATACAGGATTTCGGTGATGCAGAACCCGATACCCAAGAAAGTCATGACAGTAGTAGTGTCAACAGCGCTTCAAATAAGGAAGAGCTCGATAAGGAGGGCGTTGACCAACTGATGGAACGTGAGCACAAAATGGATGAAGTACAGAAACTAGCGAAATATGCAATGAATGCACTTAATTATGACGACATCCCCACGGCAAAGAAGGAGCTACTGAGAGCACTTGAGATTTTGGATACACTGTAAAACCCCCATATGTATGCCGAATAATATTTAATATTATCATTACTATATCAAAGGAAATATATCGAGAAGTATACTACTGAACATCGAGTGACATTAAGTATCTTAATATACATATGGTAGAAATGGATGCGTCAACGGCGAGATGCCTGTGTCAAAGCCAACTTAGAACTTCAATTGCTTTGGCTTCTCCCAGGTGTACTCTTGGTTGGTGAAGTGACCATAGGAGGCGGTTGGGAGGTAGATAGGTCTTGCGAGATCAAGCTCCTTCACTAGAACACCGGGTCTTAGATCAAAGTTATTCCTTATGATTTCAATAAGCTCGGCATCAGACTTGGTACCGGTACCATAGGATTCAACATGAATAGATAGAGGTTCTGCAATACCGATAGCATATGAGAACTCAACTTGGACACGCTTACAGAGGCCTGCAGCAACCAAAGACTTAGCAACCCACCTGGCAGCATAGGCAGCAGAACGATCAACCTTTGAATAGTCTTTGCCTGAGAAGGCACCTCCTCCAACCGCGGCTGCACCACCGTAGGCATCAACGATAATCTTACGACCGGTCAACCCAGCGTCACCCTGTGGACCACCGATAACAAACCTACCAGAGGGTTGGATGAAATATTTAGTGTTTTCGTCAAGCATATCAGCAGGAATAACCTTGCCGATAATGTCCTTACGAATAGCGGCACGAAGATCTTCAGTTGAAATCTCTTCTGCATGTTGGGCAGAGACAACAATAGTGTCAATTCTGATAGGGATCCAACGACCTTCGTTTTCCTCGTACTCAACAGTGACCTGTGTTTTGGTGTCTGGACGCAACCATGGTAGAGAACCATCACGGCGCGCGTCAGCCATGGCCATGTTTAGACGGTGGGCCAACAAAATGGTCAATGGCAACCCTTCTGGAGTCTCATCAGTAGCATAACCAAACATAATACCTTGGTCACCTGCACCTAGGTCTTCTAGCGCACTTTCTAAATGCAAACCTTGAGCAATATCTGGAGATTGCTGCTCAATAGCAACTAGAACATTACAAGTTTTGTAATCAAACCCCTTTTCAGAGGAGTCGTAACCAATTTTAGCAATAGTGTCCCTGACTATCTTTTGATAATCCAACTTAGCTCTTGTGGTAATCTCACCGAAAACCATGATCATACCAGTCTTGGCTGCTGTCTCGCAAGCAACCTTGGATAGTGGATCTTCACGCAAACAAGCATCCAAAATAGCATCAGAAACTTGGTCGCAAATCTTATCAGGGTGACCCTCACCAACTGACTCTGAAGTAAACAAAAATCTTTTACCCATCCTAATATACTTTAATGACCGCACACTAATGATCTCTATTGGTTGTTGGGGATTTTTGTCGCACACCTATTCTCTACTGCCTATTTATACCTTCCAAGCTAAAGTTTCACCCCGTTCACATGCTTGCACCTGCTACCTACTAGTGCCGTAAAAGCCCATGTATTACTGGTTCCACAGTTTGCATAAACCACAGTTGGCTGGCTAACTTATAGCGGTGCCTTTTCTTGCTCAGTTACCAAAGGGGAGCTGTATTGGTGTGTGAAGTGCTCGACACCACAGTTGCAATGACACGTGACGCCACACTTTATCATAGTACCGACCAAGAAACAATCACGTGGGATAAAACACCCACCGCGCCGCCAAATACAACGTCATACCAGTGGTGCCTTGCATCGATCACACGAGAGACCATAACGACAGCGGCCAAAGCTAGGCACCAACCACGGGAAAGCCAATGGCGTTCGGTGGGGAGATGACGTCCGAGCCATCTGAATAAGAATGCCATACAACATGAGATGAAACTGCTATGCCCACTTGGTGTAGATTTAAACCCTTCATAGACGACTGCGAGATCTGGGTTTGTACAATCTGAAATCGTGTACCAGCCTCCGTTGCTTGCAGCGTCACTCGAGGTTTTCAGTCTGCAACGGAATAAGAAGTCTGGGCGTAGATTTCCAATGTATAGCTTAAGTATGTTGGTTAACGCTGCCATAAGCGCTACTCCAAGCCAAAGATGTAGGATGCTGCAATGAAATAAATGAACTGACTGGTCTTTTGCCGCACTAGGTGGACGGAAACGGTAGTTTGAAGTAAGGGAAGAGCGTAGATTTGCGCTGTTAGTCGCGGTGACTGGAAGGGGTAACTCGTGTACCGAAGAGGCATGTTGGGCTAAGCATACAACCAACACGACTGCTGTTGAAAGACCTATTGATAATAGGAGACAAAGCGAATTGGGAACGGTTTCGTGAGGCTTAAAAGGTTTTGATATTGAGGGGTCATCTGCCTTGAAGGCTCGAGTAGTCTGCGGAAGCATAAAAAATTCTGTAATGGCAAAGATTGAGATACCTGTCAGAACGAAGGCGTAGAACCATTTAAACTGTCCAAAGTAAGAGCCAGTAATTTGGCTCTTTCTAGTTCTTTCTATCATAGTTGCTTCTCGTACTCTGTACTGTTTAGTTGAAAGATCTATACAAGAGGTGGCGGCAGTATATATAATAATAATAAAGTGTATCCCGGTTGTGCCCTCGCGGGGTCCAGACCTAAAGTTAACTTGGCTATTATTATGTAATCTCAGAGCTTGCTATAAATATTGCAAATTTTGGCCGGCTAGGTTGGTTACCTCTCGTGGCCGGGTGGCGGAGGAGATGAGGCAGGCATAACTTCGAACTGGTACCCGTTGTATGGGTTCGAACCTGTGTTCGGGCGCAATTTGTTTGTGTAGGTCTGAGGTATCAGTTCGTCATGTCCTGGTGGCACCGAGAAGGTGCTACAGATATTGCATGGTGAGGCAGACCTAGCCTGCGTGCTCTTGACGGTTCTTCAGTAGGTAAGACAAACGTGCGATCAGTACAGCGATGACGTTAGCTTCCAATGTTGTTGAGTAAGATGTATGACATGAACAAGGTATTACTACCTCGAGACAATATTGCAATATAAATGTACTATTCTACACACTCAAGGTGACAGTGAAGGGCTAGCATACCGAGCTTCAGTGATTGATGCTAAATTCCTGTAAGGCACCCAACAATATACACGTTAAAAGGAGGTGCCACAGGAGAGCGAAACAAGGGTAAACGGCTTTTAGGAAGATAAGCATAGTAATAACAATATACATTTATCGTGAAGATAAGTACTTACGTCGCGGGCTGCCTGAGACATTCATTCTGAGTTGATTGAAGATTAGTTACTTGTCATATAGTCTCTAATCGGATTAAGTGCCGCCAATGACCTATAGATGTCTATTATCCCAAGCCAGCTAGTATAGCCTTCTTCTACAGTTTTCGGTTGCCTCTCCGCACATTAATAACCTTGTTTTTACATGTAAGTTCAGAGCGATATTCAGTATTACATGTAATACTCTAGAGATGTATGATGGCTCTTTCATGTTGCTTCTAGTGTTGTTATCCATGTTACCTTCCGGTCAATCTGCGATTCATTAACACTTTATACGGCTACTGGAATACATCACTCCAACCATTTTACTCTAATGGTATCTGTACTGGATTTAGTGGAAGGGTTGGTAATTGCAGGTTCTGCTTTGGTTACGGCGAGTCGTTCGTTCGAACCTTCGAGCGGGCTTTGCTATGTCAAACCTTTGGTTTGTTGCATCGTACGAAAGCGGTCCGGTATGTACTGGTACGTCCCTGTGGACCTTTGCGGTTAGTGACCTGTCCAGCACGAGAAGTCTGCTGAGTAGTCACAGTAATGCGAGGGGTTAACCCAGTCGCACCTATCGCTGAAGGGGAGTTTCATCCAGCACAGCAGGTGCGGGCCGTGAGGGGGCCACAGGGATTGCGTAACAGTTGTGCTTTCGTAACCTGATATCACCTTGTCCCGACTACTTTTTTTTTCCTCAAAGCCATGGTATCCGAATCTATATCGAACAAAGGCGGTGTTTTACGTAAGCAGTTAGCAATTTGCTACAGGGATCACTCTCCCCCTTTAAAAAGAACAGCTACATATATAAAGGCAGTCGAGTCCTCCCATAGTTCTAAACTATAATGCTACCCCAGCACGCTCATTAACAATGCATCACGCTATTAATTTTTCAATGGGAGCTGCAAAAGCTCTTGCCTCACATTCAATTACGGCAGACGTTCTTGCCTCAGCTGCATCGTCTTTTAAACCATCGGGGCAGCTTCTCGTCGAGTATCCAGTCAAGGGTGCAACAGCATCACTAGGAAATACTTTAGAAGTTAAAGCAACCCAGGAAGATCCAAGCCTCTTGTTTATTGCTACCGAGGATAATGTCGTTCAGGAAGGAGACCTTGTTACAGCTGTCATGACTGATCCGGACGCACCATCTGCCAATGATAGAAAGGCGTCAGAATTCTGCCATTACATTGAGTCTAATATGTCATTGGCTACAGACGATGGGATCTCTTTCACACCTTTACGAGGTGATAAGCTGGTAGAATATATGGGGCCTGCTCCTCCTCAAGGTTCAGGTCCTCATCGTTACGTATGGTTGTTGTTCAAGCAGCCAAACAACAATAGAATTACCGAGGATAATGTAGCACAATTGCGGAAACGTGCTAATTGGGGGTTCACTGATGTGTCCCCTCCGGTAGGCGTGGACCACTGGGCTAGTAAAAAGGGGTTAGAATTACTAGGTGTGAACTTTTACTACGCTGAAAATAAGTAGTTACATCGTTGGGTTGAGGACTTTGTATGCTTTCGGCTTTTAAGTATTGACTCAGGATAACTTTCAAAGGTTTAGCGTTATTATTATGATTATATTCTATGAATACATGTTCTGTAAAATGGCGGACAAAGTTCGAAATGGATGGTATGTATAAAAACTACGTATATTATATAGCCTCACTTCATTGATGGTGGTGGTGCCGGCTTGCAAAGTATGAAACCAAATGACAAAACCTTCACAACATATGTGTACTGTACCACTGCGTAAAATAACAACGTACAAGTATAAAAGTGACGAAACATACATTAAAACTATAAAGAACATTGTTCGAGAGCGTTGGATATTATGGAAACATGTTAGAAACCAACTCCTTATAAACGCCAAGTTGAAAGTTGTCTAATTCAATTTCGTACAAGGGTGGGGCGACAATAAAACCACCCTGCATATTCGAATCTACAAGATCATCATTTGCGTAATGCTTCATCATTTGCTGATACATGGCCCATTCTTTCTTGTGCTCGTCATAGTACTTTTTATCAATACCCAAGTTATTTGGGATTGCGCACAACCAAATTCTCGTCTTATAAAATTTGAATAATTCTTTGATTAATTCACGGAAGTCATTGCGCTCCTGGCACACGTAATAAAATGTCAACTTCTTGCGGTCAAACTGGAACTCTGCATTAAGGATCTTGATATTTAAGGAGGACTTATTGGGCACCGGGCCGCTCATGTTGCTAGCGCTACCACTTTCATTCCCAGTGCTTCCACTGCTATTGCCTCTGCTGCTACCATTACTGCCCGGATTATCATTAGTAGCATTGGAATTAGCAGACGCGCTACTGGTACCACTTCCAGCAGAACCATTTGCTGAGGCAACGCCATTGTTTAAAGACTTCAACTTGAGTTGTGCAATATGTAACGCTTTCAATTCGTCCTGGAATTTGTTGTGTAGATTTGTGGAAACCTCCCAAGGTGTTGCAAATCGCAACACTTGCTTACTAGGAATAATTAACTGGGTCAATTCAATAACGTCGTAAAGTTTATGGTTGAGTTCATCCTTACTACAGCCATTATTAGTACTGTCCATCAATGCTTGGATAAAGCGTTCGTTTGGGTAATGCTGGTCGACAACAGTAATAAGGGAATCAAAATGGATCTTCTTTTTCAAAAAATTAATGAACAATGCCAAGTCTATGTCTACTTTGGGCTCAATAACCATTGCTAGGTCCTTCCCTCTGTCACCATCAATAATAACCAAGTCTTCTCTGGACATATTTAAGTTCGTAGATTGAGGTAAGGAAAGTAACTCCAACTTACCATTCTTCAAAGCGACAAGAACCAGCGGTTTATAGTGCAAATAAGAACTAGTTGAAGATCTTCTATGCTGGTTGCTAGAAACAAAGGCATCTGATTGGGGGTTGTAATTAAGATTACAGCTCTTTAGAAAGCCGACAAACTTCAAAATCATCTCACGACGAGAGGCAGGAACGGTGCCCACAGAGACAGATTCGTCCCCACGCAAAACATCCTTTAGCTCATCAATAAACTCAAAACACTCTTTCGCAGAAAAATAATGGCCACTGCTATTCCTATAAAGCTGTTTCAAATCTGATGAAGAAACAATTTGGCCATTGCATAAAATCAACCCATTTTCTAAGGGGAAAGTGCCACTTTGCTGGTCTGAAGGAACCTTACTGCCACCTGCAGGCCCTTCATTGTAGTTTGTGCCACCATTGAAATTAATATGGGGAACGCTCGCATGCTTTTGAGGAAACAAGTTTTTATTTCTTTGCCCTGAGTGAGATTGGCTCTGTGGTTGAGATTGGGGTTGGTTGTGAATCTTACTCTGGGATTGTTGTTGGGATTTTTGAGACTGTTGTTGAGACTGCGGTCCTTGTAAGTGACGCTGTGATAAGTGCTGCTGCCCTTGGAGGTTTTGAACATTGTGTCCAGAATAGTTTATTGTATTATTTAGCGTAAAGTTCCCTTCATAAATTTGGTTCATAGATAGTTCTGCAGACTGTGCTTGTTGAGCTTGGCGTGACTGCGGCTGGGCTTGTTGTTGTTGCTGCTGCTGCTGCTGTCCATGGATAAGCTGGTCAGAGATGTAGGATGACCTCCTAGTAGTTGCAAAGCCATGGTTCTCAAGAGGAATATACCCACCAAGGATACTGTTGCCAGCGCTGGTAACAGGGGACATCGTTGAGCTTGCTGAAACTGCTTGCTGGTTCAATGTATTGTAAAATCCTGGCATCCCAAGTGCCCCACCAGATGGACCAACGGACGTCAAACTATTATCCCTTGACTGCATCTGAGTTTGAGGTTGGGACTGAGAAACCATAGTTGGAACAGGTTGAAACGCAAACGACATTTGTCCCATCGAGCGTGAAGAAATACCGCCTTCCAGTCCCGTATCATACCCCATTCCTAAATTAAAAATCTGCCGCTGCTGGTGTGGTTGTTGCATCAAACGTGAATATGCTTGAGCGTGCAACGAACCTAGCTCAGACCGTGAGTTTGGCAACTGTGCTGAGTTGTGGTCCTCCGTCATAGGTCTTGAAAGTGGATTATTGTTGCTGCTGCTGCTGCTGCTATTTTGGCTGGACGCCGAAACAACACCGCTAAAAAGACCTTCCGAGACAGTACCATAACTAGGATTCCGAAAGCCGTTGATGAAATCTAACTTAGGATTATTCTCTTCTGGCTCGACTGCTGTATCGGTTTCTTCTCTAAGCTTCTTAGGAAGATCAGTGAGCGATTTGCCACTACTATTCTTGAATAGCAAGTTGTCGTAGTAGTTCCGTAAGGCAACATTATCTGATAAAGAAGTCGTGCTATTCAAACTTGGCAAGTCCGTCATTTTACTGTATCTCTATGAGTCTATCTTTTCCCAGTAACTTGCTCGCTTACCAACACCCTATAGCTCACTAAATCTCACTAATGCTAATGCCTTTATCCCTCTAAGCACTTTTATTTTGCCACTGTTGCTGACGGCAGTAGAGTTTCAGTTTATTTATCTGGAAAGAAGGGGTAACTTCGGGTAACGTCCCCACGTCCTGCAAGTGAAATCCATAATGGGACACTTGATCGCATAATTCCGTTTTAGATGACTTTTATGTAGTGGTTGCATGATTACGTAATGTACTTATATGAGAAGTAGTTTAATGCACACATGATCAATGCATAAACAAGCAAAACTTTCGTCTTCGAGGAAGTTTCTCTTAACTCTTGAAGAGATCCATTCACTTTCCCATTATTTGCGGCATCGGTTGTAGCATTATTTGTGCCAATTGGTGGTGTCTGAGCCTCAAGCTTCTTAGGAGAAGGGAATGGGGTAGGATAATCAGCGGTATCTAGTTTCGTATCACCTTCTTGAAATACAACACCTAAGCCCTTGGCCATATGCCAATCGACATGGCAATGTAGAAGCCAAAATCCTGGATTATTTGTAGTGAAGCGAATGACAGCATATGAACTACCAGGGATGTTTATACTGTCACGAGTCATAGGGGTTTTACCTGACGCACGCCAGTTCTCGAGGTCTGCTTTATAAGCACGTATTGCAGGCGAGTCAAGTACTTCCCAATCAAGCTTTCCAACACTATGGGGGCCAATTGAAATAACTTGAAAGGTGTGCCCATGCATATGCCAGGGGTGAGTCATGTGATCAATACTATTTATAGCCAATTCAACAGTTGTGTTGAAAGGAAGTAATATAGGGTCCTTCACATTCCTATCACCCATTATAAGTGCTTTTTCACCCTCTGGAATAAACTCACTCATTGTATCGTTATTGACCATGTATATTCCTGTGTTGTACTTGGTGACGGTTGCGTCGTCATGTTGGAAATAGTAATCCAATGATAAGTGATAGGTTGGTTCCGGAAGGGTAAGCATGTCTGAAGGTTCTAAAGAGTCATATAATTCCTTTCGAGTAAAGTCTGGAAGGTCATTAATATTAATTTCTGTCAGCGTAGAAGAGGGTGACTGAGCACGATCATAGATGAGCCAATGTGTCTTTTTTATATACCCCATCATCTTGTTCGATCCATGGAGTATCCTCGAGTTCTTCATATTGGAATTCAGCTCTAGAAGTACTGTATACCTTTGTCCCACAGCTAACGATAGCGTTTTTGTTTTGAAGGGTTTCACGAGGATACCGTCGGTTTCAACGATAAGCAGATCATGGTTTTCTATGTGTAACACTTGTGTGCTACTCATGGCCATATTAACAATCCTTAGCAATAAATACTTGGTATTTTGAGGATCCTTGATAGTTATTTCAACGCCGTCCTTTTCTTCTCCATTGAATAGGGAGCCATCGACATGCGGGTCGGTTGCACGTACACGCTCCAAAAGATCCTGCAGAATTATCTTGTGTTCTCGCGAATACCAGTCGCTCAAAGTAATAATTTGCTCCTCAACTTGGCTATCATTCGTTACATTTTTGATATGATTGTCGTACTCATCGCAGCTAACAGTGACCACACCACGAAGACCTTCTCCATACTGCACAGAGTGGTGCGAATGGTACCAAAATGTTCCACAACTTGAATTTGGAAGTGTAAAATTGTATAGAAATGAGTAATTTGGCTTGATAGGAAACTGGGTAACGCCTGGGACACCGTCATATAAATTTCCTAAGCCACCCTTACCATTGCCGTGGTTCTCCATAAGAAGACCATGAAAATGTATAGCTGTATCATCATTGAGTAAATTATGAACTAACAGGTTTACTCGATCCCCAGATCTGAATGATAAAGTCGGCCCAACAGCGCTGGTAATGTTATTGATGGCTATTAATTCACGCTTGTCACGGTCCCGAATTCCTCTTGTAATGACGAATTCCTCAGCATATATTACAGCATATACTTCAGATATTAAAAAAGATAAGAGGGCCAGTACAGTTGAAATCTCTGTCATCTGCTTGTAGCCTTGCGTTGGCATATTTTCTGTTTCCTAATCATCGCCAGTCAAAAGGAGGTGAGCTATTATCCCCCTTACCTGCGCTTGAAAAAAAAGTTCATCATATCTGGCTTGCATATTTACAAACTACAGTGCACAAGTGTAGCAACGTGCTCGAATAAGCTTCGTATGTATTTTTACGAGCAAGCAATGCTGGAGTGGTCTACGATCCCAATTGAAATGGAAATTATTGTTTACTATTGTACAACTTTCTGTAAAGTCAAATATCTAAAATTATTTAGTATATTACGCTATTCAAATCGCCAGGATCCCTAGACTTGATGGACAACCACCTTTTCTTTTTCCAAAATCTTCTCCACTTCCTTGACAAGACGGTAAAAGGTCTTCTTGGAGCCAGACTTTTTTGTGAACTTAACGGTGCAGCCATTTGTAGGACCAGCTGATATAACTATTTCGAAGGCTGTAGATCTTAATAACATGATATTATCACTTGCCAACTTACCAGTTATCGTAGATGATGTAGGATTGGCTTTTATTTGCTTCAAGCCGTAACTTGTCCATCCGTTCAAAAGCTTATCAAGGGCTCTAAACATTTTAGATTCTGATACAATTGTGTCTACTTTGTAGCTGTTATCTTCCTTCTTCTTGTCCCTAGAAAACTTTCGCAGGAAAGAGGATTTTCTTCTTTTATTTTCATCATCAGTAATATCTGCCAAGGCTTTTCTCTCCTTGTCATCTCTTTTTAGGATGCTTATCTGTTGTTTCTTGGTTATCTCAAGGGACTCGGTAGATTTTAACAAATCGTCTATTTGCTTACATTCAGACACAGGAGTATCCGTAGGTACCATAGACTTGACCTTCGATGGTAGTGTGGTAGTTTGAACGCTAGATTTATTTTGTTGGTATATTCCTAAACCAGCACCATTCTTGCTCAATGTGTCGAGAGGTGGCAAGGTAGGTAGTTTGATATTGGAGATCTTTCCTACTGTAGAAGTTTCATCCTCTGAATCACCCTTTGGCTCTGCTGAGGGCTTTACAGCTTTCCCAAAGTCAGTGCTAAACCGGTCTGCAAAATTGAGTTTCATCGCAGTGCTAACAGGCCTTGCCTCATGAAGAGGTTCTTTAACCTCTGTTTCCTCTGTCTTCGCACTGGACCCGTCCATCGTACTTTCAAACATAAACTCAGGTTCCTGTGTGATCTCCGAAGTGGACACGGCATTATCTTGTATTGGCTTCTGGTCAGATTCGTCTTGTTTCAGGTAGGTGGATAAATTAGTATAAGAAGCTTTTGTAGAATACATGGAAAGTAGAGATAGCCTCTTGTTTGAAGCACTTAGATGCCTCGATTGCCGGGTGAACTGAGGGATCTTTACTTCTGACAATTTCTTTGGTACATAATCTTCATCCTTTAAAACGCCTATTGCTGTCACGTTCTTTGGTAATACAATTGATTCTAATTCAACATGTGGGGCAAGGGTCGTTCCATCTGATACAAACCTATGGTCATTAGACCTGCGCTTTTCTTCCATTAACTTTTGTACTTCTAATAGCTTAGATCTTCGCTGTGCCTTCCTACTCTTCACATTTTCTAATTCTTTATCGATATCAAACTGAGAACCCAAAAACTTAGATCTTCTTATAGTCTCTAAAATGGTCTTTTCAGTTTCGTAAGTCCTGTCATCTACAGTTTCAGCCTCCTCTTTAATAGATGGATGTTGTAATCCAATTCCCGGGTCCAATTTAGAAACTGGCCTTGTTTCAAGAGATACAGTGCGTCTCTGCAGGAGGCTGTTAATATTGTCTTGTAAAGCCATATAAGAATCGCGCTTGCTTGTGTTTGCAGCGTTTCCAAGTGGAACGGAAACAGACCGAGCGTTGGTGTCAGTTCCCTGCACAGCAGTTTTTTCTATTTCTGCCCTTAATCTTTCAACCTCCTCCTCAAGATTCTTCTGTAATTCTCTTTGTCTTCTTAGCTCTTCTTCCTTTTCTAATACCTTAAGCCTTTCTTCCTCTTTTCTCTGTCGCTCTTCTTCCTCGCGTTTTCTACGCTCATATTCTTCACGCTCCTTTGCTTCCCTCACTTTTCTTTCAAGCTCTTCCTTCTCTCTCCTAATCTGCTCATATTTGTCATGCTCAAATATACTATCAATCAATGTTGCAAAATCTGAGCTTGTGCGCTTAGCCTCCCTATCAATGTATTCCCAATCATCTTCTTCGGAAAGTTTTGCGTAGGTAGCAATAATCTTAGTAGTTATCGACCCCCTCTTCGCTGGTGGGAGGAAGGAAAAGCGCTTACTATTCCTAGAAACACGGCGATTGTAGTCTCTTAATACAGAAGTTGGCACTGGTGGTGCCTCTGGGTTGACTGACATTCGCTTTCTAGGAGAGGAGGATGCTGAGTTGACAATAAAAGTAGACAATTTCTTATTGGATATGGAACGCCTCTTTGATGGAGAGCTGGTGCTGGTTGTTGTGGAGCTGCTAGTAGTCGCAATCTTTTGTATAGATACTGGCCTCTTATGAGCAGATGACACATTGATGATAGAAGAGCGCTTCTTCTTAGGGGTCGAGGGCAAGTAAGTAATTGACCTGCGAGATGAAGATTTGACTAAATTATGTTGCGGAGATGATGACGTCGACGATATCCTTTGGGCTAATTGCCTCTGCTTCAATTGTTGCTGCTCATTCTCATACTTAAATCGATGGAGTAATGCGTAAAATGTCTTTTCCAAATTAGGCCCAGGCTCGTTGAGTTTGATTGTTATTTCACTCTTGTCTCTGCCATGCCATAGAACTACCAAATTCTGTAGAATTGTTGCGTCAATTGACCCATCATTGTGATCCAGTGGGTTTAAGTATGTATCTTCTCTTGGCAAGTTTCTAATCGACTTAGAATCCTTTATGCTAGGGTATTTCTGTAATAGCGGGTGTTTGAGTATCTCTCTGGTCTTGATACGCTTTTCCGGTTCGACAGTCAGGATCTTCGCAATGAGATCTTGCGCCTCTAGAGAGATTTCGTCCTCTCCTGGCATCTCAAATTCGCCGCTCTGAACCTTAAGAAGAAGATTTCTTATGTTGCCATCTTCCTCATCAAATGGAAGTCTACCTGTCAGCAGAGCAAATAATATCACACCACAAGACCATACATCACTTTCGAACCCATGGTAGGGAAGCCCTGAAACAATCTCTGGCGCTGCATAGTGAGGAGACCCACATGAAGTTTCTAGCAGCTTATCCTTAGATTCAAGGGCTGCCATTCCAAAATCTGCAAGCTTGATATTGAATTTGTGATCAAGTAACAGGTTCTCTGGTTTCAGGTCCCTGTGCACTATACCCAACGCGTGACAGTACGAAATGCCGATTATAATTTGTCTGAAGAACCGAACTGCCTCGTTTTCTGGGAGAGGTCCCCGTTCAACTAGCAAGTTAAACAGTTCTCCCTTTTCCACGTATTCTAATACCATATATAAGTCAGAAGATGTTTCCCATACATCATACAACCTTAGAACATTGGGATGGTTCAAAAGCTTCATAATAATTATTTCGCGTTCTATACCGTAAGGAAGTACGTCTGGGTCATTAGAACCAACGAAGGTCGACCCTTGTGCATTAAAAATTGACTTAGATATAATCTTGACAGCTGCGATTTGCCCAGTTTGTCCGTTCTCAGCCATTAGCACTTTTCCGGTGCTACCAGCTCCAAGGGTTCTACCTAGCTTCCACGGTCCTATCATTTCTCCTCTTAATAACCCAACATTGTTATCGTTTTCAGCCATCATAACCAACTAATGGCAAAATTATTCTGAATTAATATGCTTTAGTTATGACTTTATCGGCGTTACCTCGAACAAAAAGTTGTCAAGAAGAAGCAAACTATGTCTGTAAGCCAACTCTTTTGTAATATCTGTCCTCGAGCAACTACAACCACATTCCCTTCACCAATTGCATTAAGCTCTCTGAGATGTGGACCTTGCATGTTTCCTATTACAAAAACTTTTTTCGTGTCCGAAGCACTTACTGCATTAGGCTACTAAATTACTAAATACGCATCTAGATAATACATCGGGAACACGTTGGTGAAGCACAACCTTTTCTTCAAGGCATCAACTTGCTACTTCAGTATTGGCGTCACATTCAGGCACACATATCTGGTCGACGTTCTCAGTAACAATTATTCCCCTTCGACTAGACACACCGACCGCTCACGATAGTCTAACGCGTAAACTGTACATTACGCGTAATCTTAAAGAGTGCTAACCGACTGCAAAGTAGACATTACCTATTTTCGCGTCCTAGCCTAAGCTATAACAGCAGTGAAATCGCCAGCTATTAGGTGAGCAGCAACGTACCAGCTAAGGAAATATAATTGAAAAACAGTGCAAATCTGCCATTCAGCTGCTTTGTTTTGAAAAAAAGTAACATGGTTCAACCTTGTAATATGTCATGTTATAAATGAGACTTACATATCTGTATTAAGTATTTTTTTTCGTCCTACCTCAAGCACCTGCTACATTAACAATAGCCCCCGATTTGTTCTCTGTGAGCCTCTATGATATCGTTATCCTCCATATCCAAGTCATCTGGTGTTTGGTCTGGTTGAATCCTGACACCATCGTAAAGAAACCTCAAGGAGTCCATCTCCTTACCCTGCCTCTTAGCAAAAGCCTCCATTAATCTTCTCAAGGGTGTAGTTCTTTTAATCTTGAAAAAAATCTCACTGGAGCCATCCGAGACCTTTAAATTAATGTGGGTTTCTGACTTAATATCTGGCTTTTGTTCTTGCTCTTCTGACATTATGAGGAGGCTAAGACTTGTCTATGTGTATGCTTGGTTAGTAATGTGTTTGAGGGAGAGTGATGAAGGCATTTTTCAATTGGGTTTGGAAGATGTGCTTGCCACCGGAGTATTGTCACTACTGACGAAAGTCATGACAATGCCTGATGCCAATGCAACGCAGGAAACGACGTAAAATGGAAATGACAGTTACTTCTTACATTACAAAACTACACATAATGAGATGGCAATGCCATGCATGCAAAAGTGGGAAACATAATATGATCTAATATTAACACCAGAATTCAGATATCCTGTACCAGATGCTAGAGTTCTTAAGCTTTACTTTGTATTCAATATCTTCTTGCTTCAAGACGTCTTCGTCAAATACTTTCCTGTGGAAATCAATGGTGATATCTCCAGCACTAATGTAGAGCTTCCAGTACCTGTTATAAATCCTGTAGCCAAAGTAGAGGGCGAGGTAGATTGGGAGAGTCAAATATGCCTCTAAAAACTTCATTATGTCCGGCTTGTTTGTGCCAACAGGTGACACTGCAATCCAAAACTGGGCAATTAGTGCTACCACCATTACTACGGTAGCAAAGTAGGAGCCCCAAACACCAACTTGAGACTTGTAACCCAATTCTCCCAAGGACCTGCCCTGTACAGCGATTGCCTTTCTGAATCGGATGTGAGAGAGACAAATAGATGTCCATGTAAAGAGTTGCGATAGACCTGAAATAGCAAGTAGCCACTTAAAGACTTCTTCCCTCTTTGGTGAGGCAGCAACAAAGGATATTAGACCCATAACAATGGAGACACACATACCCATCAACGGTCTGCCTGCGCGGTCGACATATTTGAATATTGATGGAGCATAGTTTTGCTCGGCCAACGACAGTAGCAGTCTACTGGAGGAGTAGAAGGCAGAATTACCCACAGATAAGACAGACATCACAATAACAGCATTAACGAAGTGAGGAATAACATGGACCTTGTGGAGCGAGAAAGCCAACACAAATGGAGAAGAGTGGACAGAGGAGCCAGATGACCCCAAAAGCGACTCAGAATCGTAAGGAACTAGGAAACCAATCAACACTGCGGAGCCCAAGAAAACGACAAATGCTTTATACAACATCTTTTTGGCGGCTGATGGAATCGATTTTCTTGGGTTAGACTGTTCTGCAGCAGTCAAGGCCACAAATTCAGAGCACCCAAAACTGAATGCTGCATTAACCAAGGTGGCCATTAGACCCTTGAACTTATCAATATTTGTTTTACCAGCAAAGGTACCAGGGTCTTTCCAATACTCTCCGCCAATATACTCGCGTGCGCCTATTGCACCGGTGTTCGTGAGAATACCCACTATGAAAAAGATGGTGATCATCAGAACTTTGCATGTATTGAAAAAGAATTCTGCCTCTGCATAACCTCTGGCTCCAAAGAAATTAATTCCAATAACCAATAAGTAAAACACCAGCACATACACGTCTGAATTGAGACCGTCGCCCCAGAACCTAATGGTAATGGCAGCTGTCACTAACTCCAAAGGAAAGACAGCCAACCATTGCAAACAGTATAGCCAAGATGTCGCAAACCCCAAGGCAGGATCCACCAAAAACGAAGGATAGGTGTTGAAACCACCCGTCAATGCAGGATAACAAACCGCCAACTCACCAGCAGCCTGGATGACGCAGTACACGCATGCACCCATTAATAAATAACCGATCGCTAGACCACCCGGACCACCATTATGCAAAGAGGTACCAATACCCACCAAAAGACCAGTTCCAATACCAGTTCCTAATGAAATCATAGTCACATGCCTGGGCTTAATCGTTTGCTTTAAAGATTCATGCTTAGTATTATCTTGCAAACCCTCGAGGTCCTTCCCTGTCAAATGCTCAGCGCGCTTAAAGGAAGACATAAACCTTCTGAACCGAGTGCCATCTTCTGCATATTCCATGTAAGACTTGTGCACCGATGTCTTCTCCAAGTACTCAGTACTTTCGCCCAAAACATCCATCTTTGGAGAAAGAGCATTCTTTCCACTTCCCTCTTCGCTGCTCACGCCTCCATCGTTACTCAGTGTCACCATATTCTTTAAATTATTTTACTTCACCCAACGCTAAATCCCAAAGGAGTTAGTTCAGACTTGATTTAATAAAGGATCAGATAATCGTTCTCACTTCCAATGTCAAAGCTGGGTTCTTATATTCTCTCTATCGAAAATATTTATCGTCTTCTTATGCCAAAATCCAATTCGTTTGGAGGAGGGCCATCACCCCGGGAGGATAAGACCTTTTCTTGGTCAGGCCTCGTCACTTTTTTTGGTCAGCTTCCGTCCTCATTGCCTGGATTGAATAGCTTTTCCGCTGTATTAGCCATGGGAAATTCTCGAACAGTGCCTTGCATAAGGCACTAAGTAATCGTTACTGATGACGCCAAGCAAACAATTACCAAAAGAAACGTACACGTACGACGTTTTCTTAGCGTAAATCCATACACCATGCTCGCCCACGGAAAGACGTTCCGAGCACCAAGCTATGGTGCCGTGTGTCGCAGCTGCGAGTTCATCTTCACGCAAAAAAAAAAGGAAGCCGCCACCGAGAAAAAGTCGAGAAAAAGACGATAGTGAATAACTTCGTACGGCAGCGATAACGCTTTTTTTTTTGGAGAAGAGCTACAGAGGGTCATATTTTGTGAAGCATTAAATGCTAATGTTCAGACTCGAAAATCAAGTCCAAGATGACGGATGTAAATATCCACTTTTTGTTTAAGCGCGGAGGTATAGTCCGCATTGATTTCAAGCGAAGTGATTCGTCAGAGTTCCATGGAGCGCTCCCTACAATGATAATTGCGGGGTTGACATGACACCAACGGTCAGTTATTGTTCTTGTAACGTTTCTTGCTAGATGGCAGTAGTTATGACAACAGAGATAGCAAGGTTGATTATCGAGGCTCGAAGGNTATGTGGGGNTTCACTACTGTAGACGAAGTTTTAGGACAAGATTTGGTAAGCTCCAACATGTTTGTTTTTTTAGATTGTGTTGTTAAAAGTAAACTTTCAGCAGATAATAGTGACTCCAAAAAATGACTGTTCACGATTATTACATTAACTAAGAGAATTAAGTAGAATTATTTACGCCTGCGCCTCCAAGGGCTTTAAACACATCTGAGGGACGATACCGCGATATTCGTTTAAGTAGTTCTCATCTGTGACACTCACACTATCAGTAGTAGCCCTTTTACTGATACGGTCGCACTTCTCTACCAAGCACCAACCATCTGAGTGCTTTGCAAGGACACGAACTCTTTCGCCGACAAGAAGCTGTATTTCATCGAGCAATCTAGGGAAAAAAGGCTCTATCACCGTGTGTATGGGCTTATCGATGTTTATCTTTCGCATGGCATTCTCGAGGTCGGTATCCTGCTGGGGCCTGGACGGGGTTTCTGCTTCAGGTATTGTTATCTTTCCAGGATAGAGATTAGTGACTAAAGACGACGACCCACTACTGAGGGGGAGGAGTATGGTTGCATCAGAAGAAGGGGTTTCTTGCTTATTTTGTATAGCGGAGTAGGGCGTGGGAGTGGTGCGATCGTTCAGATCTGAAGAAGAAGACGTTGTGGTAGTGAGTGCTTCGTTCCAAGACCGATCCTCTTGGATCGGTCCGGTGTAGCATGCAGTAGTTGGCCGAGGAGCCTGCTCACGGCGAACCTTTGACAAGAGATGCAATGTCTTTAATTTGATTGTAGGTGTTTTTGGTTCTGACGAAATGCCCTGCGGCGGGGCTACTGACACAGGCGAGGATTGGATGACGGATTTTGTTAAAAACCAGCGCGATAGCGGAGACTCATAATTCCATCGTGATTTTCGCTTTGCCTCATTCTTGGGGTTAATACCCGGGGGTTTGGAATATAGATATTTCTCTATCTCCTCTTCAGTGCCTGTAGCCGTTTCTGGTGCTGCTGGCTTGGCGCCTGGGACAGCTGCAACGTCTGGTGTTAGGACATGTGGGATCATGAGTTTCTTCTTAGCCACTCCGTACTCATTCTCATTGTTACTGGCTAGGTAAGTGCTGTTTTTCTCCAGGTCTAGTGATTTTGGTCTCCTTGTTCTCGTATGCTTGTCAAACATGACCTTCTTCAGGTTTTTTGCACGTTTCTCTGGAATATACTGGCGCCTGCGACGATAAGCGAATTGAAAGATAAACAGCATGCCCAACAAAAATAATGCTATAGGCAATCCAACCGACAAGCCTATCAGATTTTTTGAGCTAGCGTTGCTGTTTGAGATGGAATTGAGTGCGATTCCAGTAGGCGCGGCATGGTTAGTTACGCTCTTCAATCCTACACCACTGCTGGTAGCAATGCTACTTCCCAGAAGTGAACTACCAGAGAGAGTATCTGTCACATCGCCTGAACTAAATGTAGAAGCACTGGCGGATATGCTGGATCCTGTGATTTTGCTTGTTGTTGCAGTTTCCGTTGGCGTTGCAGTAGAACTGTCAGAAAGTGTCAGAGTCCGGATGGCTGTAATCGTATTTGTTTTCTGCGACATGCTTTGAGGGGCATCAACACTATGAGTATTGGTCAAAGTTGTGAAGGTGGAATAAATGTATGGTTCTGACTCGCCCTTTTTGAAGTATTTGTCTATTATAACACTGTTAATGACAGTGTTCTGCGATACTACTGTAGTGGTTTGTTTGAGAATGGTTGTAATATCGTTCGTGACAGTTTTCTCAACGTCAATGCTAGTATAAGACATTTACAGGCGTCATTAAAAACTCTTCAAGACCTCTCAGGTTATATCTTGAGCTTTAAAGCTTGCATTTATATATAGTTGCTGCTGTTTCAAGATTGTCTCATGGCTCATCAACTTGAGACAGTTGATGTATCTGGTAGAAGACCGAAAAAAGTATGATGTCCGGGTAACAGAATGATTGACGTATGTGAGTAAACTACCCGATTTTCGTTTTCTGTCATTGTTGAAATCCTTGGCCCAAGCTTATAGAAAAAAACAATAGTTGTTTTAGTTTCGCGCTTGTGCTTCACCGCAGTGTCAGACAATAAAAAAAGCAAATGAAGTGTTAGATATCCTCAGATATAATTGTAGTATATAGATTTCAAGCCTTTTCTGATACGTTAGGCGACTGCAGGGAACATGCTTAAAATATAGATATTTCGATAATAAAAAGTAATGCTTTCTTGCGCAGAAAGGGATCGTTGTTTCGTATTTGAAGGTTTTGGATTGTTAGATTATTAAACTGGCATTTGTCTATACCTATGGTGCAGGATATACGCTATGAGCAGTACAGTACCTGCAATAGTTTTGTGTAGAATACAATGGTTTATCGGTGCGCCGGCGTTGGATTGTGCAGCAGCAGCGACAACAATGCATGAGGTTAGCCGTAGTTATCACCGCAATATATCTGTATCGATACTGACTTTAGGCTACGTAGTAAGTTTTTCATACATAGTGTCTCAGAACAATAATCAAAGCTGAGGTGTACTACTATTGGCCATTTGTAAACAATACGTAAATAAGGAAACATTATGGAGGAGCAACCATCCAAATGAACTAAAAAAGAAGTGGGTATCCTATGAGTGAATAGAAAAATTATCACACATGCTTCTAAATCTCAAAGCACGTTTTGTAGTGTAGTATTCACCTATTGTTGCCCAAAAAACCTCCAATCAAGCTCGCAATTCCACCGCCGCTCCCAGAGCCACTGTGACCTTGATTCCCACCATGACCTGATTGTTGGTTTCCTTGTGGGTATCCCTGTTGGTAGCCTTGCTGGTTTCCTTGTGGGTATCCCTGTTGGAAGCCCTGCTGGCTTCCTTGATTGTAACCTTGTTGATGTCCTTGGTAGTTTTGTTGTTGTCCTTGATGATTACCCTGGTAACCTTGGCCAGGGCCATGCGACTGCTGGCCTTGATATCCTTGTTCCTGCGGAACAAAATTCCCTGAGAAGTTGAAGTTACCGTTAGAGCTTGGATCACCATTTGGCCGACCATGGCCATAGTTGCCATTGTTCTGCATTGAGCCTTGGTCACCTCCTCCATAGTTTTGTGATCCTTGCGTTGATTGTTGGTAATTCTGATTTGGCTTTCCTTGTGCCTGTGAACCTCCACCAAAGAAGCTAGAAGCTAAAGATGCCAATCCTGACGAGTTCATACCACCTTGCGTACCAGACCCCCCGGATAGCATGGAAGCAATGGAACCAAGGTTAAAACCGCCTCCAGAAGAAGAGTTGGAGCTCCCCAAAACGGTGGACAGTAATGCCAGTTTGCCAAGTTGAGCTTGCGACGACCCCTGAGAATTGGACGTTAAGGTCGACAATAAAGTACTGGCTAGTCCTCCAGCAGAGCCATTAGAGGCATCTCTAGTACCAGCGTTCCCATCTGAACTATTACCAACAATATGCTCTCCAATTTTTCTGATCATCCCTTCAATGGAGGACCTTTCTGATTGGTTAGGATCATTCTTAGCTGCAGTGGTTAGCTTGTTTACCGCTTCATCGTGGTTGCCTCCCTGCATTAAGCTCTCTGCTTCGCGAAGTAATTTGCTGATATCCATTGTGCTTCTTTACTTATCAACTTAGTCTACAATTCATAGAATGTAAGAGGTACTAGTAATGAATTACCATTATCATATAATGACGCCCTTAATTGCTATTTAACTTGTACCTGTTACCCTACACTAAGTCACGTGCATACGCTTTTTGGTTTCAGATGTTTTTTGAGGAATCACTATGATTGAATGAATCGTAACCACAACTGGAGCCAGCTTCAGGAAATTATCAAAAGTCAGAACTACCTATTACAACTGCTATTTTTCTAGCATTATTACTATCGAACTTGCATATTTTGCTTCTCTTGTGAACTACATGGGATAAGAGCTTTATTTAGCGGTTTTCAATTTGTATCTTCGTTAAAACTCTCGTTCCAGTGAATCACAATAGAGATAATAATACAATTGCTTTAAAGGGATCATATACGTGTATGACAGAAAAATATCAAGATAAGATTGGGTGCTTCCTGCAGATACCTAATGTAGGAAGGGGCCAGCTGAAGTATGTGGGGCCTGTGGAAGGGAAGCAGGGTACATTTGTTGGTGTAGATCTACTTGCTAACATAGGTAAGAATGATGGAACCTACATGGGTAAACGATACTTTGAAACAGAGTATCCACAGTCGGGGNTATTTATTCAGTTGCAAAAGGTGGCCCGTTTGTTAGAGCAGAGCTCTGATGTTCCACTGTCAAATACTACTACTGCAGCCGGTAACGTTTCCACACAGTCCAACCGGTTGTCGATAATGACAAATGCGTCCAATATAGAGTATTTAGGGGGGCACAACCTGAATAAACCACGCAACAGGACAAGTAGTGTAGTGTACAGGTCCCCTACTCCTCGAATGACTAATACGCGTGCCACAAGTATGATGAGCAGAAGAACGCTGACCTCAGACCAAAGTGACCTCTTATCAGATTCTATGGATGTTGAAATCCAAGGTGTCACGGATAGTGAGATAATAGCTGACGATATAGATGGTGATGTGGAAATGGACAACAAACATGGCATACTTAATGAGGCAGGCAATATACTGGATTCGGCAACCCAATTTAAGCCTTCCAGCTCTATTTCATATGAAGCCAAAATCAAAGAACAAAAAGATGAAATTCAGCATTATAAACGTTTGTTAGATGATCAGAGGATAGTCTTAGAAG
Organism: Eremothecium coryli CBS 5749; assembly: GCA_000710315.1. Classification (NCBI taxonomy): domain Eukaryota; kingdom Fungi; phylum Ascomycota; class Saccharomycetes; order Saccharomycetales; family Saccharomycetaceae; genus Eremothecium; species Eremothecium coryli. Next base: position 944,218 of record AZAH01000003.1, read on the forward strand.
AAATACAACCAGCCATAGATGATTATGAAGAGAAACTTCGCTTTTTAGAGGCAGAAAATAATCGTTTACAGAAGGCACTACAATCTGAGCGAGAGTCTCAGCTGAAGAAGAAACAGTACTTTGAAACCGAGCACGAACAGTTGCTTTCTGTAGTTGACGAATTACACAAGGAGATAAAGGATAATGAGGAACGTATGTTGAGACAGAAGAGGCGGCAAACTGTTATCATGGAGGATGCCTCACACCTGGTCGAACTGGAATCTCTTCGTTCAGAGAACGATGCGTTACGTGAGCAGATACAGACATTAAAATCCTTACATGATAAGCAAATGCGTGAAACAAATGCAGACTGGGAGAGAAAATATGAGTCATTGAAGTTACAACATGATGTTCTAACCAAAGAGAATAATGATCTTTCACATGATCTATCAGATTTGAAGCGCAAGTACCACGATATCAGTAGGAACGTTCCAGTCGACAGTAAATCGGAAATTGCTGGATATCAATCTGAGGTTGCAATACTGAAGCGAGAGCTGGAAGAGGCTAGAAGTCTGATATCTCTTAGAACTATCTCAAACTCTAGGACCCCTAGAGAGCTCGAAATAGAAAATACTAAATTTGGAGATTCACTACCGTTGTATGACGGTAAGAAGAAAGACCCTGCCGCTGGAAGGCTGTTATGGTGTGCTCTGTGCGAGAAAGATGGTCACTCCGCTTTCGAATGCACTGAAGTGGCATTTTAACGAAGAAAGCGACGACAGCATTTCTGTAATATTTACTGCATATACTGTAACTTCAATGTAACTTCAAACAACATATACATACATATAGATATACGTATATAAACCCCCATATATGTATAAATATTGATAACAAATTTGAGTTCATCCCAGATACCCATTTGTTGTTTTTAGATTTCCCTATTTTCTAAATGTTAATGTATGTGTCACCGCCCTTGAAAAATGACTCAGTTACTAGAAAATAGGATGTAAATCTAACCATACGTACATAGAACACGATAAAAACAAAGAATATAAGTGAGTTCCAGGTAGGAGTGCCACTTTAATGTTTAGCTGAGAAACTTTCTTAACGCTGAGAGCCTGTTTTCCGTCATGTTTTTTCCATTACTGCCACTGGTCGAAGATATTGCCGCCCTTGAATTAAAGCCCTATGTTACTTTAGGAGGTCAACTCTTGATTAATTGCTCTGTCCCAACGAAAGACGTATTTCAAGTTGCTAATAAATATAGAAACGTTCGATTTATTGCAATTGCCTATGATGATCATTCCTATACCGATGAGGATGTTGTACAGCTATTAAATCATGGCATTTCTGGCCTTTTCATAGAAAATAAAGGATTGGCAAGCCATTTGTTAGAACTGGGTGTTCCTACAAGCCGTATTTACGCCATTGAAGACTCAAATTATGTGAGAATGGACGGTTACATGGGTAAATTCAGTACCAATGGCATCGTTCCAGCCTGTAACATCACTATTTCTTCCTTTTGCGACGCTATCTATAACTCCTTGAAGACCGATAGACAGGATGGATTATTCACAACTTTGGTTGTAGACAAGTACGAACGTTGCCTAGGATTGGTGTACTCTTCGAAGTTGTCAATAAGGGCTGCCATTGAGAAGCAAGCAGGAATATACTACTCACGGTCTCGCCAAGGGATCTGGGTCAAAGGCGAAAGTTCAGGAAACACACAAAAGTTATTGCAGATTTCTATAGATTGCGATGGCGACGCTATCAAATTTGTTGTTATTCAAGAGGCTGGGAAGGGTGGCGGCCAGCATTTTTGCCATCTGGAAACTGAATCATGTTTTGGTGATTTTAGTCACAGTTTACTGAAATTGGAAGAGGTGTTGAAACAACGTCTTCAAAATGCACCTGAAGGATCTTATTCAAAACGTCTCTTTTCTGATCGTGAGTTACTGGATGCGAAGATCAAGGAAGAAGCGGATGAGGTGACCACAGCAGCTTCCAAAGATGAATTAACTTGGGAAGTTGCTGACTTGCTGTATTTTGTCATGGCTAAAATGGCACTGAACAATGTACAACTGGAAGATGTAGTTAACAATTTACAAATAAAGAATTTGAAGATTACAAGGAGAAAGGGTGATGCAAAAGAAAAGTTCTTACCAAAGAAGCACGTCACCGGCTTCAGTTCAGAGCATGAAGATTCGTTAATTCATCTACAAGTTACGGCTTCAAAGGATAAGAAAAAACTGGAAGAGGCCATTTCACGACCTATTCAAAAATCTAAGGATATTGGTGACCTTGTAAACCCCATTATTGCAAGGGTTCGTACGGAAGGTGACAAGGCCTTGCTTGATTTAACAGAAAAATTCGATGGAGTAAAGCTAGACGTGCCAATACTAAAGGCTCCATTTCCAGATGAGTGTTTTGAAGGGTTGTCCCAGGAGGTAAAAAAAGCCTTGGACTTATCAATGGATAATGTCCGTAAGTTCCACGAAGCCCAGCTTCAGCCAGACACCCTCCGCTTAGAAACACAGCCTGGTGTTATGTGTTCGAGGTTTCCCAGACCTATCGAGAAAGTTGGTTTGTATGTGCCCGGTGGTACTGCTGTATTGCCAAGCACCGCCCTTATGCTTGGCATCCCAGCACAGGTTGCAGGCTGCAGTGAGATTATTATTGCGTCGCCGCCAAGACGTGCTGACGGCAAAATTTCTCCAGAAGTTGTTTATGTTGCGTCAAAGGTTGGCGCATCAATGATACTCTTAGCTGGCGGTGCACAAGCGATAGCTGCACTAGCTTACGGAACTGAATCGGTACCAAAGGTTGACAAGATTTTGGGACCAGGAAACCAGTTTGTCACCGCTGCAAAGATGTATATTCAGAATGATACCTCTGCATTATGTTCCATAGACATGCCAGCCGGACCTTCCGAGGTTTTAGTAATTTGTGATGAGAAAGCAGACCCGGATTTTGTGGCGTCAGATCTACTATCACAGGCGGAGCATGGCATTGACTCGCAGGTCATTCTAATTGGCGTTAACCTTTCGCAAGATAAACTCGCTCTCATCCAGGGCGCACTTCACTCACAAGCGATAAAGCTCCAACGCTCTGATATTATCCGAGAATGTATTAAACATAGCACTGCCATTCTTTGCGATACTGTTGAAGAAGGTTTTGAAATATCTAACAACTATGCGCCTGAACATCTCATCATACAGCTGGAAAATGCATCTTCCTACTTGAGCCTAGTGCAAAATGCGGGCAGTGTTTTCGTCGGGCCTTATACCCCAGAATCATGCGGCGACTACTCCAGTGGCACAAACCATACCTTACCTACTTATGGGTATGCAAGGCAATATAGTGGTGTGAACACATCAACTTTCCAAAAGTTTATTACTGCGCAAGAGATTTCTCCGGTCGGTCTTCAAAATATTGGTCCCGCGGTCATGTCCCTCGCAGAAGTCGAAGGCCTAGGAGGGCATAAGAATGCCGTATACATAAGAATGGATAAACTTGGACAACTCGATTAATAAGTCTTTTGGTACTTCTTTTTATATATTTTACAGTTACCTCAATTTATCTCTTTCGGCTTTATACCAAAACCCAGACACCAAATCAGCACTCTATCTAACCGAAAATGGTCCCCACACTTTACTCGTATTTCCCATTTACCTAAAACTCATAGTTTTCTGTTGTAACAAGACAGAGTATTGTTGGCTAGCCATATTTTGATATGAAAAAGTCTATTTTGCTATGCAAGACTGCTAAATCTTCCCTCAATGGGCGTTCAGCTGCTGCAAGAGTACCTTTATTACAACCTCTTGCTCTCTACAGAAGAATCCTCAGATCTCACAGACTTTTGCCTCCATTACAACGCAAACTTGGTGATGAATACGTTCGAAATGAATTTAAAGCTCATAAGGATATTGACAATCCGTTGCATATAGTTGGCTTTTTGTCGTCATGGCAAGACTATTTACGCATAGTTTCAAACGGCAAATGGTCTGAAGGCACTTTATCACGGGAAGTATTAGATGTAATGTCCCCAGAACAGGTAAACCAATTGTATGAACTGATGAAAGAGACACAGCAAGTGGCAAGAGGATAGTTCTAAACTATAGCTTGCTGCAGTTGGTAATACAGTTTAGTCACGTATCGTTTGTAACGACATGTCTTGTAGATAGAAAAGAAACGATTATTTATTTCAGAAAAAAAGCTGTATTCGCTGCTCTTCACAGTCATTAGCAAAGGAAGATCGAGAATAGTGGTGCGTATAACTGAGCTATACATTACTGGGTTGGAGCATCTAGACAAGATGAGCAGCATAAAAAACATGAAGAATGGTTTCCTGGTTGTTCCTTTTGGTCTCCCATCATTTAAGTGCCTTCCCGATGGAGATGATGTAAAACACTATATGTTCATAAAGAAGCATCAAACTAAGAATGAATTCGAGAGTAATAGCCTATTCATGGTAAATCTGCCGCTATTAATGAATCTTGACGCTGTAAAAAAGTGTTTTGGAGATATTTGCTCTCAACAAAACACAGTAGCTCATATATTGCAATTGCTTTATCATGATGAGTTTGGGTTGCAAGAGATCGATCTCTCTGCTTTGAGCTCAGATTTGATGAATGTTGACGGACCGGAAAACAAAAGATACACTCCAAGAAATGCTGCACTATTACAATTTGCTGATGAATCATCACTTTCCAATTGTTGGAACGCATTACAGAAATATGCTAATAAACCAAGCAAATTGGTGGAATGGCATTTCCCCTCACCCTCCGTTTCTACGTTCACAAGCTTTTACAAACCGTTGGATATTGACTATTTGAAGCAGGATATACATGAGCACATGCAACTGTTTGAAGCTCGGGAGTCACAGGCCAAGGAAGAAGTACAGTCTTCTATTGTGGATGAAGATGGCTTTACGCTTGTAGTAGGCAAAAACACAAAGTCATTGAATGCTATAAGGCGGAAGATCCTGCATGGCAACCCATTGACTAAGCATGCAAAAAAAACCAAACCCGCAACCATGGTGGACAAGAAGGCCAAAGCAGACTTTTACCGTTTCCAAATCCGTGAGAGAAAGAAACAGGAGATCAATGAACTGCTAAGAAAGTTTAAGGACGATCAAGAGAAAATCAAGGTGATGAAGTCTAAACGGAAGTTTAACCCTTATACGTGAGCCACTTTGGAATCAAGCCTTCAAGCCTGTTGGCATGTATGTACTCTTGCGTAATTATGTAATAGTAGATGTACGTATGCATTTTTGAATGCATGGATGCATGAATGAAACCGTTAAGAAAAGTACAGATACTTGATAATTACAACCTGCCTCCAGGAGTTAGATCCCCAACCTCCTCGAAATCACCTTTTTGTCTCAACATTATTGCAGGATGCAGACCTTGTTGCTTCAAGTTTTTGAATATTACAACCGGCTGCTCATCCATTTCTAGAATACGTTCTTGGTCCCCATAGCAAATCACAAGGACGTACTGCTTCCAGTCAGCCTCGTTAAGATTATGCTTTTTCATTGCATTTTTCAGTATCTTTTCAGTCGAATCCTCCTTTGAAGCACGTAGCTGCTTCAACGGTTCATTGGTAGCAGGAATTTGGTGGGAAGGGTTCACAGCATTTGTATTAACGCTAGATCCCGGCACTGGCGGCGTGGTGTTAGATGAACCAGTCATCGCGACATTGGGCAAATTACTGAAACTTGTTCGACGTTGTGCAGTACCAAGCCCACCGTGGTTGCGAGGAGATGCTGGCGATGGGTGGTTTGAATGGTGCCCATGGTGTGACCGCTCAAAGTAGTCTTGTTGTTGTGATGCTTGCTGCTGGTGTTGTCCAACTGCTGATGCAGCTGATGCAGTTGTGCTCCGTTTCATGACTTCAAGCACATATAGACGGAGACGTGCATATTGGGCTTGATATTCCTGCAGTTTCTCGGAAACAGTGTTATGAAGAGCATTGAGAGTTGTGATTATTTCATTATCCTTCGATGCGGTGCCACTAGAAGAGTTTTTTAGCTTATTGACGCAAACTCTAAACTTAACAGCAAGTTTTAGATCACCATTAAGTAATTCCATACAATCATCAAACGATAAATATGGCAAAACATCTCCAGTGATTTTATTTTCCTCAAATTTGGATTTGATTTGCATATACAACTTGTTTGTTACATTGCATCCTGCTGTAGCTTCTAGCTTCTCTTTCTGCTCTGCTTGAGCTAACCCTGAGAAAGAAAAATTATCTTCATTTGTAGATCCTATATCATCATTGTCGATCTCCCCAGTATCCTTCTCTTTAGCTCCATCATCCTTTGAAATATCCAATTCTGTACATGTCCATTCTAAAACCTCATCAACAGTCCAATCGGTATACGTAGAAGATACAGAATTATCTGTAACGCGCTCCATTGTTTTAGCTATCAATAATTTTAAAGCAGCCTATTAGCGGATGCCTCTTTAAAAGAATGGAAGGGTCCTCGATGTTCAAGTGTGCTTCGGGCGCTGTTTAGAATGTACTTTTTGCTTCGAACAAGTCATATTAGGTTACTCCAAAATTATATCAAACCACGTGATATAGAAACTATACTCGCCGTGTGCGTTATTTACACTACTATTCATAATATATACAAGCTTATACCATCCCAGTGACTGGAGATGTCTATTTACGGAGTTTCCAAACATCCTCTGAAGTTCCTTTTGTAAGTCTATTCACTTCCCACTCATTGCGATACCATTGTTGAACTTTGGCAGCATCAGAACCATTCCAAATACAAAACATCAGCTTCTCCATCTTCTTAGCGCAACTTATGAACTTACCATAGCGATAATAGTGCCTTACTGCGCCGCCCACGCTATAGCATTCTGTAAGTCTATCAAAAGCGTCCGCGCAAGACATCTGTGAAGGAAAGTCGGAGCTCATCTTGCAACTGAACTAGAGTTGATAATATATCTCAAAGGTGCTATTGGAAGTGCAGTAGGTCAGAAATGTGATCCAATGGTTAGGCTGTTTCCCTCTGTTGTTGAGGTAGGAGAGTTGTTGTATTTTTGCCTCTGCCGGTATCTTTTATGAACTTAAGTTTTCGTTTGTCATGTTTAATAGAAAGACAAAGAACAACGTATATAAGCTAGCATCGAAGAGATATCTTTGGTACACGATTTATGTATCGGCAAGCCGCTTTGAAAGTATCACTCAGAGCCCGAATGTCATCCTCATCTTGGAATCCGAAGCTTACCCTTGAACAACTACTTGTTTTGCGTGACAAGCACACTGAAAGGCCTCACACAGGAGCGTACTTGAATAATAAGGAGGCAGGAATTTACAGCTGCGCTAACTGTAATCAGCCTCTTTACTCTAGCAATGCGAAGTTCGACTCTGGATGTGGATGGCCCTCATTTTATGAAGAGATTACTAGTAACGCTCTAAAATACTATAAGGACAGTTCGCATGGCATGACCAGAATAGAGATTTGTTGCAGCAATTGTGGAGGTCATTTAGGTCATGTATTTGAAGGCGAGGGCTGGGATCAACGCCTGAATATCCCCAAAGACACTCGTCATTGCGTGAACAGTTGTTCCTTGAACTTCAAAAAGAAGGAGTGACGATAGCATTCCATTATCAATATCTATGGGTGTAACTATTACATAGGTACCACAGAGGTTATTCAGATTATCATGGTATAGGCAGTAACGCAAGGTTAAATATGGTACAAATGCTAAATTTCATTTTTATCGTCGAAAGGGTTGACGACAGGACCGCTATCCTCAAACGAGATCTCACTCGAGGAGGAGCTGTCCTCCAGATTTGCACTTGCAAGTTCGTCGTATTTCGATAGAGCTCCCACTAACTCCTCATTTGCACGAATGAGGGAACCGAGGAACTCACCGCCAGTGACGAGTTGAAGGTATCGCAACACTTTCCGCCTTAGCTCTCTCGCTTCTGCAAATCTTAACGTGGCCTCTTCGTCATCTACAGGAGATGTACCTTTTTTAAGAGCAAGAAGGGCATTGTGGAGTGACGTGGATGCAGCAAGCGAGTCGCTTATTAGCATCTTGATCTTGGGAGTTTCCTCTTCCAATGCAAGGTTAGAAACACCGTAGTGTCCATTCCCAGGATGGATTGAACGGTCAGCAGAGTCTTGCATGAATTGTGCTCGTCTGCTAGATGTTTTCGAACCCCTCTGCTGTGGGCTTCCCTCCCTACCCGTTCTTTTCCGAATCCTGCTTTGGACTCTACTTCCAAGCTCCAACAGACCGTCGTATGCTTCAAGATGAGAAGCGTTCTCATTCAAAAAGTTGGTCCAAACCACGATATATGAAATACATCTTCTTATCACTTTGCTTTCATACCCCCGTCCTCTAGAGTCTCGTTCGGTATTCATTGCAATACCTTGTAGTCTTTCCAACAACTTCGTGTCGTTAAAAAGAGCGGGTAGTCTCACCATCTGTGAAACAAACAGATTCAAAAGCTCTAGTGCTCTTAGTTGTTGTTTAGTATTCCCATATTTTAAGTGTTTTCTGATGGCTCTAGCAGCTTCTATCTGGTTGCTGGTCGATGTGTACTCAGAGTCCGCCCTAATTAGTTTTACTATCTTGCCTAACTCAATTTCAAGAATATATTCATCGCTAGTTATGACATTGTTGATAGTATCTGTAATGAACGTATGTTTATGGCCTGATAGAAACCCCATGATTGGTGCCGGTCGTTTTCGTTGTGGTTCTTGACTAACTTTGGTTAAGGGAGGCAATTAATATTACCGTTATATTTCACGATTAGGAGCTACACATGAACGGCCCCTAGCCCTGCACAAGCACTAAGAGACTGCTACAAGTGATTCACAGAGACCAACGCTACGTACGGCAAGCACTTACATTGACCAGGGAGACTGTGAATAATCTCGTTGAGTTAGGGGGGGATTTGTATCACGTGACAATAAAGCCACCTATACGGATTATCCGTGTTCGACGGTTTACCAGGATCTTTTTCTAGATTACAAAGAAAGATTATCTTCGAATACAAAATGCTGGGTTCTGACGTTCGATCAGAATTTGTGCATCATTGGGTTAGTTCACTATCAGATTCAATTAGCGGAGTTGAATTTAAAACTCTACTCTACGTTTTTATAGGGGTTTCGTTATTAATTTTGTTCAAATTACAAAGTAAAAGCGTCATGGTCTCTCCATCAACTGTTAAAATGGTTCAAGCAATGATTCAACAAAACAGGATCTTTATTGCTTCGAAAACGTACTGTCCTTACTGTTCTAAGGCCAAGGACTTGTTGTTCCGCGAGTATGGTGTCTCTAAGTCAGTTGTAAAGCTATTGGAATTGGACACTATGGGCGAAGAAGGACAAGAGATTCAAGCAGCCTTACTTGAGATCTCTGGCCAAAGAACTGTTCCAAACATCTATATTAACAATGCTCACATTGGTGGAAACAGTGATCTACAAAAGCTTCATAAGGAAGGGAAGTTGAAGTCTATGTTGGACCAAGCCACAGCTTGAGCGCTCTAGTTATTATTATCTGTTTATTAAGTGTATAACTAAAAATAGGTAGTGATATTTATACTGCTATTCTAAAGGAGATGTGAGAAGTCACTTAAATTACATAAAAGTTGGCAGCTGGTTTTAGTTAGTTGCTGACAGTGAAAACGAACGAATGCGAATTAAAGAATGCTTAGCAGGAGTAGCTTAAATCATAGCGATAGCCACAGCAAGGGCTGCAGCTGCAAATTTGTTTCCAACCAAATGGCCGGCGGCACCAGTGGAAACGACGGCTGAGGCAGTGGAGGATGGTGCTGGAGTCTCCTCTGGAGTCTCCTCTGGAGTCTCCGTGGAGGATGTAGGGCCGGTGGTTTCAGTTGGTGCTTCGGTGGAGATTTCAGAGCTGCTTGAAGTTGGAGCCGGGGATTCAGAGGTCTCCTGGCTTGTGGAAGCTGGTGATGGCTGTTCTGGAGCCGGAGCTGGAGCTGGACTGACGCTGGAAGGTGCCACAACTGCTTCTGGAACTGGGGTTGCTGCAGCTGGGGCAGGGGCAGGGGTCACATCAACGGCTGGGGCTACTGTGTACTCAGGTGCTCCTGGTGCGACACTAGCGCCTGGGATGCCAGCGGAAAGAATAGAGCTGGTTTCAAAAGCAACTGTGGATGTTTGACATGGGGTGCTGACACCAGGGCAGCTGATAACTGTCGTAGTGGTGGTGTATGTGGCTGTCGTGTAGATGTTGACAACGCTGATTGGTTTATGAGAGAGAGCAGTTGTCTTCTCAGCACTACTCTTTACACAAGATGGACAATATGTGGCCGTGGAAGTCAAATTCCTGTAGACAGTTGCATTGTGGTTGGAGTGAGCTGCTGTTGAGGTGTTGTTTGGATAAATGGTGCTCAAAACAGGTTGTGCAGAACTAGAAGAGTTCTTGTGTGGTACACTTGTTACATTTGGATATATCGTGCTTACAACAGGCTGTCTGGAGCTTGATGCGTTCTTACCTGACACGATGGTTGTGTTTGGGTAATTGGTGCCTAATACCGGATGTAGAGAGGTAGTTGCATTTCTGTTTGATGAGGCTTTTGCGTCTCCGCGAGCATTTTTCAAAGCAGGATGGCTTGTATTAGAAGAGTTTTGATTTGGTGTGATGGTTGTGTTTCTCCCAGCCTTTGGGTATCCCGTCTTCAAAGCGGAAGATACAGAGGTAGAGTTGGTGGAGAGGCTTGATCTTTGTTCACCGTTTGAAGCTCTAGCCTTGTTGAAGAAACTGATGAAAGAACCATTGGAAGGTTTATTCACCTGTTCAGCAGGGTTAGGTCTAGAGGCATCATAGTTTTTATTCACCTTGTATGAAGCTGCATCTGCCGCGACGACGACTAAAGAAGCAATTCCAATTGACTTAAAGAATGAAACCATATCTAAAGCTAATACAATTGAGATAGTTCTTTCTTTGATGGGAGGATTATTAGACCTATTTGGAACGTAAAGAGCCCAAAAGCTCTCTTATATTTATACAGAAGAACGATATTTGGTTATGGGTGTGTAATATCGACTTTATCTCTGACGCGGAAAGTGCACGGCTATGGGCGCGTTTCTCGAACTACTTACATTACTGGCTGGGGTTATTCTTAGAAGTCCAGATCCACTTGATCACAATCCATTAATCAGGCCTCCTATGTGTGGGTACTTTACCTGTTGTGCCTGGAGGGAGGTTGAGCCTCCACTACAACGGCTAGCTTCATGTTACCACTACCGTTTCCCATACCGTTACGCTGCTGGTTGGGTAGTACCAGCATTGTTTTTTTCAGAAGAGCGAGCAGCAAGTAACGTGAAATCACTATTGTTATGATGTCCAAATATGGAAAAAGCAAAATCATATCTAGAGCTTTGAAAGGATACGCGAATAACGTTGATTACCTAATGGATATACATTTGAAAATGAAACATTATCCTCAATTGCATATATTAATGCTGGTATTATACATTCTTCGGCCCATCAACGAGAATATCAGAAAGCGTGGCGCAAGCACCGGTAAAAGACAAGAAGTTACTCGGAGCTGAGGTAATTCCTAAACAAATACTATGTACAAGGAGAATTGGAACCTTCTAGGGATTCCACAAAGCTACTTACGGACTTGTGGTAAGCCATCCCGGTCAAGTGAGTGTTCCAGTTACGCAGGGTAGCTCTTGTGCGCGAAGCCTTGCCATTTGAATTTTTACCTGAAGCTCTCCGTTCTACATAGGGCGAACCATCAGGAAATGTTAGGGAGCGGCTATCCTGTTCTTCCCATTCTTGCAGGGTTTGGTAGACGTGATATAAGTTATCCCAGCGACGATGGCGCCTCATGCGGATGTCCGCCATTTTAAGCAGTAATTGTAGTGTGTAGTATGAATCGTTGCCCGCGTTATGAAGGTAGCTATGAGGGATGCCATGCAGACGAAGAACTTTACCCAAGGACGAGTGTTTCCGACCGTAAAAACGTTGATAAATTTGCTGGGTATCCAGAACTCTGACAGTGGTAGAATCTTTTGGCTTACCCCGAGCAAGGGGAGGTAATTCCACTGAAAGACCTTCCAACCAATTCAGGTCACCACCGACATCGTGTCCCACTATAACCCTGTTATATTTATCATCGTTGCCATTCGGTGGAACCAGGTAGTAGTCAATCAGGCCCTGCACAAACTCAACACATTCACTTAAGGGCATCACCAAAGTTTCTCCCAGAAGAAAGTTACCTTTTTGGTTGGGGAGGTACTTTGAGTTGACGAAGTGCAATGACTCACTGGGGCACAAATGGTAACATTGAAAATGCGGCAAAGTGGAACCATTATTCTCTCGCGGATCATATATAGTGATGCCTATCTCAGTGACAATCCATGTGCGCTTTTCATAGGCTTCCATGTCAATCGAGAAAATTATATTGTTGTTGGCCTCCATGGTGTGAAAGAAGTTGCACAGCTGGTCCCACTCAGGCGTACCGGGTAGTGTGTGTACTTTAGGCCCGTAAGAGTTCTTTAAGTCTGCAACCCGCGTATCATATCGTGACCTATTTAGTATCGCGGCAGAGAGATTAGACCCCGGCTCTCCCTTAATATTTTCGCCCCTCCGATCAGCGCGCGCGTCAGCGACAATCCTCTCATCAGATGACTGTCTTTCGACATCAACTGAGCTACCTTCACGGTCCTGCTGACGATTTAAAGCGGATATCCTTGCTGGAATCTCTCCATACTTATTTACCCAGTCGACATCTAATTGCTCAAGCGCTGCATTTAGCTTTTCCGCTGTGTCTTCATTCATCTTCAAAAAATTCGCGCCCAATTCCGCCAAGTAACTTACAGTTGCTTCATGTTTACAACGTAGCTCTTCTTCTGATATGGTGCACTTCATCTTGCTTAACTGCTCAAAATACGGTATCCTGTACAACCACGAATTGTTACCGCCAAGAAACTTGTTGGTTTGATTAAGCTTTGCTCGTTGCTTACATACATTCAGCGCTTGTTGGTAAGCACGAGAACCAAACATAAATCCATTTTGCAAACCTTTAACACTCATCTTCAATCTAGGCGATAAACTCTCCTTTTCAATTGCACTGGCACTATTACACGCCTTGTCAGTTTCACTTCCGTATTTGCCATTCGCTTCCTGGCTTGGACGCATACCTAGCAATAGAGATACTGGTGCTATATCAAAGCTAGTATGGTCTGAATATATTGCTGATTGCCTTTCAGTCTTGTTTGCCGTCCTGCTAAGCTTCAGCAGGAAGCGAAGGAGCATAACGCTTTGGATTATACCGTTCTTTGTAAGGCCGGGTAATATCAATCGTAGAATGTGACCACTCTTATTGCTTGTCTACCGGAAGTGATGAAAAAATCGTTGAAAATTTCGACGATGAGATGAGGCTATATCTCGTTATTCATTGTCCCACTTAGCATTACAGTTAAATAATCCCAGGAGAAGCTGATAGCAGGCGAAAAGGACTTTACGGCGAATATAGAATATCTGAATTATAATGATTGCTGTTGAAACTAATGCGATGCAAGTATCGGGTGTTAATGGTGTTGGAAATGATGAAAACAGACAGCCATCCCCAACCCCAACTTCTGGCAGCGGACAAGAAGTGAGGAAAGAAGCCGTCAAAATGCAGCCTGCTCCGATTCCAGCTAATTCTCCCTGGAAGAAATTGGAAGTGAAGGCAGGTGAATTTTCAGGGCAAGATGAGAAATGGCCATCTGCGCATGTAGCTGCCACTAAGCTTGCTGACGACAAATACTCTGCAAAAGCGAAGCAACAACCTATAGTGATTACCGGGAAGGAAAAGTGGGTGCCAATTAAGCCATCTCTACTGGCTGGTAACTCCAATGGAGCAAGGAGGACACAGAGAAAGAAAAAGTCTACTTTTAATGCATTTGGTGGTGGAAATGCCGCTAACTCTAGGAAGAAAAATGGCAATAAGACTGCGCAAGGTCAGCCTAGAAAGCCAACCGATGGACAGAGAAAGCAGCTGCATTCCGAGAGGAAGAGTGAAAATGGCTCCGCTGAGGAGCAGGAGGATGATTCGTCCGAATCGGTGCTCAACCAAGAGGAGCAGCATGACATGCATGAAGAAGAAAGGATACAAGCAGATGACGAGCAAAAGTCTGTACAGGATCTATCTCAAGAGCAGCAATATGTTGCTGGCCAAGTACAGACACAGAACCAGCCAAGAAGAAGGTATCAAAGCAGGCAATCACATGTCCGTGACTCCCACAGAAACTTTATCCCAAGACAATTCAACGGACAAAACGCCCAGCACAATCGCCGTAATTACAGTCATAGACATGTAAATGGTAGCTACCGCCCAAGAGGCTTTGCCCCTCAATTCGATCCCATGGGGGCCATCAACGATATCGCTAGACAAATCGAATACTACTTCAGCCCTGAGAACTTGCAAAAGGATACCTATTTGAGGTCACAACTGGATAGCAAGGGATGGATCTCCTTTGCTACTATTGCCTCTTTCTACAGGTTGATCAAGCTATCTTGGGGTGGTGACGTTAACTTGATCATGGGCGCCTTGAGAGAAATTGTTGCAAATGAAACTGCTACCGTTGAAGTAGCACATGTATCAGCATTAGACACTGAAGCTTCTCCTGAAGAGAAGAATTTGTTCCACAATTATGCAGTCAGGGCTAAGGACTGGCAAGAATGGGTCTTAGAGGAGCCAAAGACCTTTGCAGCAACCTTGGACATTCTGGAAGGTGACCAATTGGATGAATTCAGATTTGTCCCCGTACCTCTGCCCATTCATCCAGATGCTGTTCCTGTAGCCAGTCAACAGTCATCTATTGACGCCTCTTTGGACACTTCTTCTAACCCTTCTGATTCTCAACCTGATGAATCCGTCGACTCTAACTGACGTTCAGCGTACCGATTATTTGCCACACTGCAACTTCCTGTACTAAAATTCCAGTGTCGCCATTTAATAACTTAATCAAAATTATTTTGCATGATTCTAGCGTGAATTTCGATTATGAAACCGTGGTGCGCAATTGCTGCACTCGCCATTAGACACCAAACATATCATAAAATCAAAAAAAAAACCCTCTAAGTAGAACTTGTTCATTCTTGGAAACCTAACCATAGATCTCAAAGCACCTGAACCTTGGTGGAGCACTCCGTTGGTTTATTGCAATTTCGAGAGAACACAATAAAATATTTGACATTACGAACTGCTATTCATGTTTCAATTTTGGTATTGATGCCTTTACCTCAGTGTCATTGTCATATTTCCAGTACCTCACTGACGTTTATTTGAGTTTTTTGTCATTAACAATTGACTGTAAATATTTTCTGCCTCTGACCCACTATTTGATAGTTTCAAGCTCTCTACCTTTTACCTATAGTTTAAACCACCACACCCTGTACTCTCTGGCATATTTACTCTATTCTATATATGTATATATATTCAAGTCCCTTGTTATGATGGCTTTATCAAATGACGTTGAAAGTTTTCGACTCTAAGAAACCCCTAAAGAGGCTGCTTTTTCAACTCTTCAAAACCCAACACAACCAGCGATTGTTTGCAACGTTAGGTATCAATCCTATGGGTGCTATTTAACTTCTGAGCGGAGCTACTATATTTTATATTTTAAGCTTAGAGTAAGTCAATAGTGGGCAACCATGGAGGAGAATTACGCTTCTATTCCAGCAGCTGATAGGGACGCCGACAGCGTCGAACAAACAAAACGTAATATTTGGGGTTTTTACTTATATTCTTTCTCCAGTGAACCGTTTATTGTATCAGCAGTATCGACATATATACCACTTCTTTTGGATAGCTTTGCGCGAATTAATGGTGTACGTGTTGATGACCATTCTAAGGCATGTACTTCATCAGCACAGGAGAAATGTGTTCTACCGATTTTCAACAGAAAGCTATTCATTGACTCATCCAGCTTTGCATTGTACACCTTCTCACTTAGTGTTTTGTTTCAGACTTTGGTTGTTATCACGACTTCGGGAGTTGTAGACATGTGGAACTCTGTGAACTTCAAACGGCAGGTATTACTTATATTCGGGGTTGCTGGTGCTTTTTCAACGATGTTGATTGCAAGGCTACGTTCAGATCAGTATTACATGTTAGCAGTTTTAGCTATTGTATCTAATAGTTGCTACGGTGTGGTTAATGTTGTGGGAAATGCGTTGCTTCCCCGCCTAGTAACAGATACTCATCAATGGAATCCAGAACATAAGGATGAGAACCCTGATCAATTAACAACACTGATTAGTGGATATGGAAGTGGACTAGGATATGCAGCAGCTGTATTAGTCCAAATATGCTGTGCTCTATTGGTTATGAGCAGTCGGTCAAAGGATAATTTGCAAATAACACTAATGTTTGTGGGTTTATGGTGGCTTGTATTCCAGCTACCAATGGCATGGATGTTGAAGGATGTCACCGTGGCCTCTGATACTCTGTCTGAAGCCTTTGAATGGAGGCGTTTCCTTTTCTACATGCGGAATGGCTGGTCATCTTTGTACAATTCATTGAAATATGCGAAACTATTGAAAGACGTTGTAATATTTTTAGTTGGATGGTTCATTGTGAGCGACTCGGTAAGTACAATTAACTCCACAGCTATTCTTTTCTCAAAAAATGAATTAAATATGGGTACTGTAAGTTTGATTGGAATAAGTATAATTACCATGGTGAATGCAATATTTGGATCCTTCCTAATTCCACAATTCTTGGCCAAAAAGTTAAGAGTTTCACCAAAATATATTTTAATTTACATCATTTGCTGGTCAAGTGTAATACCACTCTATGGTATTCTAGGATTTATCTTGAAGGACATAGGATTAAAACATCAATGGGAAATGTTTGTGTTAGCTGTTTGGTATGGTTTATCGTTAGGTGGACTTGCTGCTGTTTCTCGATCCGTTTTCACCTTGATAATTCCTAGCGGGAGGGAATCAACGTTCTTTAGTTTATTCAGCGTCACGGATAAGGGATCATCTATACTAGGGCCATTTTTAATCGGTTTACTAACTGATAAAACACATAACATAAGATACGCATTTTATTTACTATTTGCGTTACTAGTTATATCTCTACCCGTCTTCAAACTGTTGGATATTGAGAGAGGGAAAAAGGAGGCAGAGGAGTTAGCTGCTTTGCGAGAAGAACTAGATGGCGGTATTATCGAAAATAATAGTATTTAAAAAAATAAAAAATCCATCTTACTATTCCTCTATTATTACCGCGCTGCTATTGCTCTAGGGCCAACCTGTCCCTTTTACGCCTAGCAAGGCGACTAGGTAAACTATTTATAGAACAGGTAGACGAAGGATAGTCCGCTATTTAAACTCAGTTTGGGTCAACTCTCCATATTTTTACTAAGCCATCATCTCCACCTGAAGCGAATAACCTTGTATTAACAGGATTCCATGTGACGACATTGCATATTTTATTGATAGGAATGTTACGACCTCTTGAGCAGTCAGGCCTAACAAGAGTATGCCCAGATAGAACACCTATAATGTTGCCATAATACCTATCCCAGATGTATATCTTGCCGTCTTCGGAACCACTGGCTACTAAGTTGTCTCCATATCCAAAACAAGAGCGAATTATGTAAGCCACCTGGCGCTGGCCAACATACCTTTGTACCATGATCTGGCGCTTAAAGTCCCATAATTGTAATTCCTGCGATTGAACACTTATTAACAAGAGCGAATAGTCAGGGCCTACAGGCCCGCTCATAGATGTCATCTTTTTTCCAATATTCAACCGTGAGATCCTTGGCGTTTTCAAATCTTGCCCGTTTGGATTACTGGATAAACTGGAAATATCGTAAACGTCAATGTAGGTCTCGTTGCTCATACATATCAAGTACTTGTCATTGTGAGAAATGCTAACTGCATGAACACGCACAAATTGCTCCTTAGAGGAGCTTGCTGAAGAGGGCGGCGGAGATGTTGAACGCCCACTACTCCCAATACTGGAGGAATTCTCTGAAGTTTGGGAGACTCTGCATACGATGCTTTTGGCTTCTATATCATAAATGATGACCTCACGATCTGTAGATCCCAATGCAACTAAATTAGTCTGATTATGAAACCATGCTGCGCACCATATTCTCATCCTGGTGTTTGTAGATGAGTTGGAGATCGCTGAAGATGGTGGATCCTTCAAGGTGACAGTAATCGAATGAAATGGTTCTATAATCCTGGTAATTGAGTCGTGCGGCATAGTGTTATCTTCATAGTTCAAAGGTTGTCCTTCATCATGGATATTGTATACCTTAACATCTTCATTAAAAGAGCAAGTTAGGACACGTTTACTGTCTGGTGAGAAGCTCAAGTATAAAACAGATTGTTCGGTTCCCGAAAGTACCTTATAAACGGTGAAATTGTTTGACACATCATATATGAGCACTTTTCTATCGCTTGATGAATCAGCCGAAGCACTAGCCAAATAATTTCCATCCGGGGAGAATTGTAAATACCAAATTTCATCTCTATTTTCCGATAGCGTCTTTAAATGGCTAAAATGGAACATATTTAGGGAGCCAACATTGTCCTGCAATAAGTTGTATGTAATCTTTTCATCTTTTGAGTCCTGCTTCAACGTGTCTCTGTCGTCTGTAAAACTTAATAGGTCACTGGATCTTTGAAACTTGATCGCTTGCTTCAACAAAGTTATTAACCTACCTCGTGGCACTAAGTCATTCGGGTTAATGAATTTGGATATTCTATCTAAGGTCATTTGTCTGGATGCTTCCAATGAGCCGCCCCATATTTTGTTGGCCTCTGCTGAATTCAGTGGACACGTCAAAATCGTGGTCAGCTGAAGCAAAGCAGTGTCAGGGTTCATATTCCATTCTTCCACAGCATCATCTGGTACAGCAACGGTCTGAACTGTAAGCAATGAATCCCAAATTTGAATAGCAGGCCTCAAAACGGACCTTAAAAAAGCTAGCGCGAGTTTTTTATCCTGCCGTACAAATATTAATTCAATAAAAACCTGTCTTAGAATGAGAACAAATATCTCAGTAGCAGAAGTTAACTTCAAAATATCGTCAGATTCATAAACGGACAGTCTCAGTGTGCACTGGCTGAGGATTTGGTATTGCTTAGAAAGAACAGATAGCAAATCTGCCTTATCCTCGGAGCTTCTATCCTTATCCTGTTCAAAATCTTCCTCTCCTAAACCTTCTGGCGGAAGCATATGAGACAACTCGCCAGTAACTAAAGGCAGCCTAAAGAGCAATTGTATAGTACATTTTTCAAAAGTGCCTGACTTGATCAATTCGAATAATGTTTGTACTGTAGCAGACTCTACCTGGATTCCCCCGCTCTCATTTTCTAATTGGGTTGCAGATTTACTATAGCCGAGCTCATGAAGGGTGTTAATCAATAATTTTGTTAGTTGTACTTTGTCAAATGGCTGTTTTAGGTTCTGGATTTCATTTGACTGCTTTTTCTTTGTATATGCAGGGACAAACAACTCTTCTGAATCAGATAATGATACAGGCATAATATACTGACAACCGGTATGCAATAATGTTTTTGCTGTAGTAGTCCAGCCCTCCAACTTGATCGAATTTGGTTTCTCGTCAATATCATACCCCTTTATCGTTACTTCCCCTTAAATCTATTTACCTCAATTTCATTTAAGAAATTATTAGAAGTAACTCATTGTATACGAAATAAATTTGAAATATTGATAAACGTCACTCCAAGATGGTGTTCTCCTTCTATAGCTTTCTGTCATTATATCTAACCATGCCATACTGCTTCTGGTTTCTGTTATTGAATCAGAGTTTAAGATTCATTGACGGGATAGATATCTAAAAACATATATTTGCTAGCGGTTTAGTTATGTATGGAAATGTAAACAGTTCTATATAGACGAGATGAAGTATTCCCAAGTTATCAGTAACTTCGCTTTATCATAAACAGTTACGACACAGGAAGAAGATGCATTATACTTTTAGTATATTGCTGTTCAGGCGATTAAAGCACATAGAGCAGCACCGACGCCTGACCCGTCTTTAGCAACCTTCAAGTGAATCTTACGTTCACCATCAGGGCCCAAAGGTGTAAGAGCAAGACCGTGTCTTAGCATTGAGCGGAAACCTGGGTAAAATTCGAAGACACTGCCATCACAGCCAACCTCGACCTCACCATGGTAGCGCTTCTCCAAAGCGCCAGTCTTAATCATGACAGCAGCAATAGGAACGGCGGAAAGATAGGCCGCCCTACGAGAAATTGCACGGACAATCTTTTGAATGTGAGAACGCTCCTCATAGGTAGTTGGAAGCCTAATAGCTTGTAATAGTGACAATTCTGTTTCACGCAATTGTGATGAGTCGTCAATTTCAATATGAGACAAAACTTCAGAGGACAAACTGAAAGGTTTTACAAACCTATGTGGCAAATTATCCTTCGAATACTGGCGGAATATTACACCCTGAGAGTGTAGATCAACCAATACAGTTCTCAAAATTTCACCCAAGTACATTCCGGAGATTCTTTTTTCGAATAAGTGGAAACCAGGGTTGGATGTATATTGTTGGTCAATAAGTATATCATACTTTGTAGTTGGCATGTGCTTTAACTCATTGTCAAAAGAGCCCCACTCTGTGTTGATACACATCTCAGTCTTGCCGCTGGCGATCATTTCTTTCCTGTAAGCTTCGGGGAGCTTCTTAATATTCTCCATCTTCTCCATATAACAACCATTGGTACCTGTGCCAAAAATACAACCAATAATAGGTTCACTGATCTCACCGCTGTTAGCAGAGATAGAGCTACTAGAGGAATAACAGTGGGACAAGAAGGTACCAATGGTGTCATTAACCAAGGCAACTACGTGCACGTGCTTTAGCCCGACAGCATCCAATTGTTCTTGGTACAACTTCACAACGTCCTTACCGACCACGTCCTTAATGTTAAACCCTTTAGTCCATCTGATTAAGGTACCAGAGGACAATGATGTCTGGTTGACTGGGTATGAAAAGGTAAAGCCTAGTTTCAAAGTTTTACTAGTGTCAGCCACCTGCTCTGGATGAAACTTCTTTAGGAATGCTAATGTTCTCTTAGCTAAATAACCAAATAGGTCTACTGAGGTAACACTGTCAGAGTTGCTGTTGTCATCCAAAAGCTCTTCTGGTACCTTAGACTTTAATTGTTCCAAATTAAAGGTGCGGTTACCATTTAACTTAGTAGAGCACACCCTGAAATTAGTACCACCAAGGTCAGCAGCCAAAACGATACCTTCTTCAGAACCGTCAGGCCTACCTACAACGTAAGATGGAATCATAGGCAACCCATTAACTCTCTCTTCCTCAGTTTGAGGGTCCAACCCTTTTTCCATACATTCAATAAAATGGTAGGTTAGTTGTGAGAGCTTTTCCTGAGTAACCTCAAACTCCTTGCATATTTTGCCAACGGTAGCCTCCAGCTTATCTTGTTTTTCCCTGTGTAAATTATCGAAAGACATTATAATTATTCTTAATCCGTATAGCCAAACTTGAAAATGGTTGCTATCTAGTTAAAGCAATATAAAATAAAAAGCTTTACTAAATTAAGCAAAAAAGTTAAAGTTACACTTCGAATGCAAAGCTGAGATCTATTGATGGTAGCAACCTAGCTAGTTATATATCTCCCTTCATTTTGCCAGTAGGCGCTGTTGTCGTCGACTGACATCCCGAATATTAAAAAAAACAGTTTAGGGGGTAGTCGTAAAGCTACTTTGTGAGGATTTGGCTGAAAATGCAGAACCTCGAAGAAGCTCCTGCAGCCGTCAGTCCATCACCCTAAATTACGCAATATTCAAAAAATGTTGCTCGAAGAACACACCATTTATCTGGCTGGAGTATAACCATTACGATAGTGAAGGGCTAGAGATTGTGCCTCAGCAGTGATACTGCTAAACACTGACGCCACTGTAGCTAAATTACATTGCCGGCGATACGGGACCACAAATCACTACGTATAAATTATATAATATTTTACTCCGCACCGAACATTTCGTGCGTATAGTTTCTTGCAGCAAAGTGGTGGTCCCCACAGTTGGCAATTTACTAGTTCCGTGATCTACAAACTTTTCGTATAGAATTTCTCACTAATCAGAAAATATTGTGTGTTAATAATGGCACTTTTTGTAATTTGGGCACATTGCCATGTCTATGTGAGGCTCTAAGCGATTAATTTCGTGTCTCTTCCTTGTATGTAGCCTTTAAAATAATTTAATATTCTTGACGGAAAAACTATTTCAACCTTTGTCACGTAAAAAAGGAAGCACGGCGCTGCTTCGAAAAACCGTTTTTTGCAATATATATCATTAAAACAAAATAGTAAGGGATGTCGCTCAAAAAAAAAAAAAGTGACAACTTGATATGACAAAGGCAAGCAAGCATATATGTACATGGATCTGCTACCTATCTTAGCAAGATTATAACAAGATTCTTTCCTTTACATGTGGGGACAACTCACAAATTCTCGTAAATAATGTCGCGAAGTGTCGGAAAGTGGCGATCTTGTCATGGGTGCCAATATACACACGTCTTGTCAAAGTATGCTACGATATTAAAAGGTAATCTTTATCGCCTTAATCCGGAAAATTTCTTTATAGGAAACTTCGCTCCCTTAATTGTACGTGCCAAATACTCTGCCAACTATTTATGCACCAATAGTCAAACTTAAGGAGGGGAGGTTGCGCAAATAGGCTCGTTACACATCGTTCTTTACTGTAGGTGGGCACTTAATATATTATAACTGAGGGGTAGATATTTTTGGTTCTTTTCAGAGCAAATTAGTGCAAGAGAAGCCCGTTTAGACATCCATTTTCTTTTAGCGCGTTTGTCTTGCTTCGTAAGTATCCAAATGGTAGTATTTTTAATCCCTACTTAGTAGGCATGTTGGCCAGTTTATCTGTCCTTTCAACCTCAGTAATATGGTCTGCTCTTCTATATAGTTCTTTAACTATCTGCCGAGGTGTTGCTATGTTACACAGGAAGTGCCATCTAGTAACATCTTGTTGAGCTTGGTACACTCCCCAACTACACAATCTTAAACGCGCTTGCCCTCGCATATTTTACGCGCATATTTTCTAGCTTGCTACCCCTAGGGAGTATCATTATTCAATATATTTCCCACTTTGTTAGGCCATATAGGTAGGAGGTACCTTCAATAGCTACTACAGTACTTGTAACAAACGTAGACGCGTTCATGTTCCATCAGTTCCATCGAGCGCTTTGACTGCGGGAGTGGGGGACACGTCACTCATCACATATCTAAGATGGCTACTATATTTCAAGTACATCTTAAAGGAAGCTGGGTGAACCCAATGCCGTGATACTTGCGCGCTAGAATTAGCACACATGGCTGTAGATCCACTTGATTTTCCTAATCACTAACTTCTTCAATAACAAAACGTTTCAAGTGACAACCGAACACAGACATTTTGATGAAAACAGTATTCACTTAGCTTACATGCATACAGATACTCGATTATTCGGTATCGCTTTTATACTGTTACTCAAACAATGTTCAGGATCGCAAAAAGTTTAGTGAAAACTTTTGAGCAGTCTGTCCAAGACATATCCTCTGACAGAAGTCTGGATGTATTCTTCCAGTCTATACCCCCTCAATTGTTGACCCCCGGAAACGACACTAATGCCACCCTTCACGGGTTACGTGTGCTCAAGGTTGAGGAATCACAACTACAGCTATGTTCTTTCTTTGATTACATTGTTGGTATTAACAATGAACCCCTTCCAACTGCGGTGAATCAGCACGGGTTTCCATACCCTGACTACAACAAAATATTCAAAACTTTAAACAGTTTCAGCGGGAGCAGCATTGGCTTGAATGTATGGTCAGGTAAGGGTGGTTTTTATCGTGTGGAGTACATGCATCTAATACCAAAAAGTTCTGTGGAAGATATCCCTCTGAACACGGACGAAAACGAGATACAAACTGTGTTTGAATCTCTTGGGTTCTCTGCCCAATGGTATCCTTTGATGGCCGCTACTCAGACCTATCACGTCCTTAACATTAACTTACCCGATGGACCTGCAGTTGCTGCTGGTTTGATTCCGGGCGAAGACTACGTTATAGGTTGTCAAGATGGGTTACTAATAACTGGAGGAGAGAACATTCTACAGGATGTGGTCAGGTCCAAGGCCAACCAAGATCTTGTTCTATACGTTTACAATTCCGAGGCTGATTGTGTCCGCCCTGTTGTAACTCATATAGGACCAGACGGAAGGCTCGGTTGTGGGGTAGGTTACGGTTTTATCCACCGCATTCCTCAACCCAAACTGCAGCCTAATTCACAAACAGAAGACACGGTCAATAATGATGCTTTTGTACCTGCCCAGGTGGCACCACAGCAGTTACCTGCACACCAACAATCGACTGCGCCCCCCCAACTTCACAGAAAGAAGCGAACAACAGGCCATTCCGCCTCTCCATCTGCGATGCAGGACTACTTCAAGGAAGGGAAAGACCAAAGCCCACGCTATACCCCTTCTGGAACAGAGGTACCAGCGCCACCACAACGTCCTGTGCAGCAGTAGCTTATCGCATTACTTAAATTGTAATAACTATTTCTAATACGAATTTGTTTGTAACTTTTTGGTCATGTGCACTTGATTATATAATGTATTTTTTACCACGGTGGCCTTCTCAACTAGTTAGTTACATAGCTGTCAAGACTTTCGAGAAAATCTGAAAATTACGGTAAATAAAGATCTATATAAATGTGTACTTCTTTTGCCACCAAGAGTATACTGAGCATTAGCAGAACATACGCAGCAGAGCTATAAGACTCGTTTATAACAAGCTTTGATAATGATCTTTAGGAAAGGTGCTGTATTGGCAGTTTCGTCAGCCTTGGCGATTTGTGCAAATGCCCAAGAAGCTACAGCTCCGGAAGGTTCCGCGGTTGTCAAATTAACTGGGGAAACATTTGAAAGCTTTCTAAAAGAACACCCTCTAGTGTTGGCAGAATTTTATGCACCATGGTGTGGGCACTGTAAGAATTTGGCGCCACAATATGTAGAGGCTGCTGAACAGTTAGAAAGTAACAATATTTCATTGGCTCAGATAGATTGCACTGAGGAGCAAGAACTATGTATGAACCATACCATCAGAGGCTACCCAACTTTGAAGGTATTTAAGGATGGTAAAATTGATCACCCAGTTGACTATAATGGAGGAAGAACGTCCGACGAAATCGTTAGTTACATGTTGAAGCAGGCTCAACCACCAGTTACTATCCTTGAGGGTGACGAAGCTGCTTCTTCCTTAGAAGAACTAATTAAGGAGCAAAAGACGCCAATTATTGTTGATGGCGGTGTTACTGGTATCAATTCCACTTTCTACCAGTTGGCTGACTTGCATAGACAAGATTATCACTTCGTGCAAACTCCAGAAGGTGATGGAAAATTGGCTATCTATTTGCCAGGCGAAAAGGAGCCAATTTTCCACGACGGGAAGGAAACTGACTTCGATCATTTGTTGCAGTGGATTAAGGTACAAGCTATCCCATACTTCGGCGACGTTGACGCTAGTACTTTCCAGGCTTACCTTGCCTCTGAACTCCCACTAGCTTTCTTCTTCTACACTTCTGCAGAAGAACGTGCTGAGTACGAAGAATCATTCAAAGCCTTGAGCAAGCAATACAGAGGTAAGATTAATATTTGTGGTTTGGACTCCGCTAAGTACGGTAAGCATGCTCTAAACTTGAACATGAGAGAACAATTCCCATTGTTTGTCATTCACAACACCACCTCTGGCTACAAGTACGGTATGCCACAATTATTGGCAGAAGAGTTTGAAGCCTTAGAAGAGCCTTACAAGTTGGACAAGAAAGAGATCAGCAAGTTCGTGAGCGACTTTTTGGATGGTGAGATTGAACCTGTCGTGAAATCAGAAGCTATTCCAGAAACACAAGAAAAGAATGTCTATAAGTTGGTTGCTAAATCACATGATGAGATTGTTAACGATCCAACTAAGGATGTTTTGGTTAAGTACTATGCTCCATGGTGTGGCCACTGTAACAGATTGGCCCCAACTTACGAAGAATTGGCTGGCGTCTATATGGATCCAGAAGTCAAGGACAAGGTCTTGATTGCAAACATTGATGCCACTTTGAATGACGTCTTCAATGTTGAAATTGATCATTTCCCAACTATTGTTTTATACCCTGCTGCTAAAGATGCAAAGCCAGTTTATTATGACGCTGACAGAAGCTTGGAATCTTTATTTGAATTTATTAAGGAGAACGGTGCTCACTCTGTCGACGGGAAGGCTATTCATGAGAGTAAGATGGCTGACTTGCAAGATGAGGTAGATCAGGATCAAAAAGAAGAAGAAGAAGAAGAAGTGAGCCATGATGAATTGTAAGTTAAACATTTCGGCAATTTTACATAGTTATTATTAAAGTTAATTGGTAGCATATAGTCAGTTTTATTATGTGGCCTTTTTTTTTTTTCATACTTGTTCACAGCTCGTTTAAGTTGATATTAGTTGGTATGGCCGGCCAATCAAACGGTGCACAAGAGTATTTTCAAAAGGGCGTAAATGCACTTGTTAAACATCATACTTTGAGAGTGAGTCTTTGAATTCAAGCTCATCTGCTTAGTGTGATCGATATCCCTCCCTCGGCAGCACTAAAAACTGTCAATGGGATTATTTACGCCGCCCAGTGGGGATAGAGACCCAACCATTGACATGAAAGCTTCGCCAGAATCATCCAAGCCCGAAAAAGATATTAAAGCCCAATTCCACACAAGACCGAGTTTAGGCCTAACACTTTGGGGCCCATTGGTCCCTGCATCCGACAATAAGTCCGGTTTATGGACATTAGTTACTGCACAGACTATGTTTGGTCTTTTCTTTATTGGAAGATTTCGTGCTTTGGCACCAAAAGTCATCAAAAGAGACATCGCAGAGTTTCCTAGCTTGAACAGGTTCTCTACGAGCTCTGGCAACATGTATGTCCCAACATTTTCGGAATTTGGTGGCCCTCATTCTTTTCATAGTAGAGTTGGTCCTACTGCAGGATTTGTACACTCCAAGAGGTTTATTAACTTTAGGAGAGCACTTTACCTTGTTACAGGATCATTGCTACTGGCGCAATCAATGCTAGAAGCATCACGTCTATTACTTCTGGAATATGATCCATGGGAAGAACAGGCACGAAGTGTTCGAGAAAAACAATTTTTTAATGATGTGGTAAAGTTCTACCACGAAGGTGTTGATCCTATGCGTTTTAAGGTTAAGGATGCCACAAGCGGAACAACGTTATCAGTTAACATCCCGGAAGTCAAACAAGGTTTAGCAGTGGCAAGAGCGCATGGAAATGCAGAAAATCTTGTAACCAAATGGCTTGGTCCTCTTGATTATAAGCCTCTTTCTTTCTCTGAGTTTCTTGATAAATTGGAACACTATTTGAATATGTCCGATTTCTTGCATAATGTGAACTCCAAGAAATCTCTTCAAGATAGCGAGGGCCTCGCAAGAAGGCAGAAAGAGCTTTCATCTCTTGAAGAGCTTAATAAAGCTAACAGAGAGAAGGTAAGACTTATATTGAACTCTTCACCACCTAACAGTCTTCCTCTTTCTGTTAAAGCTTCGGAACAGGGTATCAGAGGGGTTACTATGGATGTAAACGTCGATACCCCAGAAGACATAGATTTGCATGAGCTATGGTCTATGTACAATCCTTGGGTTGATTTGGCATTAGATACCTCACTAAGCATCAAGTTCTTGCCAACAGTGAGAACTCCACAGGAACTTGCAGGGGAAGGCGAAGAGGTTGTTGAAGTAGTAATGACCCCTGCACAGAAGGAAAATGATTCAACTCCGAAGAGAGTAGGTTAATAATATTTATATTATATTTCATATATAGAGCTATAACTGGCCTCATAACTGGCTATAAGGACACTGCCCTTATTGTACTACATACTACTTACTACCTTTATGCTTTGGTGGTCGTTGCCATTATCTAAAACCGTACAAGATGAGTGGTGATCCTCAATATATACTAGTGGAAGTATCCCAAGATTTAAACGAGTAACAACACTAATAACTAATTGGAAAACACTGAAGACCAGAATGAGAGCATCTAGAGCGCCATTCTACTTGCTATTCTTGATATTTTCTCAATTTTTGTTAGTCAAGGCAGTTTACCATGATGAGGCATACACATCAGACTGGCAGCTAACGAATATTGGACCATACAAGTGTGTGATCGAAGGCCGCAATGATACTCTATTAGTTGTTTCTGATCTAGACAATGTTTCGATGCTTTCCTGGGTTAATAAAAGTGATGCTGAAGTCCTGATAAGGCAGCCATTGGATTTTCAAGTTGTCGATGTAATGCTATTGAATAAGCACAACATAGCGGTAAAAACAGAACAAAACAAAGTGTTAGTAATTGACTCTGATAACGGTTTCCTTTTAGACCAAGATGTTCCCAAATTTATTTCTTCATGTGGTGTTGCTATGACTGGTGCAAGGATTCAAGACAACCGCTTCTTAGTTTACGATTACAAACCCGGCCACCAAACGCCCTTTCAAGTGGATCTACCTGAGAATTTCACAAGCGTTAAGTACTTTGAAAACGACGGTTCTGGCCACATTGCAGTATTATTTGCTAGTGGAGGTGACGTCTACCATTACCGTGAATATACCGATGGTGAATTATCTTCGAGCTGGACAAGAGACGAATCACTAAGTGACATCGTAGCGTATACGTACATCTCAGCCACCGACGAAGAGACCAAGCAATTATATAACGCATGGGAAACAGAGGAAAGCTTAAATTTATTGGATGCCTATGTATTTCGTGTCAAAGAAAACTTCAAGAGGTTCAAGCATTTTGTTGTCAACGCAAAGAAATCGCCAGGATCGATAATTGCCGATATGCTACGGGAAGATGATGAGGAAGATATATTAGTCCGCAATTTAAAATTTGGGTTGAGTAAAAAGCTGATTCTTGTGACTGGGTCAGGTAAAATTGTATCCCTTGACATATTAACTGGACTCAAGGATTGGACCTTTGAAAGTGGTTTGCATGATATTAGCAAAGTGGAAAGTGCTAAAGATGGAAAGGAATTATATATCTTTACACAGGACGGTTTGCAATTGGTTCTTGCTCTCCAGAACGAGGGCTCTCCTTCTGTTGTTTCAAGGGCTCTCCTTCCTCTGAAAAGTGGAGTAACAACCATTGGTGATTTTGAAGTTGCCGTTACAAGCTCTAAAAAACTGGCTCTCCTTCGAGGTAATACTGGAAAATCTATTATAATGGATCATAGCGAAAGTGAAATTCAAGCTTTTCTAGTAGACGGCCGCAGTCTTAACGAAATATGGAACTACCATGTGGCTCCAGGTGAAAAAATCGTGGAGTTCTGCGCGAGGGAAGATTCTGCAACTGTCAATATTGGTACTGTATTGGGGAACAGAACAGTTCTTTATAAGTACTTGAATCCAAATCTAGCATCCGTTCTTGTCACAAACGAAGAAGAGCGTACTCTTACCCTTAGTATAATTGATGCTGCTACAGGTGAAATTGTACATAGTGTGCAGCATGACGAAGGAGTTATTTCAGATATGCCGATAAACTTAGTGTTTGGAGAACATTGGGTTATCTATTCTTTCTTTAGCACAGAGCCAGTTGCTGAACAAAAGCTTGCTGTACTAGAGCTTTATGAATCCTCATCCCCTAACAAAAGGGTCTCCTCACCTGAAATCACCCAAGATGCATTTAACAATACTCATAAACCCTTTGTACACTTCCAGTCTTTTGTCTTTTCAGATGTCATTAAGAAGATGATCCTGACTAAAACTAAATTTGGGATTACAAGTAAAGCTATTGTGCTAGAGTTGGAAAACGGGCAATTGACATACTTGCCTAAGTTCCTCCTAAATGCACGAAGGGTGGAGGAATCCAAAATGACAGCTTCTGACAAAAGAGAATTTATGGCAGCACCATATGTCCCGGGGATCCCCATTAATGATAATCTAGTCCTATCACATGCCAGAACTCTCATAGGCAGGAAACAATCAAAATTGTTGACCATTCCAACTAATTTGGAATCTACTTCACTAGTTTGTAGCTTAAGCCATGATGTCTTCTGCACAACTATCTCACCATCATCCCAATTCGATAAGATTCCTCCAAGCTTCGAAAAAGGAAAACTCCTTGCTACCATAGCAGGGCTCCTTGCTTTATGTTATTTCTTAAAGCCTATCGTGGAAACAAAAAAGCTTAAGGCAAAATGGTTGGTAAAAGATTTTTCAAGTTAAATAAGCTGACGAATATATGTATTTTATCTACATATAATATTTGAACCATATAGACAGTTGCATTTTAGATCTCTTTTCTGTGTGTTTAATTTGCTATGATTGATACAACTGTCTTCCTTTCTTTTAGCTTCATGAAAAATGACATTTTATTTGCGCTTTCATTTTACAATTTGGGCCTAGCTAAGTTCAACCAAATACATATAGCTAGCTATCAATGGAGTCTTCAATCAATTTTAGCGAAGTATTAGAGAGATTTAATCATTCAAGAGATGAATTTCATGTGCTTTCCGGTGACTTAAGTATTACAAACGAACAGGAGCTCCTTGTATTAGATTCCTCATTCAATCCACCCCACCTAGGCCATTACAACTTAGTCAAGGCAGCTTATAATAGATTTAAAAAAACCGATCCGCCTGTTCTTCTCTTACTCTCGCTAACCAATGCGGATAAAACTCCTCGGCCTGCTGCAGCTGATAAACGGCTTGCTATGATGTACATCATGGCTAGTCTTTTGCAGAAAGAAGGNATTGACACTTCAGTAGCATTGACTGTGCATGCAAAATTTGTTGATAAGTCGAAAGCCATTAGAAAATTCCAAAAGTTTGCAGGCAGAATAGTTTACCTTACTGGCTTTGACACTATTATAAGAATCTTTAATCCAAAATACTACAAGCCCCTTTCTGTAGAATCAGCGTTGGAAGGGTTTATGGAAGAAACAGAGTTCTTCTGCTTAACAAGGCACAATGACACACTTGCACGTAACGAGCAAGTAACATTTATTCACAATACTGACAGGGAAGGGGCTCATTTAATTCCGCCATGCTGGGTTGAAAAGATACATATGGAACTGAACAGCCCTGAATTCGAGCGCATAACATCAACTGACATCCGAAAGAGGATACATGATGATACTATTGCATCAGTCATTCCAGATCGTATATTATCATATATACGTAGAGAGTCGAACAAAAAAGATATATTTGAAGCCTAGATATTCAAACATATATCTTTATTTATGGATACATTTTTTGGGTCGTTGGTTTCAAATGGTTGAAGAAATCTTGAAAAAAATCTTCGAAAGTATTAAACTGGTCGACATCAGGTATCATGAAAGCTTTGGCTGCTTGTATGTTCTCTATTATAGCAGGAACTCCTTTCTTATCAATATCTGCTCTTGTAGCCAAGTCAGACTGACCCTCTCTATGTGATTGTAAACCTTGAGATTTATAGCGTGAGAGCCTGTTAATGAGAGCAGAACGTTTCGGCTGTTCACTTTCGTCAGCAGTGGTATCAATCAGCGATTTAATGATTTTCCCAACGTTTTCAGTTGCTTCATTAGTTTTTTCACCGATGGTGTTTAAGTGCCAATAAACTTTGGTGCATTTGCTTAGCACTTGCTGTCGCTCTGATAGGTCGTAACAATAAAGAAAATCATAAACTGTCAGGCATGCGTAAACTAATTGATACAAAGATATTAGTGGAGCGCCCTTGATCAAAGCCGGTGGTAGCTTCAAAAAAGTATCCATAAGAGAGAAACATGCATGCCTCATAGCCGTAAGTATGCTTTTGTAAAAGTCTGAATCAGTCTGCGGTTCCCCGTCATAAAATTCGATTAAAAATGTCCGATAAATCATAGTATAATAGAAATAGTAAGAAAAAAGCAATACCCCACCCCCATCCTTTGACAGCAGCTCGTCCCAATCACTTAACCAATTTTCCAGTTCTGGCAGTGTGAGAAACTGCCTTTCTGATTTGTCCCGAGCAACACTCTCTTGATGTTGCTGTTTAAAAAGCTTTTCAATATTTCTGAAATATGGTTTGATAGAAAGAAATATGTTAGTAACAATTTCAGCAAGATTGATCTCACTGAGTTTAATCTCATCACCAAAATTCGCTTGGGGGAACTTTGCTGTCAAGTTATTAAATTCTTTTATCATTGGATACTGTACTGTAAAATCACCGTAGCCTATCGAATATTGCAGCATACATGCTGACAAAGAGTTTAATATCCGCAAGTGATACAAATCGACAGATGTGTATTCCTCCCTTATAAGAATACGATCTCTAATCTGGTGAAAGTCAATTACAGTAAGAAGTGCG
Source organism: Eremothecium coryli CBS 5749 (assembly GCA_000710315.1). Taxonomy (NCBI): domain Eukaryota; kingdom Fungi; phylum Ascomycota; class Saccharomycetes; order Saccharomycetales; family Saccharomycetaceae; genus Eremothecium; species Eremothecium coryli. Next base: position 976,602 of record AZAH01000003.1, read on the forward strand.
TCTAGCGCAAACTTTGCAAGCACCAGTGAATTAAAATTCACCTGACGATGTCGTCTAGCTTTTCTAGAAATACGAAACATGCAACAATATAGTAGAGCTTCAATATCATGCTCTGTCAATTCTTCAATAACTGTTAATGTATTAGTCAATAACTCCTCCACAAGTGGATATAGAACTTTTTGTTCGTCTGCATATTTATCATTCTCTGCAAACCCCATCGCAATTACAGTAAATACACTGGTAATGAACACATGCTTTTCGGCATAAGCTCTATCTATTTCTTTTATCCCCCCCGGAATAATCCAAAAGTGAGATCTGAAAAGAAAGTCTTTTGATAAATTCAGACATAATTCTTGATTCCTGTTAAAATAATCCATAAAAGCCTGCCTTGCTACGGCGAATGGTCTTTGATTTTTTGCTTTGATATCGTCCTGAGATAACTCCTGTAGTGAGAACACGCGGGAATCGATCTCATCTAGCAGCTTGAATGGACATTCTTGTAATTTGAGAAAGTCCATGAACCCCTTGCTGAATACTGGTAATTGTGAAACGTCCCTTGTTTCTGCATTGTTTGTAGGTTTAAATAGGATATTCTTTCCTGTATGAGACAAGCTAGCATCCTCCAAGGACTTTCCCGAGTCTGCTGTGTCTTTTAAAGTTGCATCTCTCCTGAGCTCCTTAGGATTATTCAATCTCATCGGTAGAGTGGAAGAATCCTGTAGCAAACCCAAGATATAATCTAACTTTTCATGTAAAGTAGAAATATGACCTTCCAAAGTATTCAGCCTACCAACTAATGCAGCAGTTGGCATCCAGTTTGCTTCTTGGTTATCATTTATATTCGTTTCCTGAACTTTGATATTTTGACTGGACACACCTTCAACTATCAAATCCTTACAGTCTCGCCCCTTGCCAAGTCCGTTGCTTGGGCAGTTATATTTACTATTAATCGTACTATAATTCAAATGTTTTCCGTCCACAGATTCAATGGGGCGTCTACTTTTGAGTGTTTGGTCTCCCTCGGAAAGTTCGCCTTTTCTCTTCCTTAGTATATCCCTATTGTTTTGTAAACTTTCATTCTTTAGAGTTTCAGTGCCCATGGTGCTTGCACTATCCATTTTATTCAAGCTTGATACATTGACTTTCATTTGTTGGTCTTTCTTCGGTAACCTTGGGAGCTCTTCTTCAAGAACAACCTTGTTTGGCATTTTTAAATAACGCCTAGAACTAACTGAAAATTTCCATTAATTAAAAACTAAAGTTGGACTCAGATATCTGTTCTGAGTCACAATATTCTTTAATAGTTTTGCAGTACTATTCGTTCTGTTGATGTAGAACAAATGTACAGCAAGTAGAGAAGGTTCACGTCGTCAAGAATTGTACCTGAATGATGCATATTTGCTCCGTTGCATGCGGAGGAGATTTTGCGCGGCGGAAAAAAAAACCGAAATTTGCAGTAAGCGTACTTAAACAATGGGTGCCGGAACAAGATACATAGCAACTATAGATTGGAGGTATATGGTTACAAAACAATTCAGCAGGCTTAATGTATTTAAGATAATGTTATAGTCTAAATTTTAGATAATTATTTAAAACCACCTCGGTAGTGCACTCATTAATTTATTGCAAGGTGACAAATATTAGTAAAAAGACCATCCAGCCAAAGCCTAATGACCATACTAGTTTGCCAAGTTTTGATCTGTTCATGATCATGGAAACCCCCATGCTCTCGCTTGGCAGAACATCGGTGCTGTCCCGATCGAGAACTACACCGTCCTTAGAAACACTAACTGTGTTACGACGGCCTGCAGATGTACACTCTAATTGACCTCCCCTAATAATAGAATTTCCACTTGATGGTCTAGTCCATTTAGAACAGTCTAGCTTTCCGTTTCCGCTATCAATTTTAGCAGACCCTTTAACTAATCTTAACTTAGGAAAGCTGGTGTCTTCAATTGTTCCTTCGAATTGGATAGCACCTCCCACTTGCTGTAATTCAGGTAAAAAGTCAAGGTTAGTCAACTTAGTGTTGTTTGATACCATTAATCCACCATTAACAACTGACACAGAGGACAAGTTGACTTTCTCTAAGTTTTTGTTGTCAATTAACCCGAAAGTTCCACCAATGCGTTTCAACTTTGGAATCTCCAAAGACTCAAAGTTGTTTTCAATCAATTCTAGGGATTGATTAACATATTCTAACTTAGGGAAGGATACTGAGGCAGCATCCCTCACAGTAACATTATCCGCAGCGACTAAATCAGGCATTTCCAAATTCAAGTTTTGGGAGTTGGCTGAAATACTCAATTGGGTAGTAATACGCTTAACATTTGTTTTAATATGGTCCATGTAACGATTGTTATTAATATTCAATGAATCTAGCTCATCTGTGCCATAGAAACCTTCAATAGCAGTCAACGAAGTATCAGAAATTAAAACGGATCTAACAGAGTCAATACGAGATTCCATGTAGACAGTTTGCAAAATTGGAACCACTCGCCAGTAAAGTGTGTTGAAATGAGCTAATTGAGGTAGGTCCACTTCGGTGACTGAAGTTAAATCGTGAAGCTTGAACGTGTGCCCAACATACTTCAAGTTTTTACCCTGGACTCTCAACAACTCAGAAGATTCTTCAATTATCAAGTCACCTAGAATGTTCTCAATGTTACCTAGATCAATAACCGGCTCTTGGTAACCTAGGATGTAAATATTACCTTTGACAGTTTGACACTCTGATTGCAATTGGTTTAGTTGAATTGCATTTTGAATGTAATGATAGTCATTCTTACAAAATTCTGGTAACCTAGAAATGTCCTCATGAAACTCCGCTGGAACTGCTGCGGTCGGGGTACTCTTAGGAACTTCGCTGCTTTGAGGCTCTTCAGCCTTTGTTGGTTCTTTAACTTGGGTTGGTTTTTCATCCTCATCTGTTATTGTGTCAAGGCCTTCTTCCTCAGACTGCTCAGATTCATTTTGTGAAACGGAGGTCTTCTTGATTGGAGCCACCTTCACTTTTTTAGCAGATGTAACAGGCTTTGCAGCTTTTACAGTCTTTGCCTTGTTCTGAGTATTAGAGCCCTGATACTCATGCTTGGATTCACTTTTCTTTAAAGTGGAGATGCTGCTGGGGCGAGCATCTTCCACTTGATTCGCACCTAGCGTTGCGGTGCAAAGCTGGGATGTAGTTAGTGTGAGGGATATGATATGACTTAGTTTCATGGTGTTTGTGTATTATGACCTTTTTCTAATTGAAAATGAAAAATAGAGGATTGGAATCATATTGAAGAGCACAAATATATACTCTTTCTTGTGGAGTTTTTTGTGGACACTGACGCTTAGCGCATCATGCCTGGCGCGAGCGCATGTCCGTTTTAAGAAACTATGACGCACTAAACATTTATAAAAAATAAACTGATATATACGTCGTTATTTTATATGAAGTTATACATAATGATAAGCGTTCCTCAACTTATATACTGTTTAAGATAGCTCATTCTCCGTGAAACCTCCTCTGTAAATGCCTCACTTAGGCCAGGATGATTCTGTTCAATTTCGGCAAATATTACAGATAGTTGGTCTACAGCATCCTTAGTTTCCTGTGTACGTGCTCTATCACGTACCCTTCTTAAACTGTAACGGATAACATGTTTAAAAAAATTCAATTCCTTCTGAGGAGGTGGGGCAGCTTTCATTCCCTTTTCCTCATAGTAATTGCTTAAGGTGGGTGAAGACGTGATTTGTGTCTCGGGTGACTTTGAATTGCTTGACAAAATTGGACTAACCTGTGATTCCGGGGAAGATGAGTCTAGCATTCCAAAGTCCCATGTCCCAAGATATGATTTTTTGCCCGTCTTGTATAGTTTGTTTAATAGTGGGTACTTTGGTTCACGACTGGCAAATGAAATCATTTTGTTTCTTTTAACGAGGTCCACTTGATCACGTAAGTTGTATAACCTAACCCTTTTGACAAATCTATGTTTCAATAATTCTGAAGCTGTGGGTCTTTGGGATGGGTCTTTTATCAAGCATTGAGCAACAAAATCCCTTGCATGAGATGAGAATCTTTTGTCTAGCTTAGGAGGATCTCTCTTAGGGATTGCCATTAATGCTTTCATGGCATCGTATTTGTCCAATGGAGGATGTCCCATCAATAATTCGATCACAGTTATCCCAAGAGACCAAATATCTGCCATCTCATTATAACCTTGTTTGTTTCTATCAATAACCTCAGGTGCCATCCAGAACGGTGTGCCAACAAATGTATCTCTTTTTCTGGTTACCATCATTTGGCCACTGACACCGAAGTCGCCTAGCTTAACATGACCAGTGTCAGTCAACAATATATTTGCTGATTTAATGTCTCTGTGGATTTTTCTCTGCGAATGTAAGTAATCTAATCCTATCAATACTTCACTTACTATGAAAGCACACTGTTCCTCCGTTACTTTATGTTCTGGAGTATACTTTAAAAGCTCTGCGCAGGAACCACCACCGCAATATTCCATCACGATCCACATAGATACATCCACAAGGAAAGCAGTCTTGTAATTCGTAATATAGGGTGATCGCAACTCAGAAAGGAAAAATATTTCCTGGGCTAACAAATCTATTGGTTCATCAGTATCCTCTAAGTTGACAACCTTAATAGCAACTATCTCATTATTTGTTAAATCCCTAGCTTTGTAAACATCACCAAAATTACCACGACCTATACATTGCAATATCTCATATTGTGAGCTGGGGTCTGGTGAAGAAGGAAGCGGTACTGAGTGTGAAAAAATACTCATGGCGAAATTATATAAAAGCAAAGAAAAGAATAGTAAGTAGCAGATAGCAGTAGCAATAAGTGAAAAATTGGGTTGGGGCCTGAGTGTTTTCTTCTTGTCTTATTGTTGTATCGAGAAATATGTAGGTTAGGTAGGAACTCACCTCCGCTAATGAAAGTTGTAAAAACCACTTAAGATGAAGATAGTCAAATTTCTGATTTCGATAAAATTAATCCTACTATCTTATGTGGTGCACATATTTAGAAGACCATGTCCACAAGAACTTATTCTCTGTGCAGTTTGTGTCGCTGTCTTGTTTTTGGTCAGCTCTGTCGTGGTTTGTCCGGACGTAATTAACAGGTTAGAAAACGTTCAGCGAAGCGTGCGGCGGAAACTAGCATAAAGTCTAGAAATTAGTAAAATTATTAAATGAAAATATGGAAAGAGGCTATCTAGTTCCCGGAACTACTTTTCCTTGCTGTAGGAAATTTTAGGTGCTTAGGTTTGATAGACAGTGGTGATGGCAAAGTGGCGCCAGCAGAGCTAGATCCTGCGCTTACATCTACGTTCACGCTGCTAATCAACGCAGCTGTCATACCCTTAATATGTTCTATATTTTTTTTTGGGATATCAGGTAACTTCTTGCCCTTAGGAGGTGTATCTAAACCGTAATGTTTTTGAAACTTCATTTTCCAATAATCTAGCTGACCTGTAGACCAGTTGGTACGCGCTTCATGAGGGTCCTCATATTCATCGACTTTTAAACCATTAAGCAGTAAAAATTCTGTAATAATAAAGATAGGATGGTCCTTTGTACCCTCATAATGTCTCAACGAGTATTGGAAAATAGTTTCGCAAGTATCTCCCTCTGGGGAAGGTCGTTCATCCAGCTTCACTCCCTCTGCAATACATTTCTGTAAAAGGTAAATGCTTTCCAAATGTATCGCTTTGACGAGAAACATCTGCAGTCTGGAGATATTATTACTAGCCGTGACAAATTTCCTTTTAGCATACTTTGCGGTAATGAACTCTGTCCGTTCTACTATAGGAGCGTCCGAAGAGATAGGAATAACTGTCTCCATTTCATATAGACTGTTAACATTCTGGTTAGAAACATATTTTAATAGTTGGATGGATTCTGGCGAGGTAAATGAGTCAAGTGTGAGGGATCTTATCCTTGATATATGAGAGCCCAGTGATCTATGCACGCCGGAACAGTTAATGCATACAACGCATAGCAAATTTAAGGACACCCACTCTACATTTTTTTCACTACGACAGTCACAACATAGTAAATTGGAAGGATCGGCGTTTCGAACTATGCTTAAGGGATCATTATTATCGTCCGAATCTTCCACATCCATCATTCCGACTGCACATTGTAGTGCCTGAAGCCACTGCTTCATCTCATCTTCTGATTCTGCTTGAAAGGATCGTGTATCACCTGCAGTAGTTATTATGTCAAAGCCGTTCGGTTTTTTGGCAGACCGCTTCACGCATGCAAAAGTCAGGTTAATTGACGGTCTACTCAGCACTTTAGCTTTCGTCTTCCAATCTGAGTATTCAGATAGCTGAGAGTCCTGTAATACTACCCACTGTTTGTGCCAACCATTATTTTTATTGGACCACAATAAACCTTCCTTTAGCGGCTTGCCAGAGGATGTCCCGGAGGCAAGGTGATAAAATTCGCTAAGATCAGAATAATTGCTTACTCTAGAGAGCCGAATACGTTCTTGATGCTTCAACTTATTAAATTGAGAAAAGTGTGCACGCAACTGCAAAGCAAGCTGCATATTTTTCGTATCCTCGCCTGATTCAATGTACGATTCAAAGCGCGACAACATTACGCAAAAGTCCCGCCCTGATATTCCAAGGGCGTGGTTCAAAAGGGAATGGAAGTAATCAAATCTTTGGAGTTCAAATTGTATCCTCCTGGGAAGTAGCCTGCTGTCCGAAAGTCTTGATAAATGCTTACCGATGTAAGTGTAAAACTCTTTTGCTTGATCGTGATAAATTCTTTTATTAGCGGTTATGGATTTCACCTCTATCGAATTAAGGTAGCTCTGCAGCGACGGAAGGAGGATCTGGTTTAATGCAGTGTGCTTTCGCATTAATGCTTTGGCCTGCGTCGTGCATGTTGACGCCGACGCAAGCATCAGATGTCGATAGATGGAAGAGATAGGCTGGTCTTTCAGGGTGTCATAAATATCATCAAAGCTTTCAGCCATACCGTTGAAGGCCTTGCTAGCAAAATGGAGGTGATCCTTCAGCTTGACAGACCGCTCCTGCAACGTCTTCAGGTGACTGCGGAATACGAGCAAGATCGACTCCCAGTTAGCCAAGTGTGTCCGAAACCGTGGGCCATCCTGCATAAAGTTAGGGATCGGATCATGCAAAACCAGTTGTGCCGACTCCGTTGAAGCTCCTGCATCACATGGCGCTGCAACCTCTACTGGAGGGGGTGGGTCCGGAACCGCGCCCTTTTGTTTTTCTTCAGCTTCTCCCACCTCGCAATACACATATATCCTACACACACGCCGTTTATCACATCTTATCGAAAACCTATAGATACCATCCTCCATTTCAGGGTCGAATTGCAACACGAAATTGGACGTACTTTTCACCTTTTTTATCACAATTGCCGCATTATCCCCTTTTCCATCCACAAATTTATAATCCAGAAGCTCGTTCGCATCTTTGTCCTTCAACGAGATAACAAACCTACCATTCTGTAGAGTTGGTTTGTCGATCAATAGATACAAGTGCCGCTTCACAAGGATAAACTTCGGTGTATAACTGAAAGATACATGGTTCCTTATGGACAAAACTGAGTCATCAAGCTCCACACAGTCCTGCAAAGAACTCGTTAGATTTCCCATGCAGCTAGTGTTATCGTACCTATTCGTATTCCCTCTTCAATATATCGGCGACCCTAGGCTCTGTTATACCCAAAGTAGTATTACGTTATCCTTACCACATGCTGTGTTGTACTGTTTGCCCTTCGAGTAAAGAAAAGCAGCGTAGCTACTCCTGTGTCGTGCAGAACGATATGGCTTAGCTCGCCGCGATTCTTTTATGAATGCGGAAACAATTCCTAACGGACCAAATGCCTGATCTGGGCTTTGCCCAGACAACGAGACAAAGAATTCGTCTTTCCGCAAAGCAGCACGAAGGGCAGGACAGCCCAAAAGGTATTAGAAGATTAAACATATTAGAAAACTAACCAATGAACTATAAAGTCAACCCGCCACCCATATGTAGGACAACAGTCCTAGGAAAGGATGCAGGAATTTATAATTTAAATTAAAGTGTGTATTTAATACGCAGTCTAATCTTAAAACAACATGGCGACACCAGCGGCAATAGCACCACCAAACAAGCCAGCGTTAACGTAGTTTACAGCAGCGGCACCAGTGGAAGATGGAGAGTGGGAGCTAGTGTTGGTAGTGTTGGTGACGTTGGTGGTGTTGTGAGAGTGGTTCTTGGCAGCTTGGACAGCAGCGAAGATAGCGAATGAAGTGACAATAGACTTGAATTGCATTTTTTTTGTGACGAACTGTAGTTGTTGCTGTTTCTTAACAGAACCTACGAAGTAAACCCTCGACAAATCTTGGACAGAGTCCACGTATTTATATGAATTATCGGCTGTGGCTTATTATGAAAGTCAGCAGGTTGCAAATTTTTCTTTTTTTCTTTTCATTTTTTCCATACTGAATTAGATTAGGATGTAGAATATCTTAATCTGGAACCATTCAGTTTACATCCTTCTCGGGAAGAATTAAAAAAAACAAAAGAAACAAATACAATTCCACAGCGTTTCTTCTAGAAATCCCCGCCTAAGTTTGTACGTCGTTTTCTCCGTACCTAAATGCAGTCACCCCGATCGGTCCTACGCGTCGAGTTATTTGTAGCTTCTATTTCCTAGTATCGGTGTACATAGCATACCTGGCCACGTTTTGGTTGATAGCACACCAAGTAAACTGAAAAACTAGCAAAGGACCGCGTTTTCTCGTCGGGCGCGAGGGTTCTAAAGCGGGTAAGTGTATAGCTTTGTCTGTACATGTGTAAGCTGTTGTTGCCAATTGGCATTCTAACGATCGCTGCGCCCCACCAGTCATAATAAAGTCGGAAAGTTCATTTGAAGTCCAGACTCTTCAGATGAATGTGCAACATTCGTGTGCCTATGTTCATAACGGACTTATCAAGACTACATTTATTACAGCAGAGCTGTTTTATGGGGTATTATTCTTTGAGAGCAGCACATAAAAAACTATAGAAGCCCTACTCATCGTATAAATGTCTGTGATTGAATGGTTCGGATATGGCTTAACCGCTCCAGATTTTTTGCGTACACTCCCGGCATAAGAGCTCCAAACGTGGTTTTCGAGGCAGTCCAGGGCGCAGCATTTCGCCAATAATACGAAAAAGCTCTGCACTACTGTTTCGATCCAGTGACTGCTGGTCAGTAACTGGCACTGATAGACAGTGCTTGGCTGTAGAGCTTGGCTGCGCCACCGAGAGTACTCATATAGGGTGGTTCTTCTGGTGTAGACATACACGGAGTTCGCTGTCCCCCAGACATACACGGAGCTTGCTATCCTCACATCCGAACATCGCACTCGAAACGATGAGAAAAGCAACATATGTTTACGATACACAGTGGAGGTACGAACCCAAGCTATTATCCAAACTGGCTGAAGACATAACAAGGGAAGGAAGAAGACAAATAGTTACACGTCGCATATCATACCAGAGGAACAAGAGATTTCTGGACATAGAAATGCATAGGCGGGACTGGCTACTTGTAATAATTTCGGTCTTCGCACCACCTTTGCCAGTGTTGGTTAAACATGGTTTTTTAGACAAGAGGTTTTTGGGCAATGTTTTGCTGTATATTGTAGGATTTCTGCCTTGCCTAATACATGCGCTGTACATTATCTCCCAACACCCGCATGGTACCATGAAAACTGATGTTCCAAGTACCAATAACCCCTCCTACGGGGCCATTATGAATGAGGATAGTCATGATTAAAAGATGATGTTGCTTATCAGGGGCGGGCGGGTGCGAATGATGTTCGTACACTGTGATAGTAATGCTAGATAAGAGTTTTTTTTTGCTCATGGTCAGCTTTACAAGACAAGCCAGGTAGGCTGGGATATGGATATACTAGGCGATATAGTGGAGCGAGAGCCCGAAGGAAATGATAATGCTGGGACGACGCCGGTTGCCGCTGCGGGGGCCGCTGTTTCTGGGTTTCCAGAGCTGTATCAGCCCCAGAAGGTTTCGAATTGGAGGGTGAGACTGCAACAGAAGAGGTCGGGAAGACTGGCTGAAGCACAGCGTACTTCTTCTAGCAGTAGTGGGGATGAAAACCGCTTGAGCGAGGCGGAGCGGATCCATCGCGAGAATATGGCATATTTGTCACGGTTATCTGCTAGTGAAATTGAAGCCGAGAGACAGGAGTTGCTTAACACTCTCAGCCCTAAGCTTGTTGAAGCTCTGATGTCGGCTGCTTTGAAGGGAACAAAGGGTGGCAGCGCGCGTTTGTTTGCTGAAATTGAAGGTGCGCCAGGCACTTGGGTTGGTGGTAGTAGGGATGAGCCGGACATACCGCGTTTGAACGATAAGATGGTAGATGAAGCCCTTGGCATTGAAAGTGTAACCCCAGAGGACAACAACGGCAGTGAGCCTTCCAACTTGCATTTTGGTTCCCACGAGGATGAAGATGATATTGCTCCACAGGAGTATCAGTTTATTGAGAGTATGAATCACATGACTAATGACGAATTAATGCGTGATGTGCACTTTGTGAGGAACTCTGGCGAGCCGGAACCACTCGACATACAGGATCCGGATTTCACAGAAAAACTACACGAGAAGTACTTCCCAGATTTGCCAAAAGAAGTTGACAAGTTAGAATGGATGAAACCAGTTACAGAAGAACAGCCTTCAGACGTTGAACTTATAGATGTTGCCCAGTGTAGGTTTGATTTCAAAGGCAATCTTGTGCCCCCTGGTCGCACAATCACCAGTACCAAAACAGGTCTTCATCACCACGCTGATAATCCAAACTTAGCTGGTTATACCATTCCTGAGCTGGAGCACCTATCTCGCTCCACTTTTGCAGCTCAGCGATGCTTGGCAATCCAGACATTAGGGCGTATACTCTACAAAATGGGTAAACAATCATATTACCAACTCGTGCCATCTGTGGATGCGCAGACATATGAGAGTGAAGGTGGTGTTGACGGGGTAATGGAGAAGATTTACTCGATGTTTTGGGACTTACTTAAGACGTGTTCCGTTCTGGAATCCCTCCATGCAGCAGCAAGTGAAAGTACGAAGAATATCAGTGTAAGGAATTACGCTGTAGATGCCTTATGGCTATGGAAGCAGGGTGGAGGGGATCCGAGGATAAAGATATGTAAATAACCTCTAATTTTAGCTAGTGTAATAACAAGGAATTTTATCTACGTTCGATGTTTCCCTCGAAGGAACTCGGTGCTCGATAGGGGAAAGGGAAAAACTCCCAGACAACCTGAAAGCACCAAGTTCCAAGACACATTCTGCAAGACTACCGCTCTTTAGCCCCCCTAAGAACCAGATTTCTCGATTAATACCATGTGGTTGCATGCAGAAGCATTAGACCACATGATAGCTCGCGAATCTATAACATCCAGTATAGGCATCCATCCTGTAACTTGTATTGAATTGAGGGATTGTTTTTCTATGCATAGTGACACATCGGTTAGGCATCTAATTGTGGGCTAAAAGACCAACCACCTAATCAACTTAAGTTTATGCAATTATATATAAAGTAGGATGAGATACAAGTCACAATGAAAGGATATTTGTACGCCTAAAGATGAGGATGGAACAGTGCGCATGCAATATCGGATAAAATCTGAAACTGAGTTGGTCCTCCCAAAACGGGAGATAATGCTGAAAAGCAGTGGTACCTTGTGCTCCTTGTTTGCTGTTGATACAAGTTGACTGATAAAACATATGCGATTTGCTTTTATTCTGAAAAATTTACCTTGTCTTACCCGGCGAAGGTGATTTTTTGTCAATTTACGTACTGCGAAGATAGGGTTGCTTAACTTATTGAAAATACATCGCACCCTTACCGCCCGCCAACCGTAGCTTCCCGAATCGTGTGCTACATGAGTATGTTTTAAGATAGTGCTTCTGATAGAGAACTAAGAGGCAATCTTTGAAGTGCCATACTGGTAAAGCTGTGTGTAGCAGTATTTTTTATCTGCTGATTTGTTTACCATAGGTAGTGAAAATGAATTACACAGAATCTATCCAAAGGTTAGAAGACCAGACAGCTGGTATAAGTGAGAGAGTATTGTTTCAGCAGGAACGCCATAGATCGGAGGCGTTGAATGAACTTTATCAGAGTGTGTTACAAATTACAGAAGACAGCGCATTTGTACAAGAGAATGAAAAAGTTAATGCTCACATGCACATAGAACCCTCAGCTATTGCTAAGCAATTAGAAAAATTCTCGCAATTGTCTGACTTGCTGAAAGTAACACATTTGGAGCAAGAAACTTTGGATAACTTCTTGCGTTATACCATATCAAGCAATGACAGTGTTTTAGAAATCAAATCTGCGAATGATCCCCGATATCTCCAACTCTCCGAAGAAGTTAACAATTTGCAAAATGTAGAACTAAAAGGTTTGGAGCAAGAGATAGAGGGTTTGGATGCTAAGATAAAGGAACGAGCGGCCAGTGTTGCAAATACAAATGAAACAGTCAAGGAAACTTGCCTCAGTGTTAGTAACAGTATAGATGGATGTTGGAGTCTTCTAGAGGAGTTAGAAAGCTTAAGGAAACAGAAAACAAAAAAGGTTGAACTTGGACCGCTTGAAGAGAATTACCAGAAATGGCAAGCGGTAGACCGTGAATTTCAACATGAAAAGCACCTCCAAGAGCAACTCGGGGTACTAGAATCAACTAGAAATTCACTTCACACCTTAATAGAGGGCAATCAGCAAGGTAAACAAGTTAACAAGAAAGCATCCGAAGAATATATCACATATCATCTACTTAACGATCTGTGGAAGAAGCAGTTTATTGACCACAAAAATATTAAGGATGTAGAGTTTTACCCTCACACAGAAAAGCTACAGTTCAAGGTTGACGATGTCTTCTACGTCTTATCAATGCGTAGGGGCTCTGTCGCGCAGGTACAGTTGTTCAGTGAGGAGTTCCCTATCGGCGAACTATCCCGGAGAGAAGAGGCTATCAACAAACGTTTTGTTGGTACAATGGATCTTACGAAAATGGTCAAATTTATACTGGCGAATAAGGGTACGAGGGATCCTACTAAAAACTAAAATTCCAAGTCTCTTTCTTAATCTATTCGTCTTATTAGCTACTACACAACTATTTTTCATACAATTGATGCGGGCTCCTTCAGTTGAATAGTGAACTGCGAAAATATGTTAGTGTCAGCTTACTTCTTTTGCGTAGACTGGAAGGCTCCCATTGCGCCTAAATATCCTTCATGCTTCAGGAAAAAAGCATGTTTCTGTCCCTTTGACCAGAAGTTGATAGCATAGCTTAGAGTGTTCATTGTAGTGAAATGGCCTCTGATGTAAGATCCACCGAAATAAATTCTTTTAACATTGTGTACCTTCGCCTGCAAGTATGCTATTTGTCCTATGTTGTTAGAAATTGCGTATAACAATGACTTTGAGATGTCTGCATTGCTGAATCTGTCATTCGTGCTCTGGATGTAGGTTGTAGAGGTTTCCGAAGGAGAAGCGGGCATTTCTTCACCGCTGTTTAGACGATATTCCCTCTGAAAGACCTTTCCAAATGATGAGGCAATGTTACTCGACTTCAGGCCTACTTTTCCATAGTCAGTTCCATAAATGTCGCCCACAAGCATGTCCACATTTGCATTATTCCCTTGGTTGGCCCAAGTTAACATTTCGTCGTATGTTTTGGCGCCAGTTATCAAAGATAAGAGGCCCCAAAGGGTGCCACCACCAAGTGATGAACCACCTACCCTCGTGTATTCAGAGGGGGAATCAATTTTCAGTATAGAGACCCCTGAACCAATATTCACAAGTAAGTATGGATATATATCGTCGCTAGATGCAATCGACTCCACCATTTGCTCGCCATCACTATCACTATAGGTAAACACTTCATCAGAAATTTCATGGAGAAAAAAGTCCAAACCCTGCACAAGACAGTCCATTTCGTCCAATCTTATTATATCTTTCACATCAGGGAATTGTGAGAGCAGTAGGTCGTAAAATTTATATGCACCGCCCCCCGTAGATACAATTTGAGTTGACGCATATGCCTCATCATGATATCTACGTATAATACTATGGAGTAGCTCCATGAATTGGTCGATATGCTGCGTTTCGACTGTTTCGAATAGCAGTTTATCGGACCCTAACGGAGCAAAAACCACTTTCGCAAGAGAACCGCCTATATCAATCGCAATCGTAAATACATCCGAATCTCTCCAATTGGCACATGGGTAGTCAATAGTTTTGCCCATCTATTTTGCAGTTCGTCTAGTGCTGTTGTACCGTTTCGAGGTTGTGCACTATCCATTAATTATATATGGTCTATTCCAAATTGTTGGAAACTACACTGAAGTAACGTAGATCTAAAACATCTGTACATCGCACTTTGTTCCGATATTACCAGTTAAATGGTACTCAACAGCTTCAGATGCAAGGCTACCGGTGAGTTATAGTAATGTACAGTTTGCAAGAAAGATTGTACTTCAAGCTTTTCTTGGCTGCTTGCTGTTTAGCGGTTTCTCGTTGGTATTTGAATCCCACCATAAGTAAAGTGGTGCTAGGTTGACGATATCAGTGGATATTTGCAAATTTAAACGATTATCGGAACAAAAAAAAACGAATGGACGAGACAAACATTTAGCATCTGCTAATAAGTCATCAAAGCAGCACTCATCCACTTACAAGTGTATTTTAACATATTTCTTAGAATACTATGATTCCTGAAAACTTGCGTGAACTCATTCACAATAAATACGAAGAGGCGCTTGCCAATGGCTCCCTCCACTTCACCGAATCTACTTCCAAAAAAGTGAAGGATCCTAATACTGGAATCCAATATTATGTTACCTATGCACCTACGTTACAGAATAAACCTGAGCGTGGTGCTAAAGAGTTAGAGAACAAAGACCCCTTTGCGGCCCCAGATCCTGCTTTAACTGTCTTGGAATCTGTGAGTGAAGACTACAAACTACTTTTAAATAAGTTCCCAGTGTCAGCTGATCATGCGCTCTTGGTAACCAAGGAGTTTGCTCATCAAAGCTCACCACTGTCTCCTAAGGATCTCTTAACTTCCTATCAATTGCTAGTTAAGCTGGATGACGAGGATGAGGATGAGCGCTTTATGGTATTCTACAACTGTGGACCCAATAGCGGCTCGTCAGTTGATCACAAGCATCTCCAGCTATTAAGGCTCCCCCAAAAGTTTACTCCATACCAGGACAAACTATGTAAGGGCGAGAGTCACTTCATACCTGGCCCAAAGAAAGAGGCACTACAAGACAGCAAGTCAGGGTTTTGCCACTACGTGCTCCCAATGCCAGAAGAGCCTTCGGAAGTTGATGAAGAAACACTAGCCATGTCTTTTATCTCCTTGCTTCAAAGAGCACTTACATCTTTTCAGAACTGGACAGCTGAAAAGCCAGAAATGAAGATGTCATACAATTTCATGATGACCAAGGAGTGGATGTGCGTTGTGCCACGTTCCAAGGCTAGTAGCGACAGCTATCCAATCGGCTTCAATGCAACCGGTTATGCCGGCCTAATTTTAGTGAAGCGGGAGGAAGTATTCAACAAGCTCACTGAATCACCAGAAATTTTGGACAAGGCTTTACAAGAATGTAGTTTCACCAACACATCAGATCACAAACCAGACGAGTACGAGTATTGAGGAAGTCATCATATAACTTAAAGGTCCTAGCCAGTCAGCCTGTTCCCGTTCATGCTTGCATAGACTGCTAAAGAACTTCATGTTTTTATATAGTAACTACAGCTTAAATCACATGATCGACAACCAATGAATTGACGAAGATTTTTTGTAATTTTTCGTGCGAAAGCACATTTTGTAATTTGCAAAGCAGCGATACTACCGAGCAAGAGAGGATAGGATTTTATTCCTTCAACGCCAACGAACAACTATCGATAAAGCAAACAGATAGTACCGCGGGCAGAACCTATTAAACAGATATACACATCTAGTCATGCCACAGTCTTTTAGCTCTATTGTCAAAATGGGTGACTACATCCTAAAGTCCCCTACGTTGTCTAAATTCGTGGTCCCAGCTGCTCATCAATTTATTAAGTTTGCCGGCTACAGACAATTAGGCCTAAGGTTCGACGATCTTATTTCTGAGGAAAACGAGATTGCCCAAACAGCTATTAGAAGATTGCCAGAGAATGAATCATATGCTAGGGTTTTCAGAATCATCCAAGCTCACCAACAAGAATTGACCCATCATTTGCTACCAAAGAACAAGTGGTTGAAGGCAGAGGATGATGTGCCATACTTACTACCATATTTGTTGGAGGCGGAAGCGGCTGCTGTTGAAAAGGAGGAACTAGACAACTTGGAGTTGAAATGAGCACATCGACATAGTTGTTGTTGTTTTTATCAATATTCGTAACTAGGGGAATCTCATAATCCCGTAGGCTTTTATCTGCCCCGATTTGCATAAAGCCACTAAGTGCGCGTAGGGATCTCTATCCATTTTTGTCATGACTGTACATCAGGCCACTCAGTTCTGATGATGGAACCTACATTTGAGTCTCGTTGTGATTTATCGTGTTACTCAAATTTATTTATGTGTATAAAGAGAATAGAAAACAAATTCAGTTTCCTCTAAAGTAAGGCAACCGGCTCTCGCCATTGCACGCTATATCCCTGCAGCTGAAAGACGTGGGACTAGATCGCCGTCGTTCTCATAAAGATCCTAGTTTCTCTTGCACGGCGATGATTCTTACTGTTGTCTTACTGTCATCTCAGCTATATATTTATACCCTATTTATCCGTAGACAATCAATGTCTTTTACCATAGTGGCCAAACTATCTAATGATGTAATTACTAATGGTACATAACGTCTTGTGGTGATATATCCTGTGTCTATTTGACTTACGGAAAGATCAAATTCATAATGGAGAGTATAATGGACAGTAAATTATCGGAGCCAAATGTATTTACTCCTGTTGGAGAGATATGCTGCAATATAGCAACTTTATATCAGCATCTGTATGAATCAACATAATATGAGGTAAGACCCGGAACATGAAGGCATACAAAGAGGAGTATGGAGCAATTGATCTCGGTTTCACATATGCAGCATCTTCCGGGCATAATATTAAAGTGTTTATAATGCTGTCGAACCTTTACTGGTTTAAAATACTAAAACTTTGAACCCACATTTAGCTGTGTCAAACAACATTGGGAGCTCCCTTTCTTGCATATAAGTGCAAGTAATATTAAACCGCTGTGGCCATCATCGCAAGCTACTGCAACGGTTTGTCCTTACGGAGGGGCCTCTTCTATTGGTTTGCCGGTGTGCAAAGGCGCATGAGAAACATCAGTCTCAAACTTCACAGAAGGAGGACAGGGTGTGGTAGAATATGAAACCTCATGTATGGAAGAAGGATGGGCTATATGCTGCTCCTTCGCAGGTCGTTGGTATCTTTGTCTTAGTCTATTTCCCCGAACAGATGCGTAGTAGCTATCTTTCGAAGTCCTTGGTGATGAGGTATGGGGTCCGAAGACGCCCGAAGACCTCGGCAATGTGGTGTTTTCATACTCTTCTTCCTCCTCCATGCCGTCATGATCCTCACGCAAATCTTCCTCAATCCTCAGAGAGTGTGCCGGCACTCTCAGTAGCATTGGAAGCTGCTGTCCTCTTTTGTTGCCCTTTACAGCAGCACGGTTAAGCTTCGAAGCCAACTGCGGGTCGGCGCCCGACGCTTCGTCTAGATCAATTATCGCATCTGGCACACCAATGCACGCAGACGAAAATTTCGATTCTTCCGAAACAAAGAACTGAGGGACTTCTCGCGTGCCAGGCGACATGAAGGAGTCAAGCATTGGATAATCCCTTGACAGCTGGTCGCATTCTGTTCCAGCTTCTTCTTTCAAAAATCCAAAGTCTCCCGAGATCGCACACGACCTTCTATGTCTGTGTGAGCGATGCATGTCCACTGTTCTATCCATATCTAATCCATACCCTGAATCATTCTTTCCGCCTGTCTTCCCTGGCACCTTTAACATCTCCCTCTTGCTTGTACTCCGAAGTAGAACTTCCTCGCGAAGATCTTCGCCTTAAGTATTATCCAGCAGGCCCAAAGGATCTCCAAATATGTATTCGTTTCACACACTAATGCAACCTAACGCTTTATCCACGTCTACTGAATAGTGCTGTAATATTTAAATGTTACAAGCTTGGAATCTGCTGTCAGCATTGTCTTGTTTGTAGTTCGCTCGTTAGTGTATTTATAAATCTAAATACTATTCTGAAACTGCCAACCCTTTTTCCTATTCAAGAAAAATTACATCTAAAACAGAACTATGGACTCGAGTCATTAACAACGGGGAGATCCGCCTCATTACATAATATCCCTGAGGCGCGGTTACTAGGAAAGTTGATGGCACCTGGAGCCTCTCCTGTTATAATTGCGCTCAGGTACCATTCCCCAACTTTCCGACAAAGTATGGCTTCTATTTTCGGACAAGCTCGAGGTACACGGGCATCTTTTAGACGTCCGGCAAAGTATGTGGATAGAAATTAGATGAATTCTAGTGATAATACAGTGGCAAAAGTTCCAGAGGGTTATCATAATAGTAGTCTTCTCTTCCCAGGGGCGGCAGAACAACTAAAGAGTGGTTTTGCGCTCTACTAGGGAGTATGGGACTCTATAAGGAAAGACGAACAGTAGTGTTCAACTCAGTCGAACATTGGAACGAACAAGCGAGAATAAATGATACCCATATTGGCGTTAGTGGATGTGATAAAAATCCAGTTTTACTTCATAAGCGTATGACGTACAAAGTGGCGAAGGAGAAGGAATCCCGCCCAGTGCGAATTACGTGGAAACACGAGCATGGTGGTAATAAGGTGAATGAGGTTTGGCCAGAGCTGCTTGCTGGGTTTAATGTGTATTGCGAACGATCTGAAGAATTGCCGGATGAATATATTGACAGTATCGTTCAGGGGGTATATCATTCGAGAGTTCCAGACGTAGAAGCTATGAAACAGCTTATAGGGCCGGAATATGGCTTTGACTTATTGGCGCCCCAATGGAATAAATGTGATTACAGTATTTTGCTGAATGGAACGTTATTGACTGTAGATGAGATGTGCCAACTTCATTCGAGAGACAAAATTGCTTTTACTTCTGATGAAAACACACCTTTGGCAAGTGAAACTGGCTTGTTCTTTGCAGAACCATCAGACACACGTAATGTGCATTTGTCGGGGATGGTGTGCAAATGGAAGGCTGACGGCAATATTGATAAATGTAAGAAAACGTACTTGTTCTACGAAACACAGCACAATGTCATGGCAGATGCCAATGCAACGATTGAGCTGCTGGAATCTCCAGCGTTCCATCCCACTTTACGAGTTACCCTTTCGAACGTGAGGCTTCAAAATCCCAGTTGTAAGTTGTTCATGATTGTTGATCTTCCTGCTGGCCTGTTTGTTGACAAATTTCAAAACCCTCCAGTGTTACTTTTTGGAGAACATGATTTAGAGTTGCCAGAATACAAAATCCGGTCCTGGGGCTCAGAGGTAATGTATGAGTTATCGCCTGATGGTGTACATGATTTTACTCTGCACACCAGGTATGTCTCACCAGCGCCGGGAGGCAGGCATAAATCCATATCAGTCACCCCATTTATATTCGAAGCCTGTGATACTGAGTCAGAGAATATAGCGGAGAACCCCTTCTACACAGGGCATCTTGGTTATGAACGTTACTTCACTCCAAATACACAATTTCGGCATATCAACAACACCAATCTTGTCGTGAATATCTCTCGGGCAGATAGTAGTTGTGCTGGCCCGATTGAACTAGCTACGGCTGCTTGTGTTATATTTTCAGTTTTATACCTTTTGGCTACCATTTTCAGGAAGCCTTCAGCCCGTAAATAGAATGCACTGGTTGTTGCTTTAATTACTTAATATTATACACGAAAAATAGAGAACTAACGGCTACGCTTCTTGTTATGCTTCTTAGCAATTCTCTTCAGAGCTCTTTGTTCGTTCTTCATCACACCGTCCACCATTTTGTATTTACCCTTCACACCTTTAGGTCTACCAGATAATCCCCTATTCTTACCGGCTGCAACAACAACCGTGACGCTAGGTTTCTTCTTGGCCTTTTTGCTTACCTTGCGCATTAACTTTGCGATTTCGTCAGCTTTATCTTTCTCAGATTTGTCCGAATCCTCGTTAATTAAACCTGCCTTCTTCTTCAATTTCTCCAGGCGAGCCAAAGCACGCATCTTCTTTCTTGCTTTCGCTTCGGCTACCTTCTTAATTGGTCTTGCATTCAAAGCTTTTAATTTCTCCTTGATTGCTAAAGCGGCCTCTTTAGTGATAGGTTTATTGATCTTGAAATGTCTCTTTTCATCTTCTACAAACCACTCAGGTAGGTTTTCTGTATCACGGAAAGAGTACCTATGGAACCCTTCATCGATGAGATCGTGTTTAGACTTTTGGCCCAACGCCAATTGGTGTGCCAAGGTCATAGCCTCCACAGTGGCAATATCAATTTCTCTTGAATGTTTTGCTTTTAGATCGTCCTGCTTCTCCTCTTCAGAGTCATAGGAGCCATCACTTTCCTGCTGATCATTGGCAACAATTTCAAAATCATCATCTTCTGATGCCTCACTCGAGTCTTCTTCACTAGACTTCATAGCAGTTATCTTCATGCTATTGCTGTTTCTGTTGGATGTGTTATCCATCTTATGCTGGTTATCCGTGCTTGAAGGCAAGTCGGCTTCTACTCCATCAAAAATTGAATCATTGAAAAGAGCGCGAGCAGCAGGGGTTAAACCACCTTCAGTGTCTTTGCCTTTCAGCTTTGCAATCAAATTATTGATAGCTTCATCGTCATCGGAGTCTGATAGGTCGGATCCGTCATCATCCACATAATCCTTTTCACTCACAACATCTTCTTCATCAGACGCGCCGTTTTCATTGCTAAATCCATCCCAAGAATCATCTCCATCGCCTCCACGCGCCTGCTTTGCGCGGAAATTTGCATTTTTCTCAGCCTTTCTTTCCTTGTAGCTAGAATACATCGCATCCAATTCTGCCTCCAGTTCATCCGCATCAGCAACTTCATCACGTTCATGAACTGGTACATCATCTGCAATATGGATGTCATTATCCTCAGCAAGTTCCTCCCTTGTAAAGACCATCCGTTTCTTACCTTTTGCCAACTTGTCCAAGATGCCAGTCTTCTCAGCAGATTTTAAATTGAACAAAGATTCTCTACCAAGATTAGCTGCCTCGATACCAATATCAGTGGGTGTTAACATTTGCATCTGCATACGCATTAATTCTTTTTGTTTAACTTCATTCTGCTTCCTCTTTTCACGCTTTTTCATTAACCTTTGTTTCTCTTGCATCTCTTCCAACTCTTTGTCGATCTGTTCTTCTTCTGTCAACGGTACAACCTCCACTTCTGATTTCTCTTCTTCTTTGTCTAAGCCTAGCAACTCTCTAGCTGCTTTCCTCCACTTGAGTAGCATCTTGAAATCCTTCTTCCCTAAAACCTTCAGATCTTTGATACACTCTTTGAACTCGGGTGTGGTTTGCTTCAACTTCTTGACAATCTTCCACTGATGATCTTCTTTATCAATGACAAATTTGTTCATATCCCCTAGCATTTGAATAGGATCTTCGGTCTGTACGAAGTCCATTAAGGGAGCTTCATGATATAATAGATAGTCGCCCTCTTCATAACCTTGTCTACTTCTTGTTTTCTTTTCAGGGTTGTAAATCTTAGCTTCCATGTTCTTAGGAGCATCAGGTAATTCCTCAAAGACCTCTCTAGGATCAAGTAGCCTTGAGTCTAGTTTCTTGGGAGCTTTGAAGCCCTTGCACACTACAAAAATTTCTGCGGAAACATTTCTTGATGCTGGAGGCTTGGTTGCTTCGACTTTCTCGAATAATTGCTTAAAAACCCAAATCAATTTGTTATAATCCTTCGATCTGAAAACCTTGGTAACAAAGGTACCGCCAACCACTAAGTTCTCCACAGCCAACTTCAAAGCCTGTAAAGTCAAGTGCGATTGAGTAAATGCATCTTGCACCCAGCCTAAACCGACATTAGGTGCACCATCATGCAAAACGGTATCTGCCTTCCATGTCTTCATGTAACCTCTTAACCTGGATCTACAATCCTCAGTCGTAATGTCACTCTGGAATGTAATTACATTAGGCATCGGCTTCATTGGAACAATGTCCACACCAATAATCAACGAATTCACGGGACAAAGATTTGAGGCAACCTGACACCAAGACCCAGGAGCAGCACATAAATCAATGACAACTTTCGATTTTTCTAAGAAATGGCCAAACTTCTCATTAATTTGAATAATCTTGAAAGAAGAACGTGCACGATAACCTTTCTCTTTGGCAAGGTAATAATACCTATCCAAACGTCCCTTGTTATTCTTTTTCTGTACCTTACCCATTTTAAATCAGTCTTGATACTATCGGAAGTCTCAACGGCTACGTTCACACTCAGTAGTACAAGTTAGTTAGCTGCTAGCTCATCTCATCTTATCGCATCTATAAACTGAAAATTTTCTACGCATTATAAATGTTCGTTTGTAGTGATGCTGCCTTACTTAAGCTATAAAATTCATGGATTTTGTTCATCATCGCAGGGCCTAAAAGAATGAAAATGTTAACTTTACTCAGTACCGGTGCAAACACAATGGCAAAAGAAGACATTTGTATATCTCTCTTATAACTTTATTGCATGCACATTCATCCTTTGATATAGTTTACTCATAACGTGGTCGGCTGCACTTGGCGTCGAGACGGCACACGAACTTGCCATAAAAAGCGTAAAATGTCGATTATAACTTTGCTTTTACATTTACTATTCTTCCCTGATGTTGCCTAAAGTTGCTTGATAGCAGTACTTACACTCATCGCACCAGCCTGTAGTAAAGCATGTCTCGAGTAGTTTCGAAATATTCAGTTAGTAACCCTAGAAAATACAAGTGCTTTATCTGCACTCCACTTTTTGCATGTGGGATTGTTAATTTATAATCCTTGCGGTATGTATGTACTTCGAAAACTGCCAGTTAACGTAGCTACTCTTAAAGTTATTGGAAAGGCTGATAACGTGAGTGCACGGAATTACCGTAAGCGCGGTTTACACCGGCACTCGCCACCTGCAGCATGGCATATCATATAATTAGCCATAAATAAGTTCGAGGTGTAGCAGCACCTGCTCTTGTATGCCAATTGCATGTTATTTTAAAGCAATGGTCCCAATGGTTGGCCATGTCGGAACTGCTCAATTCTCATCCCAGCCAGCGTCCTGCATATCCAAGCTTTTACTATTCCAAAATAGGAATGCATATGAGTCCATGAAAAGAACAACAGTCCTTTAGGCAATTCATCCTTACCACGTTGTTATCCGCCTTGTGAATATGCAATGGTTTGTATTACATTATTTAATAATTAAATATACATCATAAATCTTTGAAATAGCAATGCAAAATAGTATACTCATCTCCGATGTAGAGACGGCAGCAAATTGTTAGTTTTTCTTCTGCACTGGACTCTTGGGCCTCAAGGACTCAATACCATTGTCCATAGGAAGATTGGACCCCAGTTGTCTGATCTCTTCGCGATATCTTTTAGGGTCGAAATTGTCTAGTAATACATCCGGGCTCATGATGACCCATCCAGGTCTTAATCTCACCGGATTTTCGCTGCCAGTCCTCGCAGGGATGATATGTAACCTTCTCGTAGCAGTGGAAAAATTCTCAGCTACCTTATAAACATGTGGGGGAACTGCTCCATTATGTACTTTCTCAGTTTCAATGGCCAAGTCTGTGTCAACGTTACAGTGGATTAAATGGCCGTCTGTGGATCTGCGAACAGTACCAGTTATGCACATCCAACAATGCCATTGCATCTTGTCAAAGAGGGGCTCATCATCCTGATCCAAACCAGGATAAAATGGGGATTCTTTATTCACAGGAACAAAGACAAACTCCTCGCTTCTCCTGAACTTCTTCGCCCACCCTTCGTTATTCAACAACTTGGTTAGCTCATTAATTTTTTGGGCGCTTGCCCAGATGAAAAGGAACCCCGGCTTGGACACAAGTTTGTTGATTGGCAGCCTCGTTAGCAGAGGGTATATGAACTGGTTATCGCTTAAGCAGCCTATCATTACTACATCAAACACCAATTTATCCTTTTGAATCCATCTATTCAATGTCGGCACCATATCATCGATGTCAACATGGTATCCAAAGGGAGTCGTTGCATGTTTTGCCACCTGCTTCTCCTTTAACTGGAACAGTTTCTGCAACTTGGGATATCCTTCTACCGTATTCTCAATGTTTTTTACATGAGATTGAGGGTATGAATCTGTGTGTATGTAGTGATTAGCGTAATTATTACTGTGGAACTTGGAGTTCGGCTTGAAAGAAATGTGTTTCTTACCCTTAACCTCTTCATGAGTCTGGCGCTGTCCATACATATCTTCGTAAACACCCATGCTTGATCTTTAAAGGTAGTTTATATTAAAAGTGCGTCGTATTTGTGTCTGAGTCTGCGATTCAGTTGTGCTTTTCTTGTGTATGACTTTGTGAAGGCCCTTCAGCTTTATATATGTAACGTTCAAACAGAGCGGTTTCAAGTTAAAACACTTATGCTATCACGAAAGGAGAAATCATCAAGAGGCAAAAGAAATACACAGATGGGAAGCAAAAGCAGTTTTAAATCAGTAGGTTTTATATAATATGATACCCTTAGCGTGCAGAAGAGGAAGCATGGATCTTGTATCAAAGACAGTATTTGCTAACAATTCACAAATTTAACAGTCTGCCAACAAATACGACGATCTAATTACCAAAAGGTTCCTAGAAGTTGATAGCAAGTTCAAACCAATTGTTTCGAAGTACTACATATTCGGTTCTACAACGGAGTGGATCTCCGATTTAGCTAACAGGGCTGCATTATTTCTTAATGAAATCAAATTCCCTTTAAGCCCTTGTACGATTCAATATGTGCGAACACTAAGTCAGAACTTGCTTAACTTACCAGAGGTAACACACTATTGGCTCGAGGAATCAGGCTATCAAAAAGTTCCATTATTTGAGTTCTGTAAGCGAGGTTTTAGTTGCCAAGCGCAATATACAGAACCTGTGAACATGAAGCAAATGATACCAGAAGCAGAAGTCTTGAATGAATGTTTAAACACAATGATAATATTGTGTAACCTCAGTCCCCCGGCGTTGAAATGGGTCCCACATTTATTTTTGGAGGTGACCACTATCATCTATCAAGGGTATCAATTGAGCCTTCACTCGCTGACATCTTCAAACATCAGTATGTTTACGATACGATGCAAATCGTTGTATGAAATAACAAAGATGATATCTAAAGCGGAAATGATTGCAGATCTTAAGAATACTCTTGTGGGAAGCTGTTTACAGAAAATGCTAAGGTATCATAGGGAACTTCGCGAGCAAGACAAAAAGCAGATGTCTTACAGCTTGTTGGTACGTTTCTTTGATGCAATTGTGTCAGACGACTTTAAAATGGCGCTAAATTCTGTGGTGCTAAAGAAATGCAACAATAACTGCTTGCCAAAAAATGAACTAGCAATATTATTGTTTTCAGATGAGAAGGTAGTGCAATTACTAGTGGATATGGTAAGAGAAGATTTAACGTCTACAGACAGGACAACGCAGTCGCAAGCTATATTTTTTCTCAGTTCTATGGTCCAATTTAGACGCGATCCGATTATAGCCAGCATATTTTTAGATCGAAGAGACAAACCAGATGATGTTTACTTGGACAATGTAGCTCAATGGAGAAGGATATACAATCACAGCGATGCCACTCCAAAACTTCCCAGCATCAGTGCTTTTAAGGCTGGACCTTCACAGTGGTATGACTGGAAGCTAGGTTCCGATTCTATCATCTCATCTTTACTTGGGATACTATCCGAAAATAAGGATGAAGAATCGATCTACAGAATCTACATGTTGCTTTTGGATCTTTCCAAATTCGTACAAGGTAGGATTACTGATCTTTGGGCACCTAACGGACAGATGATAACATTTGTTGAAGTACTATTGACGGCCGGAAAAAATGATAAGATATGTAATGAATTCATCACAGAAATGTACTCGGTGCTTCGCACGTGTGCAGCAGCTGAATGCATATTATACAATTGTTAATAAATCAGAGAACTCCCGCATTTTGACATTTCTTTACAAAATGTTTCTTTTGAACTATCCCGATAAACTCTCCATTGTCTGTGATCAGAATTGTCCTATTGCCCAATCTGGTGAATATGTATTCAACCACTGATAGCGGCGCCTTTATGTCTAATGTTATAGTTGGCACTTCTATTATATCTCTTAGATCGCATAGTTTATTGAGTATCGTGAATAGCTTCTCTTTGTCGGCTGTCTCATATTTTCTTGTATGAGTGTAGCTACACCTTAGGGACGATGCTTGGAAGGATTGTCCTTCATTGACCACATCCATTAATTGAAAAGTACTTTCTGCAATTCCCGCCAGCTTGATTTGGAGAGCTCCGTTTATGTGATTTTTCCTCAAGAACTCAACCACTTCAGTAACCATGGATTTTAGTGCGGTAGCAGAAATAGTAAATACTAACTTTCCTCCCCTTATCACGGGTATGCAGCCATCAACAAGATCATCTTCTTCGATCCGGCATAACACACAATTAAGTGATGCAAGGGAAACATAGTCGTCGTATGTAATATCGACATATTTCTTCCCCGCTAAGTATGTCGGTGCTCGGATGACAAGCTTATACAATTCTGAGCCCTGGCCTGAAAAATTGTGTGTTTCGCGATTACTCAAAAATGGAATCTCACTTTTACGAAGTAGTATATCATAAACTGATTGGGGCTCGAGCACATTGGCAACAAAAACTGAAACAATAATTGATATCGAAAAAGGCACGACGTACCTAGTGGAAGATGTCAGTTCAAGCATAATTGTAGCAACAGTCACATTCAAGCGCGTCACACCAGCCATAAACGCGCCTGCGGATATCATTGCGTAAATCCCTAGATCAATACTTTGCCCGTTCGCTAACATTGACAGCACCCCATGGAATGTGTTATGGTTCTCAGTATTCTGTATGAGATATTGAAGATACATGGAAAACACGCGACCAAAAAGGGCACCGACCACCATTGATGGTACGTATATTCCAGAAGGGACTTTAATCCCAAAAGTAATGAAAGTTAGGAAAATTTTAACCAATAAAGCATATAATAGCGGCAAAAGCTCTTGTGGGAAAGCGTCTTTTTCCCTTGGGCATAACCCGTCCAACCCAGTGCTGTCCTTATCATGGTAGCATGGTCCTGCCATGCCAGCGAGAAGTTCTGGGACAGCGGTGTTCGTGTAACTATTAGGGAATGTAAGGAATGCTGTTACTATAGAGATAACAATTACCTCGAGCGTTGGGGATCTGGCTATTTGGTGTTTTTTCCTTAACCAATTTGACCAGAAACTGGTAAACTTTGTGAATAGTGCGCCATATATTCCAGCTACAACCCCAATAATAAAGTATGGGAATAATTCCCAGTATTTCCAATCAGATTCATATTTCACTTGGAATAACGGAGACTTATCCCTTCCATGCCCACTTAGTACAAGTAAGAACAAATAACTTATTGTTGCACAGAATGAAGTTTTAAATAACTGGTTTCCTTGTAGGTAGTAGGTTACTTCTTCCAAGGAAAATATTATACCTCCAAGTGGTGTCCCAAAAGCAAGTGTAACTCCTGCTGCTGCTGCTGCTGTAATAATAACATGACGCTCGAGTGCAGTCTTAAACTTGGGAAGCCTTCGCGAAACTATATTCCCAACACATGCTGCCAGGTGAACGTATGGGCCTTCTTTACCAACTGTCAACCCTGAGGCAATCGCAAACAACAAACCACTCGATTTACATAGTAATGTATATGTCCCCAAAAATCTCTTAATCTTGACGCCTGAAAGAATAGTCTTTAATTCTGGTACACCGCTGCCGCCCGCAGCATACCTAGTATGACCCAATATAGTGCCATCAGAGGAGCTTAAAATGCTTTCTTCTTTTGTAGTCAGCGTAATGGCAACCGATGTTCGCGCTAATATAATACTCAAAATTAGATAGACGACAAAGTCCACCCTAATATTGAACTTATGGATTCCTGGCATAACTTCAGGCCATATTTTCCAGTCCGCACATGGGTTCTCGCTACAACAACGTTGCTGGTTGAGGAAAGGGTTTGATCGGCAATAACCCCGTTTTAAATCCACTAGTATTGCTTCACCAGTGTTTATTGTAAACGCAATGAACGCACAAATAAAGGCGATTGTGGTAATAACCAAAAAGTCCTTGACATATTCAAGCCATCTTCGAGCCTTCCCAACCAACCCTGGATAGGTATGTATTTTTTTCTTATAGTTTACCGCTCTGACATAGTCGGTAACCAAATCTATCGCGGGGTAGTTACGTTTTGTTTTTCTTGGTAGAGTTTCATCGATATGGACAATAGTTGCAGTATCGTGCAGGATTGAGCAATACTCCGACATCAGGTAGGATACATAAGTGCAGATTAAAGGTTTCTTAGAACTGTGGTAAACCTAGCTTTTTAATCTCTTCAAATTCAGGATTTTATATTAACTTACTTTAGTTCTTCTCCTCTCCTCATGTTCGCAAATTTTAACCACACAGACCTTTAACCTAATATTGTCCTTTCCTCTTGTCGTAGAGCGAAGGCGCGTGGTCATAGGCAGCCACTCAAAAAACAATGAATGACGTTCGCTTCTCTATGCTTAATGTTTTTTTTTCGTTCATATTTATAAATGCACTTTTAGTATGTATATGCGAAAGTTATATATATATATATGTTTAGTGTTTACATTTTTAATGATGTTGAATGACTTTAGATTTAGATCTAAGTTATCAGTGAAAAGCATCTAAATGAAGCATGTATGCGCCAGTGTCGCCAGCACACGGAATATATGAAAACACCGATTTCCACCCTGTTAAATTGTAACAAAAATCCCTGATTTAAATAACATACATCTCACGATTAATGCCTAATGTCCCTTGAATTAAAGTAAAAAAAAAAAACAAAATGTACCTGAAATGAAACCAATCAAAATTGATGCCGCTATGCATCATTGTAGCAACGACCGTGTTCCAATTCATCAATGACTGACTCTATTACGTCATCGTCATCGTCTTCTTCCATCATTTCAACAGCGCTATACTTTATCATATCCCAGCGTCTCCAAAAATACATACAATCGCTCCAATCATTTGTGTCATAGCTATTTTCAAGATCGTTTTTGGCTTTGACTAACCTATCCTTCAAGGACTGTAATCTCATAGACTGTGGCAATTTTGAGACCTTCCGGTAATCACAGTCTGTCTCATACTCTGTAGGATTAGTAACCTCGGATTTATAACCCGAATCGCTGAGATCATCTTCAGAAGGATCGCTCCTATGGCGGTGGTTAGCAATATTCAGTTGTGAGTAAAAAGATGAATTGGGACTGCTAATAGAAGCAACAGGCCTGGTAACAGAACTCCCTAAGCGGTCATAAACTTCATTCTCTGCAGTGGATGTAGTATTGCAATAGCGACCCCATACCTCGTCAATTGATTGCAAAAGGTAATCGAAGCAGCGTTCTCTAGCTGCGGTGTCAGACCTGGGAATCTGCCTCTGACGTACACTAGCAATTGAAAAAGATGGATTTTTTGAAAAGGCTTTCCTGAAATTGAATAAATTATAATTTCTATCATTCGCAGAGCCTTGAAAAGCCAAATATTCTTTTCTTTGATGGTCATCTCTATTTACTGACTCAGAATCAGAATACTTAGAAACAGCCTCTAGGAGCCTGGGGTCCAGCTTTGGCGCCTGCCCAAAGCGAGTTCCTCCCTGAATATCACCGTAGCATTCTGTATTGTAATAATTTTCAACATTGCGATCAAAATCGCCCTCGGCATCACTACTAGAATAGCTATAGCTACTGCCGTTTGAGTTTCTGCCTCTTTTGTCCAACTTATTAGTCTTGGACAACAAGATCGTGGACCGTGGAAGGGCAGGTGAAGAAACGCTAAAACATTGGCGCTTCCTTACAGATATTGGCCCTCGTAATGCAGAGCGGGTACGCTTGCCAGATAATGCCATCCGTAAGTAGGAACTATAGTAAAATCGAAATTAAAAAAAACAAATAAAATAAAAATTTGACACGGCTAAACTGGTATCTGAACTTAATTTGAGCTGCACAATTAAGGCGTCAAACACTTGCCAATCTTATAGATGTAGTATGACAATTCTTATACGTCAATCTGTAACTTCTGATATATTTCTCAGGTGACTAGAAAATAAGCAGAACTTCGGAGAATCGAACACAGTTGAGGTGTTTGGGTTATTCGATCAAAGAAGCCTGTAAAAAAATTTACAAAAAAAAAAAAAAAATAAAAGTGGTGAGCAAAGGCGAGAAAGTCGGACAAAACGAACATAATTTATCTGAGAGAGAGGAAAAAACCCAAAATCCTGGCATATTATTGGTCAATAGCACTCTTTTAGGGAGGGTAATATTCACGCCTCCTGGGAAAACAACGTCCGGGTGGCGCAAGTAAGGCATAGACTAAAGGCTGAATCCTACAATAACCGTACATAGACAGCTCCAACTGGTGTAAGTTGGGTATGTACGGACAGAGAATTTCTCCACCAACACATACATACCAATTTTACTACATTTAATCTATCTAGTTAGCGGCTACAACTTGGAAAACACCTTAACAGCAGGTTTTCCACAAAGCAGCCACATACTTGTCTGTCCGGAATGCTGTCCGGTTAGGGTATTTATCGGACACGGGGACAAAACGGACAGGTTGCTGGTATGATCTTACAGCTGCACATTTCTTTGCACTCGGCCACAGCGGGAATGGGTAAATAGGCCAATGGCCGCATATTAAAGTAATAGGCTAAAACACATATAAGTTAGTAGACTGTTCGCTTGACAGTTGGTTGGCTCCAAGAACACTCTCTGAAAGCATAATGCAATTCCTGGATGTTACAACAAGCTGTTGCAAAGATGGAATGGTTAATGAGAGAAGCGGAATGCCAATGCCAATGTGGGAAACGAGAGCACAAAGCTTATCTGAAGGAAACCCCTCGAATGTAGTAAAATTAGTTGCTAAAGATCATGCCATGGTAATTAATGTACACTAGACCACTTTCTTGACCTTATGTGCTTCTGTTCTCCATTGCAGCTTTACCTTGTTGTGGTGAATACATTAAGAAGAGAGCACTTCCTTTTTTTTTTCCTGAAAGCTTTCAGACAGGATCCACTTTGCGTGTGTCTCGAGACCCCAGGAAAGGGGAAACATGACAAACAGTAACAAATGGATTAACAACCTCATGCAAAATTCACTTAATTCAACAGCAAAGAAAAGATGTAGGCAATAGAGGTTATGCTTAGACTAAAATTGCACATGCAACCTAGCATCGTAGATGTAGTTGAAACACTTCGTTCTGCTGCAGCCGTTGCGGTAGTCTATCCGTCCGCCGATCAATATGCTGCCCGGAAGAGAAAGAAATGCAGGTATGTTAGTATCGTCAGCTATAACCTCAGAAGAACAGAAACATGGTGCTTCCTAAAGCGATCCCATAGTGATCTGGCAGGAAGTATAGAAAATGTGTAACCTAACAGTCGTGGCATATAGAAGGTATGCGAAGACTGCCCACTTTGTAAGAGGGCAATTCATATGAAAAGGAATATTCTATCACAGAACCACAGTAAGGGGGGAGTGATAGTTTCTTCAAACCTCACTTCAATGTGTTAGACTTTTTCCTTCTGATTAAAATAACAGGCTGACCTATAATGAGCGCAACATAGAAGAAGCAAAGTAACGCTCCATTTGTGGGATAGAAAGATGGCGACGTTAAGATATCCAGTTGTTATTTGGGATCCAGGTTTTGTAATGTAATAGTTATATTTGATGCACGACTTCAACCCCTAAATCTGAGCCGAGGATACGGCTGGACTTGCAACGATTTGCCACAATCTCCCGATTTTAGGATATATATATAGGAAAGAATATGACAATACGTATCTAGTAGTGAGGAAATAGGCATATGGTCATTTAAAACGCTGTCTATGGTACTCGAAATATACCGGTACTACACTTGACTGCATTGATCATTCTGTGAAGCGGCATCGGAAAGGGATACAATTGTCGTAAAAAATGGAAATCTGTGCAAAACTTAGTTTATTCCTATATTAGACGTTTAATCATCGACCGCAATTTGTTTTAGAAAATGTTAAACATTGTTAGGTCGTTCTCTATAACACATTGCAGTGCAGTTAGAAGAGTAACAGTTTCGTGGGATTATACTACTGGCGCCTACATTTAAGAATCTAAGAGAAAGGCTGATATTACATGTAGGCTTTGACTATGTGGAGCACTGTAGAGTCTAGTTTTTTGCTGAGAAAGCATACTTTGTTTAATGAGGAGGTATCTAAACGTACCTGAGCTGTGCCATTTAGATAGTTAAGTAATTGGCTAAAGTAGACTGAGAAGTGCGTGAAGGCTTTTTATGAAAGAAAAATGCTTTTGGTTTGCATAAGATGACTTTGAATCCTCAAAACTATATATTTGTTCTGTCATTAGTAACGAAAGAGCAAATAGATGAAATGAATATAAGCGGGCAAATAGTCTTCGAGCCCTTATTGCAAGTAAGAGCTATACTAAACAGTTATTGCACCAAATATCCAGACGTTTAGATAGCGGCTATGAGCCCGCATAGTCCCTTTATTGAATCTTTTTTAATATCTAATACAGTTATACAGGCAGCTGAAAAATTAAGTGATGATGATGACAGTATAAATAATAAAAGCCGAGCAGGCTTGGAAGATCATCTACTTACTGGCTTGACTATAATTTCAATGGGATTTGATGCTGTGAGCATGTTGAAGACATTTAAGTTTATTGGAAGGGAAAATGTTCTCTATCGGAAATGTGCAGATAGTAATTTGGACCAAAAAATATCTCTCATCAGGCTGCTATTGCTAACTAGGAAACTGTTAAGCCAACTAGTTAAATTGCTACGCGCTCGTTATAAGTTGAGTAAGGAAATGAATTCGAGTATGTTTTCTCTATGTACAGATACCTTTGTGCAAACAATGCGCGGTAAACTGAAAGCACACCTTGATCGTATTAATGAAAAGATAGGACATTTATTGATGAACTTTTTAAGCATTTTATCGTATCTGGCATTAAATGCATTGGAAATATTTAAGTACAAGATCTCAAAGAAATACATCACTTCGCTAAGAGCTATCTCCTGGATTTTTACATTTTTAGCCCTGTCCGGGGACAATTCAATTGACCTATGTAATTTCGGGTTTTTATAGGAATAAATTACAATATTATAAAACTACTATAGCTATTCTTTTAAGCTAAACCCAAGTCTTTCAAAAATGCCTTGTTGTTAGGGGGTCTTGAAAGTAATTCAAACAAACTGTCCTCAGGCTCTCTCAAACCACCCTTCGCTAAGACAATGTCTACATACCTTTTGCCAGCCTCTGAAGAGTAGGGGTCCTTTTCAAACATTGTATAGTACATATCAGCTGCAAAAACCTTCGCCCACATATAGCCATAGTAGCCTGCTGGATAGTTTTCACTCATGATATGATTAAAGGAGTTGTAACCATGGGTATGCGTACCAGCGTTGTCGATATGTGTCATATTTTTTCTTAAATCATTCCAGAGTGTTGAGACGTCAAGATCCTGGAAGTTTCCTTTATAGGTATGCACACGCATGTCAAAAAAAGAATAGAACAATTGCTTTAGATTTAGTATACCTGTGTTAACTTTTCTTGTTTTAACCAATGACGCCAAGAGTTCCTCAGGTGCTTTTTCGCCAGTTTGATAGTGAGAAGATAGAGATGCTAGGACATCTTTATTCCAAGGCCAATATTCGAGCATTTGTGAAGGAGCCTCGATGAAATCCTGAGGCATCGAGCTAGGACCGTTGAGGGAACCTATAGCACAAGTTCCGACAATATCATGAATACCATGCCCCAATTCATGGAAAAAAGTGACAAGCTCGTCATGTTTCAACAAAGATGGCTTTTCTTTAGAAGGCTTGGAAAAGTTGCAAACCAAAGCTGTCACAGGATATGATCTTGTGCCATCAGTCCGTAAGTATGATGATGAAATACCAAAATTAGCCGCATGGTTATACTTCCCATCCCTAGGATGCAAATCAAAGTAGATCCATCCAGTGAATAACGGGTTCTGCTCATCTTCGATATTCCAAACAGCTAGTTGCTTAACATCATCATGCCATACACTTTTTTTTGAGGGATCAACCTCTTCCACGAATTTTAGGCGCAAAATTCTTTCATAAACCTTTAACATTCCGTCAATTGAACTCTGAAGAGGGAAGTATTCCGCAACCTGTTCTTTGCTGACATTGTAGTTTTCCCTTAAGTACTTTTGGTTGTAGTATGCAAAGTCCCATTCATTTATTGCACCATCATACTCCAAGCCTTTCTCTTCGGACTCCTTCTTCTTCAAAGCCTTTAATACCTCTACTTCATCTTTTGCTATTGAAGTTAGTTTTTCTTTGAGATCCGTTATGAACTCAAAAACCTTCTCATCCGATTTTGCCATTTGTACTTCTAGCTTATAAGCTGCAAAGTTCTTGTATCCCAACATGGAGGCTAACTCATCCCTTAATCTAATTGTCTCAATTAAAAGCTTACCATTCTCAGACACCTTGTTCTGGTTGCCAATGTAAGCCCTTTTACGGGTCTCCGGGTTGCTAGCCATTTCCATTAGAGGAATGATATCTGGATATTTGAATGTCACCTTATATTTTTCAACACCATCTTCGGTCATCTGTTCAAACTGTTTCATAACAGTCTCAGAGACACCTTCTAACTCCTCCTCTGTGAATGCAATAAAATCGCTCTGTTCACTCAAATTGGACGCAAATTGTAAACAATTCAATGAAATCTTCTGTTTCACGTCTACAACTTCTTTTCTCTTGTCCTCCGGCAAGCTCAATCCAGCACGCACATAATCCCTATGTGTCTTTTCGACTACACGGTATACTTCTGGATTTGCTGCCTTAAACTTCTCATCCTCTTTAATGCTCGACCATATCTTGTCATATTGCAAATAGAGATCGTGCCTAGACGACGCTTCAATCCTCCAATTTTGAAAAATCTCACTAGCTTTTGTTGAGGCATCGCGGATTTCCTTATCTGGGGAAGTGTACATTAGGAACGTCAATTGATTTATTAAAGGACTCACCTCATCTTCCCATGCAATAATAGGCTCAACAAATGTCTCCACCGTAGGTGATTCCAGTAGGACCAAGGAATCATACAATTCGTTAGTTGAATTGATTGTTTTGTGGGTCAAATCTATGATTTCCTGTGGTGAGTACTTCCAAGAGGGAGCTTCTTGTGGTGCCACTAAATGCTGTTGTTGCATAACTGGAGTATTTATCAGGAATTTAACGAAGAATGCTAAAACAGGGAGAAATAATATACCTAGTCTTTTGGGTGTAATAATTTCAAACTGCGAACTAGACATATTATAAGCTCTCTGGATTGCATATACCTCCTGCCTTTATATGTAGCTGTAATTTGTTCGGAAAATATACACAATAAAAGAGAAGAGGAAACCGTTCAATTTAGGGCCACGTCTTCGCGCGGCCCGGAGCGTGTGTAAGATGCAAAAAGGTAAGAGAAACATTATACTTTGATGATAAGCCAAATGAGCATTGCTAACGAGCGAATACGTGCTGTTATCTCCATTAATAACGCTCAGTGTTTCTTAAACTTGGTAGGAAGCAACATATAGATTATGCGTCTTTTTTCATGAGACTAACAGCTTAGAGTAACATTTGAAACATGTCGACATTTCGACAGTTGCATCGGGAGTCCGGCATCTTCACGCGGACTTGAATGATGGGCTCTTGCATAGGAAGATGAGTTTGTCTTCGCATATTATTGTTGTGTTTGATTTAACCAATCACCGCACATGAAATTACTCGTTACCCGGTTATGAATAAATTGCTTCTGTACTACCGAACGTTTTGAAGAAAAGGCAATAAACTAACAGCTGCTAACTACTTTTTCGATGGAAAGCTGACAGTATTGTATACAGGCTAAGATGAGCGATCAATTGCAAGTTACCACACCATCTAGATCAATTCTAAACGATAAGTGGGATGTTGTTTTGTCAAACTTAGTAGTTAAGACAGGCTTGGGCTTCGGGGTAGGCGTCTTTGCCTCTGTTTTGTTCTTCAGGAGACGTGCATTCCCTGTATGGCTCGGTGTTGGTTTTGGACTCGGTAGAGGCTACGCTGAAGGTGATGCTATCTTCCGTTCTCATGCTGGTTTGAGGACAGTGAGGGCTTAAACTAGGCTTTTTAAACAATTCACTTCCATTTTCCATGCATACTGGGGGATTCCAGGGGTATATGGTTACTTTTTGTTTCTCATATGTACATATCTATCTTATATATTAGTGCCGAGGAACAAGTTACAAAATACAATAAATATTCGTACATTTTGTTATCCAGGTGGATATCCTAAAATTTCTTTCCGGTGCTTTCCTTCTATAATGAAAACTTCGTTATTATATCTAACTGTTTCTGCATGTCTTCATTAAGTTTTTTTGACTTTTCTTTCAGCTCTTCCTTAATTGCCGTATCTTTTTCATTATCCTGTGCAAGCTCTTTGGCATCTAATGTGTTGACCTTTTGTGCTGACCTTGGTACTGGTGCCAGTCCAGCTATGCTAATGTCTTGTTGGTCTAGCTTCAGCACTTGTAGCTGTACCCTTTTCTTTCCCAACTTCTTCACCACCCCCTTTCTTGGCTTTGATTTTTGCAGCAACGTTGACTTTCTCACTGCTTTGGCCATATTGACGTTCGTTTGCAGCTTGTAGTGTTAGGTTTTCTCTGTTTTATTGCGAAGTGTTCATTCATCGCTTAATAGTAAGACAATTATTGAACTAGGAAAAAAAAGAAAAACAACTGGCAAGGGCAGAAATAGAAGAATGGGCAACAGACAGGATTAGCAAGCTAAAAATGTAGTCTGTATTAGAGCCATTAAATGTCAGGTTATGCTACAGCTACCAGTATTTTCTGTATGGTGATTAACGATCATCACCTTCTGTTATGGTGTGTGGGTGTTATAAGATTTAGACTGAAAATTTTCCTTATTTCAAGCTCATCGCTAACTTCATGTACAACAGTTTACAGACTTTGTTAAGAGAATCCAATACAAGACTAACGATGGTTTCTACTCATAACAGAGACAAACCTTGGGATACCCCCGATATTGATAAATGGCAAATCGAAGAATTTAAACCAGAAGATAATGCGTCTGGGATGCCATTTGCTGAAGAGTCTAGTTTCATGACTCTATTTCCTAAATATAGAGAGGTTTATTTAAAATCAGTATGGAATGATGTTACTAGAGCTCTTGATAAGTACAAAGTAGCCTGTGAATTAAATCTTGTGGAGGGGTCTATGACAGTGAAAACGACAAGAAAAACGTATGATCCTGCTATTATTCTAAAGGCTCGTGATTTGATAAAGTTGCTTGCTCGTTCTGTACCCTTTCCGCAAGCTGTCAAGGTGTTGCAGGATGATATAGCCTGTGATGTTATCAAGATTGGCAACACGGTTTCAAGTAAAGAACGGTTTGTTAAGAGAAGGCAGCGTTTGGTCGGTCCAAACGGTAATACGTTGAAGGCTCTCGAGCTTTTGACTAAATGCTACATTTTGGTGCAAGGTAATACTGTAAGTGCAATGGGGCCGTTCAAAGGGTTAAAAGAGGTTCGCCGTGTCGTGGAGGACTGTATGAAGAATATCCATCCAATTTATCATATAAAAGAGTTAATGATTAAAAGGGAACTGGCCAAGCGTCCTGAACTGGCTGAAGAGGACTGGTCCCGCTTTTTGCCTATGTTCAAGAAGAGAAACGTTGCACGTAAGGCTCCTAAGAAGATTAAGGAAAAGAAGGTTTACACTCCATTCCCTCCTGCGCAATTACCTAGGAAGGTTGATCTGGAAATCGAAAGCGGTGAGTACTTCTTGAATAAGAAGGAGAAGGCTGCGAAGAAGTTGGAAGCACGCCGTGTAGAACAAGCTGAAAAACAGGTAGAGAAGGAGAAGGAGAGGGCAAAGAGCTACGTTGCGCCAGCAGAGGAGACATATAAAAGCAGTTTAGATTCGAAGAAGCGAGGAAACGAAGAGCATAGTGGTGACAACCAAAAAAACGCAGACAAAACGAAGAAGAAGAAAAAGAGAGTAGACTAGTTTGTAGGCATTTGCTTTACTCGTAGTATAGATTAAATGAAAATGGTGCTTTGTAACTGATTCATATTTACTTGGAATATTGCCCAAATCCTTTCTTTTTTTTTTGGGTATTTGGTCTATTCTTTTTACTCGCGTGTTTTCAATAAGGTTACGCGTTGTAATTTATTATAGCCTCATAACTTCATCATATAAGCCCATGCACACATAGGAAGGACCAAGGGTTGTTAAAATGGATTTATTGGATAACCTGAGTATAGCCCATGGAAAAAAGAAAACAACTTATAGGAAGAACCCTCAGCTAGCTTTTCGTGAAGAGAGTGTTGATTTAGATATAACTCGCGATGATAGACAAGTAAATGCATCTAACATAATAGATAAGGTTCGCAGGCGGTTGGGTGATCCAGTTCCAGAAAGTTCTTTGAAAACTGTGAGTGACAGCTCTGTGTGTACTAACAATATTTACGATGGTGATGACCTTGAGAAAGATTTTGCAATTGCATCATCGACTAGATTAGACACCGAGGCAACAAGTCCTGCCGACCATCTGAGTACAGAGAACCGTCCTGAGGTAAAGGAACAGCCGTCTATAGAGGGCAAACGCCCTAAAAATCTATTTCGTCTTGAGGGAAAAGGCATTTTTGGTTTTGGACCAACTCAGGAAGATGAGAGGTTGATATCTGTAGCCACTGAGAGACGCGAAACTTCTGTTCCCGTTAGAGCATCTCAACCACAGCTGAGAAGTAGCTATGAAAATAGCAACCTGAGCGTAGAAACGCAAGTTATTACGCGATTAAATCTAAACCATAGCATTCCAGATCATACACCTCAACCTGTTTCGTCAGATACGAGCTGTTCACAAACACAAGTAATTGAATCTGAATCTATGCCATGCGAGAACCACAGTCCAAAATCTGCATGTGGAATTGATAAAGATATTGACGCTGCAGTAACTGACCGACAAACATGGGACTCTCAGGAATCAGTGGTAGACCCAATGACAGCAGAACCGACGCAGCTGCAAGCAACTATCCCAGATAGAATTGATAAACCGGTGGATCCGAAACATTTACATATCCATAAGGTTATGGAAGTAATCAGAGATGAAGAGGAGTCTTCAAGTACTATGACTGAGCATATACCCATAGCAAAACCCGTAATTCAAAGACAAGTATTTTCCAAACATGCTTTTCTCAACTCATTTGACGAATTATCGGAAGAAGAATCGTCAGAACCTCTTGCAAAGCAACCAACTATGCACGCAAATGTAACTGGCCCTTCAATAGTGAGCGATTTACAGGCTGACAGCGTAGCACCCTCGCATAGCATACACCATAACGTGAAAGCATCTATTTCCTTACCACTGGGATCGCTTAAAAACTGGAAAGATCTTGGAGACGCGAATGGTGAAGTTGTTCTTGATGGTAGTTCAAGTGATGATGATGAGTATGAAGTATCTGGCGCATCTACTATGGCAAAGGCAGCGTTGCTTGCAATAAAGGTCAAAAGCTGTAGAAACTATAAAAATGTTCCTGTTTCCAAGCCCACCACTGACTCTCCTAACCTGAAGGAGCTTTTTACCTCATTGAAGAAAGCTAATAGAGAGCAGATTTTAAATCACAGGAAAGAGATAACAGAGAAGAGAGGTATAAGTTTTGACGAATTAGAGAAGGAGAGGGAGCAGGTAGAATCTCTGCTAGATAAAGAAATTAAGAGAAATATAAGGATTAGAAAAAGAGAAAAGCTTCAAGAAAGGAAAGAGATGTGTGCTGAAGACTCAGAGGGGGAACCGGAGAGTGAATATAGTGTTGAGGATTCTGAAGACCCTGAGAGTCATGTTGAGAACAGCGAGGAAGATATAGAACAATCAGATAAAGGTGATGGGCAATCAAATGAAGATAAAGACCAACTGGACAATCTTACAATTGCTTCTTCCACTTCAGAAAGATTATTAGCTGAAGATGAAGATCAAATTGGTGTCAATCATCAAAGGGCACGAAGGAGGCGCATCAGAATAGCTGACGGCGAGGGAGACTTTCCATCCTATACTGTAACACCAAGTAATGCCATAGATCTTGGGGCTTACGGTGATAACTTAGAGCCTAGTTCTAGGGGACAGGCTCCTGATCACACATTTTTGATATCGCGAATAAAAAAGGTCGAAGACTTGTCGCCAGTGAAACATCCAAATAGTATAAAAACTGAATCATCTTGCAAAGATCCTACTACCTTAAACAACGAAAGAGATCAGATAGAAGAACAAGAATCGAATATTGAGACGGGAGAATCGGAAGAGGAGTTAGATGAAGCTACTATCCGTAATCTCAAAGCTGAGCTAGAAGAGCGGAAGAAAAAGCATGCCACTCTTATTAGAGAAAAGAGAAGAGAGCTAAAGAAGCTAGGCTTAAATCATGCAATAGAGATGGAGGCTGCAGAATCTGACGATGAATGGAATGGTGTTGGTGGTGCTGACTTCGATGTTTCAGATGAATATGATTCTGAATTGGAAGCTATGATTGATGACTACAGCAAAGTTAACTTTAGTAGAGACAAAGTACGCCAGATGTTAATGAATGAGGATATGGCGGATGATCAGAAAATGGTTAACAAAATCTTACATGATATCAAGAACGGCGGTTTCCGAAGAAGGGGGAAAAGTCGTCTGGACTTAGAACTAAGTGATGAAGAGGATACTGTTCTACAGAAATATAGGGAGAAAAAGCGTGAGAGGTTGAGAGAGGCGATGCTTGAAGACTCAACTTCTACTGACCTGATGCAGAACCCTAGGTATCATCCTTTCTTCCGTAGTATGCTCGAGGATGACATTAGTAATATTGTTTTACACGGACAAGAGCAAAAGACGGGTGTTGAAGAAGAGGGAGAGAAAAAGGAAGAAGAGAAGGAAACAGGTGTTTCTGAGGAATTTGTGAAGCAAACCTTGTCTTTTTTGAGCAGTAAAGATGGAGATGCCCATCGTCCATTTCCCCATAACCGCAATGGGGATGAAGCTGAGAATAGCAGCACACCAACTGACTTTAATACTTTAAGAGAAAAAAGTACTTTTAAGCTGATAAATACCACCTCTGCCGCAGTAAAACGGGCTTCCGGCGAAGAAGAAGAGAATAATGAATTTTATTTCGGACAAAATTCACTAGTACGACCATTTAGTGTGTCCAATGATGTCAATGACAAATTTAAAGATGGTGTGAAAACCGTCAAGGTAGCGAGAACAAATAAGACCTTAGGCTCCTCCAGCGCTGCAATTACGTTTCTGGGAAGGAGAAGGAAATTAAAAGCCCATCGCCCATCGAACCCGTCACATAACAACAAGCTTCAAAAATTACCTCCAGTGGAAGCGCAACCGCACTTATCGTTTGATGGTGATAAGAGTTTTGAAAACTGATTAAACGCGCGACGCTTGCGTTCTAATAAGTCAGATACGTTTCCCATATATATGATGGTGGTCTATATTATGTATTATATATCATTTTTACACTTCACAAGATCCAATACCTGCCTACGGTTACAATGAGGTTCTATATTTTTCAGCATCGCCCATCTACAACGCTAGTGTTCAGTGCTTCTCGTAGAGAGCCATACGATATTCGAGAAATGGCAACTCTGGGAGCGTCCGTACAGTGCACGAACTTCGTTCCGTTCGGGCCTATTATTAGGGAATTATGTTGTACAATTTGCTTGGTATGTCTGCGGATATTAACCCCCGAGGTTGCAATATCCGATTGCAAAATTGGTTTCGCTAATATTTCTCCTACTTCACAAGCACCTGTCTCAGAAGTAACAAGATTAGCGGGGTTCAAAAGTTTACACCTATCTATGAGGGTAGCAATTCTACTCAGTGCACACCATTTTACGGCGTTTTTTTGGTGATTAGGCTTTGCTTGCACTGACGAAGAAAGAAACTGTGCAAGCAACTTCGCAGATGTTGTATGAGAACTGTAACAAAGTTCTGGATTTACTGGAGGCAAAGTAATGTTCACTTCGTTTTTTTCGTTGGCTATCTTTTGGGTATTATCATTGTAGGTAGGGAGAGGCCTACATACTGGCGGGACATTTATGCGTTCACTGCTATAGTTGTCACGTTGCAGGGACAAGTGGGAATATAATTCCGAGCCAGCTAAGCTTTCAGTCTCTGAAATGTCCACTGATATCACTGTCTCTCCATCTGAAGCATAATATAACTCATCTAAAGCCGTTTGGGGGAGGATTTGCCTATCATGGTAGAACTCTAATGGACCACGTGCACGATTGTCGTTTACATCCCGGTTTAAATTACCTGCAACTGACTTGGAGCAGCGGAGAGTCCTATTTGATGCACAGATGACTCCCTTTTTCGGTGAAGAAGGCAGTGAAGTGCTTTTAGGCAGTGTGATATACGCTTTAGTGAAGCTTATTTCTTGGTTTATAGTGTCGATAACTGTCTCTTCCGCAGTGCGGATACCACACTCCCTTTTCATCCTTTCCAATAATTTCAGCGGTCTTGGTTTAAAAGTTGGCTCCTTCAGGGGAGAAGTCGAATTAGACATATACATTTGTTCATTACTATCAGATATCAGCCTCTCCAAGGATGATGATATTTCAGCTATTTCTGCAAGGAATTCTTCAGCTTTGGTTGATTCTGTATTATACAGGCTCAACTTTTTCTTCAGAAATTCTGCCCTCACGAGTAATGATGTGAGTTGAGATAGACCAGAGTTACATGCATTCAATCTTACCATTTCATTTGTTTTGTACATTTCCCACATAGCTTCGTCATCGTCAACTTTTGGTGTTGTGCCTGCTTCTAAACAAGCTCTTTCGGCAAGTAGCTGCTGTATATATAGATTTAAATGCATAAAGGTCTCTTGTATCCTAACAACTACGGAGTCAATTGTTGTTTCGAAGTTGCTCATTGTGTTGTTTTTACAAGCTGCCTGCTGCTCAGGGGGGTTTTGACTAATAGGTGGCTCACTATGCTCTCTATTCCCACAAACCAAGTTTAAAGATACCACCTTCGCACACATTCCCGCCATGAGGGACTTAGTCGAAGATATATTTGGTTAACCTCCGTTACCGTTTGTTCATTTGCGATAATAATTATTATTTGGATAAGTTTGTTTACCTTTTTGTTGATGACAAAAAAACAATCGGTGTGCTATCGTCTTTGCTCGGAAGTTTAAAAAAATTAACGGACATTAAGATCCACTTGAGTAACTCCTAGTCATGATAAGCTCAGTTGGGGTTGATTTATTCACATTTAAAACCAAGAACCTTTGAGACAGACAGTATGCCTTCTCACCTTACAATGAGATCCAATGTGCTCAGAAAACATGCTACTTTACCATAATACCCCCCTTCTTCCTCGTGTGTTCGCCCGCTCGGATGGCGATGACTCCGGCGGCCCAACTTACATGCTTAAGTATGAACTTCTTCAACCAAGTGGAAGCTTTAAGAGCAGGGGAATTGGAAAATTGATCTACGACACTATGACTGATATTCGAAAGAATAGTTCTAAGGAACCCGTCGTGTTTGCCAGCTCCGGAGGCAATGCAGGGCTTGCTGCTGCTGTTGCCTCGAGACAGCTCGGACTGAAATGCACTGTTGCTGTTCCAACGACTACAAATGCTAGAATGCTTGCAAAGATAAAAACTACAGGGGCAGAAGTGATAGTGAAAGGCGATTTCATTCACCAGACTGATTTGTTTTTAAAGAACGAGTTAATTGGTCGCCTAGATAAATCAAAGTTTGCTCCAATATACGCTCCTGCCTTTAACCACCCGTTAATATGGAAGGGACATTCCTATATGATTGATGAAATATTGGATAGTTTGAAGGAGAACAGTATTTCTATCGAAAGAGTGAAAGGGATAGTGTGCAGTGTTGGTGGGGGTGGACTGTATAATGGTATAATTATTGGACTGCAAGCACATGGTTTGGCGTCAAAAATCCCAGTGGTTACCGTTGAGACACAGGGTTGTGACGTTCTCAATGCTTCTTTACAGCATGGACAAAATATTACGTTTGAAAAACCTACTAGCGTTGCAACCTCATTGTGTAGTTCTATTGTGACTGAAGCGTCTGTTTCTTTTGCTCAACGTTACAATAGTAAATCTTTGGTAGTACACGACAGTGCTGTAGTTGAAACATGCCTCAAGTTTGCTGAAGATAGTGGTATTGTTACCGAACCTGCTTGCGGTGCTACAATACATCTCGGATATCATCCTGAACTCCTCGAGCGTGAACTTGGACCACTCTGCGCCGAGGATATCATCATACTCATTGTATGCGGCGGTTCCTCAACATCGCTATCTGATCTGGAAGGGTTGAAAACCAAACTTGCCAAAGCATCTACCTGAAATTCATCTTTTCGTAAATAAATATAAT
This sequence comes from Eremothecium coryli CBS 5749, assembly GCA_000710315.1. Taxonomy (NCBI): domain Eukaryota; kingdom Fungi; phylum Ascomycota; class Saccharomycetes; order Saccharomycetales; family Saccharomycetaceae; genus Eremothecium; species Eremothecium coryli. Next base: position 1,021,382 of record AZAH01000003.1, read on the forward strand.
ATATAGTTATGTATCTTTACCAGATATACATCTTGGGTGAAAATAGCTTTTTACATGTGGAATTGAGTCAAACAGTGGAGTAACTTATGTTTGTTTGTTTCCATTACTACATATTTGATCCTTAATACATATTTCTATTTTAAAAATACATATAGAATATTTGTTTCACCATGCGTTGATCTTGTTAAAATGAAATATTCAAATTTCACCATTACTCAAACCACTAATAGTAGAGAGTATTTTAAACATATATATAATACTCCTATCATTTTATAAACTTTATCCAATTATTATTGTAGTGTAAATTTCAACAGGACCGTAACATTGCCATATATAAACCGCAGTGTAGCTAATACAATTTACAGATCCCAAAGAAGTTAAGGAGGACAGGACCTTATACTATGTCAGCTAAACTGCATGAGGAGGTTAGTGAGGGCTTTCCAGTGGCTCATGAAGCAACAAACTTTGTATACCATCAAATACTTACGCATACCAATAGATACACAGGATAATATCCAGGGTTGCTGGAAGCAAGTATGCTTAAAGCAACGAAAGATTCTATAACTCAAGCATGTTATCGTATCATTTTACAATAGCATGATAGTGTTGATAGTAAACAAATCGCTTCTTGGAGCTACATCTATATTTTATACTATGCCACCAATACAAACATCCAATCACCACGAAAATATATATTTATACCATTTCACCGATACAAACATCCAATCATCACGAAATACATGACCACGAAATAACCCAATCACCACGAAAAGTTTCACACCGACATAACACATAACCCACTCACCACGAAACGATACGAAACGGTAATCGCTACGAAAGAAAAGTTTGAAGAACTTCATATAAACCGTACACCACGAAATGCGACATACTGATTTTTTTATATTACTTTGGCAAGCAATGGACAATATAAGAGGAAAAAAAAGGATTGCCGAGCTTCGGCGGCCCGCGCAGCGGAGGAGGATATGTATTGAGTTACACAAAGTACATAGCGCCTAGAAGCCGTGGATCTTGATGTTCTTCTTGGGGATGGCGAGCTGGGTGATCAGGAACTCGCAGACCTTGGCTCTCTGGTCGCCCTGCAACTGGATGATCTCGCCCATCTCGTCGTCCTTGACCATGTTGCCGTTGCAGCCAAAGTCCTTGCGCAAGACCTTCAAGATGCGCTTGAGATCGTACTCCTCGGGGATGCCCTGGACGGTGGTCAAGGTTTTTCTGCCGTTTCTCTGCTGGATACGGATGTGGATGTAGTTGGAGGAGGAGGCTTCGTCGTCGCCGGTGTCAGCAAAGGGGTCGAACGACTTGAGGTTTTCGATAGACATGGTGGCGGTGGGGTGTGAGGTAGAAGGTAAGCAGAGAAAATTTTCAGCTGTCCTTTTAAAAGCGCGCACCTCGCGTCTTGGAACGCATTCGCTTATTTGTGAACCATATTCTTATCTGTATAGGTGTTAACCCGCATTTCTCTGCAATTGCCCGTCTTTCTTTGGCGTTGGGACAACGCTTCCTTTCAAACACACTTTCCAGGAACTCCTTTGTTTCCTTGGGTAACACTGTTCTTCTTCGCTGTTTATCTCCTGTTAGTAAGGCAGAGGCTGGGATTACAATGAGACTCGTCACACATACTTCACCTAGCAGACTGTATAGTCCCATGAGAAAATTATTGTACAAATTTACATAATTACTATATTAAAATGATGGTACTTGATCTAGAATCTGGAAAAGGTCAACATCATTGATTAATCCATTGAATAATACATTAGCATCAGAGGGCACTGTAATATTTTGCACAGTCGAGGATGGTAAAAACTGTATGTTGTATAGATCTGTATTGTCCTTTTCGTTATTTGTAGTTTCCATGTACAGGTCTTCCACATATGGCTTTTGGTTTCCGTATTTTTCTTCTGAGCTATTTTCTTGATTTTGTGATGATGTATAACTGGAATTATATGTTATCTCCAGCCAGTCTGGAAATGGAATAGTGGGTTGCTCTATGTTATATTGCTCTGCAAATAGTTCCCATGTTCTCTTTATACCTGGATTTTCATGCCATAGTTGTGCCAGTATCCTTGATAGTTCAAGTTGTGGTATAACACCTTTCGAAAACCTCGAGTAATAACTTCTGAAAGCCATAAATTCATTTATTTTCTTTCTTTTCTTAGATCTATTTTCCCGTCCATCAATAGTTGAGATTTTATGCTCTGTATTTCTCACTAAGTTACTTTCCTTCTTGCAAAGCTTGATGTATTTGAGTAGTTCTTTCGGTGGCTCTGGTATATTCATTGGTGGTGCACATGTCATATATAGATTGACACCTTCACACTTATAATATCCTGTTGGTTGTTGACTATACAGTGATTTTTTTATATCTCCTTTTCCTACTTTACTTGGTTTGGCCACTTTTAGCGGCTTTTGTTTATTGCCTTGTTTCTTTAGTTTCACCCGAAACATAGGTGTCTTGTAATTTAATTCAGCCATAATTATATTCAATGGTATTTTCCATTTAACGTAAAGAAGGAATATAAGTATTAAATTCTTTTCTACTTTTATACTTTGCAAAATTGCATCCCTTTTTAATTTTTTTTCCTGATATGTTTCATGTTATTACATCAACGTCCAAATCTTAATTAATATATAAATATAACAACCAGATTAAGATCGTTTTTTAGTAGTCTTTCAGTAATGCAAGCTGAGCTCTGAGATAATGAATAGAATTTCAATAATCTCACTACTAAATCCCTCTCCTAATGATACACATCTACGACAGACATCCTCTAATTTTTCTTTTACTAGAGGTAGTAGTGACGGGGGTACATTAATGGGGATGAGAAATGAATTACTACAACTTCATACAAATATATGCTGCACAAATATTGATAATCAAGAGGTAAATGATGTTCTTAATAAAGTGCTTCAGGTATGTCTAGCAAGTTTCTTAATCTTTTTTTAAATATTCAGTTAATTTACTAACAAATTTCAGGGACTAAAATCACTTAATTCGGAGCATGTTTATTCAAAGCCTGACCGTATGATTATACAGAATATCTCCCAACTTGCAGCTATAATTGTTAGGCTAGTAAATGAAAAAGAGGATTTGATGCATTTCAAAAAAGGAATAGTAGGTTCAAATGACATATCAGATACATCTTCTAAGGACAACTGTGGCATCATTTTTAACGTGGTGACACAGGATATGATGGAAAATGGAAGGAAAGGTAGTAATTCATATAAAGGCCATCGCCTACCTAAACAACATGTCCAAATACTAGAGGGTTGGTATCGAAAGAATATTGATAATCCTTATTTAAATGACACAGATATTAGATACCTCATGAGAGAAACTGGGTTCTCTCGTAGTCAGGTAAAAAATTGGGTTGCAAATAAGAGAAGAAAAGACAAGCATTCTACGATCTCTCCCGAATTATCAGATTTATTAGCTAACTAGTATAATGTATATTCTTGCCTTAAAGTTCTATAGCCAAACGCGAATTTTGATTCCTGATCGATTTTTTTTTTCAATGCATGATCTAAACTTGATCCAGGAAAAATGATATATAAATCTACAACGACCACATAGCAGACTCAGAATCTTCAACCGAAGATTCTGAGTCTTGTAGTATTCAGCAGAAAAAAAAAGTGAAAATGTTATGTGGTCGTTTTTCAAGGATTGAAGATGTTTTTAGTTCCCTGTAAAGTTCGTTACTCCGGCCCCACCGCCGAATTCCAATCCCTCAACCATATCAGAGGCAGGAAGATTGTTGGTAAAGATATTTTATCCAAATTCCCCGATTCCAACGCTTATTTGGGGGNGGCANCCCTCGACGCAATCCTCAATTGTGAACGTGATGGCAACCACCAAAGACTCCTTTCCGAGCTCCATAAGTTTAACGAGTATTTAGACCTAAATGATGCCATCCATGGTGCTACATAATTATACAATCACTAACTGCTAAACCATACATAACTCTCTCAACATCCTTTCTTACGCGTGACCAATCAGCCCTTCTTTGAACAAATTCATATATTTCTTCTTGCGTAAATATGCCTTGGAACTTCCCTACGTCGCAGATCATTTTACCTAGCTCCTTGGAGTCTTTACTGGACACTAAAAAAATTTGTCCTACTGCTTTTAACCCGGCGAATAAGGGAATTATTTGTTTCTGCTTCAATTTACTGACTACGAAGTCATAATAATAGTTTAAATCACATATTAAAAAGATCGCTCCATCGGTAGATATTATGTTCTTTTTAATGTTCTTTACAACTTCATTAAAAAACCTCTCACCTACTTCTTGCTGAAACACATCTATCGTTCCTTTATCCGTTGCCCCAGTTAAAAGAAAGCAATGGTTCGATAGCAACTCCACGATTCTTGTCGCACATTTTGACGGCTTAATCTCCCGGTTCATATTACTAGGATTAAAATCATCCGGCAACTGAGTAGAATTGAACACAAACAAAATCTCTTCCATCAACTTGTTTATACCAACATTGAGCCCTTCCGCCACATAATTATCGAGCATTTGTTCAAAGTTTTGCTGTACGTCTTTCTCCTGTAAATGAGAGCTCCGTTATGTATAGCCGCCCATTATCTAAGCTTAAATGTCGCACTACTACACCCGCACATCACGAAAATAAAGACTTCCGCTTTTATAAATTACCGTGGTGTACTGTTGGATGTTTCGCCATCTAATCTACTTTCTCACTATCTTAATTTAGACATATTACTATATATTACTATTTCGTATATACCCCTTTTCATGGCAATACATAACAGAATATATATGTTAACAACCCGTCCTAGTCTTGTACAGTAATGCAGTACAGATGCAGCCATGTATAGGAGATCCGAAAAGTGGATACACCATAAGAATTATTCTGGAAAGATGTACTTCGTTTACAGTTTGATTACCGACGGTGTTTAATATAACTTTGCAATATTAAAGTATTGTTACCAATAGTACAAGTCTTGAACATATTATATCCACGGACACTGGTATTGATTGAGGGTTTAGTACACCAAAAAATGCCCAAGGCAAAGGGTCTATCTAACCCAAGGCTATATAACAGAAATTAGTAAAATTTGCCTCACTGATCATTCATGGCGCTGCACGCGTTGTATCATGAATTGCTGATTGATGATCATAGTTTCTGTCCACTATCTCTCACCGACAATCTCGGCGATACGTATGGGAAACTTTACAGGATACATGAATTGAGCGCATCGCACCAGAAATATTTGAGTTGTAGAAGATTGTCTCAATGAGAATAATTCAATAAAACAAATGCAAACCATTAACTATTGAGGAAATGTTGCCTAAAAGGAGACATTGAACATAGTGACAACTCTGCTAGCCATGCCATCGGTTTGGTAGCTTTCGTGTAAGTGATAGTTTGCCTTTGGAGATGAATTTGTAACTGCAGAAGGAACCCCTTTATATCTTGTGGATACATTATTGGAATTAGTAAATAAAGTCACAGACTTATCACCGAATTGGTCACGATGAGCACGATGTACATGGTGTTGTTCTTCTCTCTTGGATTTGCCGCTTCCAGCAGAAAACAACTCAATCACAGCTTTTGCCCCGTTTTTTGCTGTAACAACACAAAAGCTAGCCCCACCTGCACCTGTGGACTGAGACCCACTCACTTCATTGCTACCCTCATTGCTTGGATCAATTGCACAAGGGGTGCCTGCGCAATCGCCATCTGCGCAGCTAATCTTGAGGCCAAAGTTAGGCTTAGGCTTTCCGATCTCCAAAAACTTTGGATTCCATCCAAGGGTCACAAAAGTATTGCCATCGGAATCTTGATTCATACCTGCAACATATGGTGCCCAGTTACCTACTGCTTTATCTTCAGTCCCCCAGACACACCCCTCATCTGCACTCACTCCAGGTGGGTTAATATAGTAATGTGCAGCTGTACCAGCCCAATATTCAGGCCCTGGTACGGCGAGTGTTTGAGATGAACCGCTTCCCACTACGGTGGGTATGAGCATTTCCTCATCACCGGGTAGAACTGTTTGGCAGAAAGCAATCTGGCCACCGGCATTATTTTTTGCAGATACAGTACCCTTACCTTGATAACAATAAGGCTTGTCTGGGAATGATTTCTGTAAGTTGCCAGACTCATCGCAATACAGGCCACCATTCCTAGATCCGGGATAGGTGTAGGAAGTGGAGGAAGAGTCCCATTGCGCCATTAGTTGTCCAGGGGGGCATGCATACGGACAGTAAGACCCTGGTTTACATTCCTGATCACTGTGCATCGCCCAACCTGCATTCTTTCCATTAGTTCGTACAGCAACCATAGAACCTTCTCCAGGGAATGAACAAGAGCCTGGGATAGTAGCAGCCACAGCAAATCTTACCATGTTGTATAGGACCAAGGACCTCATATTGTTTAGGTTTACTTAATATAAAGCTTTCTTAACGCTTGGATGATTAGCCGTTTTGGACACACCTATTTATACATGCAGCTGAACTATACTTTTTGATTTTAGTAGGAGTATAATAACGGCGGTACAAAAAGAAGGGATCAAGGAAAGAATTGTGTATGGGATATTGATAAAGTTATAAGCGCATGGAAGTACTTGATTACACTAATGCCATAGGAACTTAATTTCTTTTAATACAAAATCCATAAAATAAGGTCGTCGTTTATCCTACTATTTACCTACCATAGCAGGGAGCAAGAATCTTCATATGCTTCTTCATAGGGATGGAAAATATTCGAAGGCCAGTAGTTTACTAGTATTTAATTAATATAGCAGAATAGTTCAGCCAGAATAATATCAAAATTATAAAAGCTCTGCAATTACTGTTGACTTCCGCAGTTTCATTCCTTGTTCATCAATTTACGCCTTGAAAATAACGTACATAATCATTGATTACGTAAACACTCCTTGGCAGGTATTAAATAAGCATATATGTCACCGCATATACGTAGTTTGATGGTCTTTAAACGATATGAAGAGTTGAAGAATATCGTCTATTTAAAGAGATGTCATTGCAGTTTTCAAAGGTAACATTATGAAAGGATGAATGGAAACCTTATGAGTGTAAATCACTGAGTTTTTGGCTTTACCAATACTTTATATAGTATATACGCTCAAGTAGGCATATATAAAGAAAAAAGTGCTGTCATAGATGGTGCATCATCAAACTCGAAGATAAAAACTTCTCCTTAATTGATGGCAGTAGATCTCGCATGTGGAAAAACAATGCGGCTATGCCCGTATTTCGAAACTCACCCTAGACTTTTGAGGGGATGAGGGGAAAAGGAAGCTGTGATTCATTTTTCGGATGATAGCTCACTGATCAATATGAGCTAACATTTGAGAATAATACAGTAACTCCTTAAGTTTCGCAAAGCGCTTGACATCTTTTTAGCCTAGTTTATCATATAACACTCACCACCATTCCAGTTAGTGCTTGCCAATAATTATGAGGAGGTGATAAAGGCTTATCTTGATCAAATTGTTATCTGGTGTTGGATTTGGTATCGTATCACCTCGTATTATTCCACACTCAAGGCAAGATTTTGCGTTCCAGCGTCTCATGTATATACTAATATAGAGTGCCTCTTTGTACTGACTACTGAATGGTTCAAATTATCCCCACCTACTTTTTTGATAATATTCTTCAATAGAGTGTACCAATATCACTAGACATGCACTGAAGCTCAGAGTATCAAGGCAGAATGCCAAAATAAAAAAAGGAACAATAATGAAGAGCACCATATCTTGATGTTCCATGATTGAATAGATTATAAGTAGGTATATGTGCGTGAGTGCCAATATAACAGCCCAAAAACTGAACTTGGAAGAATCCTAAAGATATTGTCAAAGAACTGACCCTGAAAGCTGAATAAGGAATACAGGCACTGAAAAGTGTAGAATATCTTTAAGAACAGAAATTTGTTCTCCATCTGTAATCTTCCAAATTCTTCCTGCACTATTAGCATTTCTGATGAAGCAGGCACTTAAAAAGAGAGAAAGCTTCATAAACGCTGGCGCTACAACAAACAAGGATGATCACCACTAGGATGGCAGTTTCACCTCTTGTTTGCATAACCAATTCCAGGCAGCAATCATGGCTAAGGACTGTATTTCGCAACCACAAAACAAGCAACGATGCATGTTAAAACTAGATATTATCTTGGTTTACTCCAGTTCACGGCTTTATAGAGCTCGACCAAGTACCAAAACTGTACATAGAAGCATGACGTGCAAAAGGCGAAAAATACCACAAGCACAACGCTGGTAAGCACACCTTCTCTTTTGTCCTAGCTATTTCGTATGTGCAATAGACCCCACGCCCGCGATAAGGCAAAGACACAAAATTCTTCTAAACTCCTATGGTATGGAACTCTTAACTAGCTGTTTACTTAATATTCGTCTGCCTTTTAACGGTCCTGAAACGATCCATAAGCTTCTAAACACAATGACTTCATCATATAATAATAGTTTAACAGATAGGAAGTGATATAAGGATCTCTCTCGAATACCGCTTGCCTTTAAAACGTAAAGTATAGACCATGTTATAGCGACTAAGTGGTCTCTTCATCCAGTTATATCATAAATTTCACTTCCCCTTTATTCCTATAACTCTTTCATCAAGGGAATCAGTAGGCCATTAGGTGAAAGTCTTGACTCCACTTAAAGCTAATAGGTGATGATTGAAATATCACAAATATGGAGATTACCATTCCTTGAGAATGATGTGGCATGATGGGCTAAAAACTCCAAATTAACGATATGGTGTTAAATCATAAGTCATACCTGTATAGAGAAATTAAATTTAATCATCAAACAGTTTCCTAGGAAGTTCAAGCCAGTTAGCCTTGATAAGGCGTCACCGAGGAAACGGCAAGTCAGTAACCACAATGCTTTTTAACGTCTTTTCAGATCTATTAATTTATACTAAGCTCGATTCACGTGATGTGCATGATTTTCTGCAACAGGAAATTCTGACTTAGCAATTAAAACACTAATTTTACGTGCTTACAGTGTGCTCTTTGGAGTAATACAGTATTTGGGGTAATGTAGATACACAAGATTTTCAGGTTCTATCTTTTCCTAAATTGTAATTAAGAGGCGTTATGGCTACAAGGTGATAATGCCTATCATGTAGGATGCTGAAGTATATAGATAAGCGAATCGCGTAGGCCTCACACCCCAGCTCGTATAATAATAAACACGCCTATGTTAAAAGTGGTAGGTCTCCAACCACACAACCTACCGAAACAGTAGACATATATGGGAGTGCCATTTGGTGACCAATACTTTAGGCACTCCCAGAAAAAATTAAAAATGCTCGGGCACAGATAAAGACGTAGAATCATTAATTGCTTTTCCTCCCAGCAAGTCTTGGTATACACTTGGCCAAACCCACACCTTACAAAGGATACTGGTAGCAAAGTAAACATAACTTAATAAGCTTGCGTTATCTTCTGTAGTTCGTACAAAGGCTACAAAATCGCAGTGTTACCATAGAAAAGTGTTGGTGAGGCATTCTTTGATTAGCAATATTGTCTCTGAAGTTCGTTTATTATCATATATTAGTCACTATGGTAAAATTCGTAAAAAGGGCTTCGACAGAACGCCCAGTTGTGGATATCTCTCACAAGTTATGGTATGGTCCTTCGCCACAGTTGTGCATCTTCTTGTGTGTAAATGACCAACAGTGCAATCTATGCCTAGCCATCCGTCCGTGTCTTACACGATAACAATCTATTCAGAATAACTCCAGAAAACACAGTCATACACTACATATAACGTATATGTATATATAAGTATAGTATAGTTAGACTCTTGTTAAACTATACTACTTATATGATCTAATAGGACAACCACAAGGAAATAATAGCCTTTATGAAATGGACGCAGCAACCCAAAATCCACACTCTAAATGCGATAATCTACCTACGTATGATGCAGACTATGTAGTGAGTAGCGACGGTGATGCATACAGTCCAAGTTTAGGAAAATACATCCCTGGTGAAGAAGTCCTCAGGCAACCAACAGAAGAGGAAGAAAAAGAGCTACGTCGCATAGTTGCATATCCGCCATGGTACATATATCTACTTTGCTTCATCGAATTTGCCGAGAGAGCGTCCTACTATGGAACCGGTGACCGGTTGAATAATTTTTATCAGTACCCTCTTCCTGCTAATGGAAATGGAGCAGGGGCCCCTGCTCCAGGTAGCATGGACCCTGCAGGCGCACTTGGTAAAGGACTGCAGGTTGCCAATTCTCTTTATCAGTTATTAAAGTTTACCTCATATTTTTTTCCGGTGGTAACAGGGTACGTGAGTGATGTATATCTAGGGCCAATGCAGATGCTATGGGCTGGTGTTTGGACTGGTGTCTTTTCACACGTTGTGTTTGTGATTGCTTCGCTACCTAGTGTATTAAAACATACGGATCTTGCTATGGGTTTATCTTTGGTAGGGCTTTTGTCACTTTCCGTTTGTACAGCTTTTGTAAAGCCGGTATTGCTTCCCCTTCTTATGCATCAGTATCCACATAAGCATAATGTGGTCAAGACTCTCAAAACTGGAGAACGTGTTATTCTGGATCGCGACGCTTCATTGCAAAGAATGACCATGTCGTTCTATTGGTCTATCAATATTGGCGCCTTTTTGTCCGTTGCAACTAGTTACTCTGCAAAGGAAGTGGGCTATTGGCTGGCCTTCCTAGTTCCACTTATCATCTACCTTATGATGCCTCCTATCCTATTTTTTTTACAGCGCCGTGTAGTGGTGCAGCCTCCGTCTGGTAAGTCAGCTTTGGCAGATGTCATGAAAGTATTGAAGGTTTGCTTCGAACCTGGCTGGATAAAGCGTTATAGACAAGGTGCTTTTTGGGAGTATGCAAAACCTAGCAACCTGCGCTTACAAGGTCGCACAGGTTGGAGAAAGAAAAAGTCTGGATTCTACAAAGAGGGAATGGTAGCAGATACCAAATTGGTTCTCTCTGCTTGCGCAATATTTTTATACTACATTATCTACAATATGAACGATAGCCAGTTGAATCCTGCCATTAATAACCAAACGGCATCTATGACTAATGAGGGTGTGCCTAATGATGTCATTGGTAATTTTAACGCCTTGTCTATTATTATTTGTATGCCCTTACTGGATTACGGTGTATACCCTCTCCTAAGGCGTGCAAGGATTACATTTAAGCCTGTCCAACGTATATTTGTAGGTTTCATGGTGGGGGTTGCATCATCATTAGCAGGTGCCATTATCCAGTGGCGGATCTACAAGACATCGCCATGTGGATATCATGCGAGTACATGTGCTGAGCGTGGTTTGGGAGTATCTTCATTATCTTTGTGGATTGTTGGTATTGAGTACGTTCTGCAAGGTCTTTCAGAATGTTTGGCTATGACCACTGGGTATGAAGTTGCATTTGAGCGTTCTCCAAAGGAGATGAAATCGTTCGTGATGGCATTATTTTTGGCCACAATTGCTGCGTCTGCGATTCTGGCTCAAATTATAAACCCTATCTTGACAGATCCTTATTTAATTGTACCCTTCACACTGTTTGCGGCTTTAGGAACTGTATTTGCATTGTTATTCCTCTATAGATACAGGAATCTGGACAAGGAGATGGAAGCGGAAAGATTAGGGCGGCAGTTGCCAGAGTACACAGAAAGAATTTCTTTTGAAGATGCTGTTGTAGCAGACCACAATGAAACGAAGTAAAAATCTGACGCATCTTCTAGCAACTCCACAGGCTCAGCTGAACACACACTGCTTCAAGGTATGTAAAATAGAATTTATCAGTAATGATATAAGATAATGGAAGGCAATTCTTGGATAAAACATGCCATGTTCTGAGTTATATTTACAACAATTTTGCTCTTCTGCGTTAATTTTTGTCAGCTACACCTAACAAGTAGCAGTACTGTACACCTGACACCCAAAATAAACTAGTTAAGTGCAACTTCTTGCAAAATACTTTTAAAACTTCCAAAAGATCTATCTGTGGTGCTCAATTACACTGACAGTGAGTAGTACGAGTTCTGGTAGTTGAGGAAAAATAGTTTCAAAATAAGATTCCGCCGTTTCTCAAACCATCCCTCTCATGCTTTGATTCAATCCAATGAAGATGAATTTTGGGATAAGGGTAGTGTGAAGAAAGAAGAGCAGTGCAGGGCCCCACTTACAGTGAGACTTAAAACAACTCATTTTTTTCGGACATAGGTGTGCCTATGAAAACTCTCATTATATTGAAAATGAGGTTCTTAGAAGTTAACTGTTTAGGTACCATTTATATTCACCATTGTATACTTATAACTAGCAGTACTTAAAACCTAGGACTTGCTCTCCCCTATGGTGCGCGGGCAGTTGGTCGCATTCCAAGCACTGTAATGCAGACTCAGAGGGTAGGAAAATTCCGCAAGAAGGCGCCTTGATAAATTTCTAAAAATTTTTTTTATTCCGTAATAGCCTGTGACGCCCATTGTTAAGCAAAAGCAACGTGCGTACAGCGACAGAGAGTTATGTATACTAATAAATGTCATATAAGCTAAAACAAGCTCTGGTAGTGATTGATGTCAATCCAGCCGACGTACGCGTTAGGATCGTTGTCAAGCCCCGAGTAGAAGATTGAATCGTACTTCAACTTGTAATACTGGGATGGTTCTCCCTTGCCCTCAACAGTGAGGAATTTGTTATGGAACCACATGTTTTTAACACATTTAGCCAAAGCGTCTTGTTCTTCGATCCTTTCCAGTGTTCCAAAAAATACTGTTTTACTGGTTTTTTCAGGAGTGTTCTGTAGAGGTACCCATTGTTGCACCGTCGCAGAGACTTTTCCATTTGCATTCACATCTCTGATGAAATGGGACTTATCTGCCAAAAGAACAATGGGTTCTCCTTTCGATGGCAGTTTACATTGCGCGTAAGAGATAGATGAGATTGGAATACCGACTGGCACACCATCCTTTGCACGAGCAGTACTCAAAATCACTTCTACGCCGCTGTTTACAGTATTTCTGAGCTCCCTTGCAGCATCTTGCATCGATTGCTTTGCCAAAACGGTGCAGGAGAGGGCTGATAAACTTGCTAGTACTCCAAATTTCATGTTTGCTGACTTTTACTGACCTCTGGCTCTGTAATCGTAACTGGGTAGCTCTAGCGGCGCTTTTATACTTTTGGAGGATAATATTCCAGAATCATATTGGGACCTAGTGTTGAGTTTTAAAGGAAACGGAAGAATTAAAAGCCAAATTTCCACTCAGAGTAATTTTTTGGTTTTTTGGAAGCGCTTCATATTTCCAGCATGTCTAGTAAATCCATCACACCTATAGGTAATGCCCGTTGCCTTCATTTAGTCGGTCAGAACATGGTGGCACCAGAGATTATTTCTTCTAGGGGTGGGATTTACTCGCATATATTCTGATGATACCGATGATTCCTGAAATATCCGTGGAGAACGTTCGGGTGTGGAAAGGCATAACTTAAGGGTATCTGAAGCTACGGAACATATCCAGCGATTACACCCCCGGCTTCCATCTTTGTAAGGAGGGCGCATGGTCTCGAAGGGAGGTCCCTGTATTTTTGCGCTGGATGTATGGGTCCTCTTGATTACATAATCAGTATTGACGCAGCCGTTGCACAGCGGAGTAGAGAAAATAGCACACTCTCTGCCACAGAACACCTCTTGCCGCATCTTATTGCAAATACACGTGTCGACNTGGACCAGCCCTCCGTGGTGGNGCAAGCCACCTTTGTGGATTAGCAGTTGTCCTCCTCGGGACCCTAGGTGCATCTAGATTAATGTGTAAATCTATAGGGGTTTAACGAGATCTCCCTTGAGATAAGT